>CM074740.1:47189377-47714377 GCA_037367245.1 Phrynocephalus guinanensis
ATAGTACAGTAACCCCCTGCCCTTTCGCAGTTCATATAGTGCGGTCCCAGTATATTGCAGGACCGCAGACTGCAGTATATGAAACAAGATGAAAAGGCCTTTTACAGGCCTCCTGTACTTACCCCACGCCTTGCGCTGCCCTGAACAGGCCTCCGACGGCCAAGCCGGAAGTGACTTCCAGAAAACTGGAAGAGACCTCCAGATTGCTAGAAAGGACTTTTGGGGCCTCCAAGGGCCTTTCTAGGCATGTCGGGGGACTCGGAAATGCTTTTCTGTGAACCAGAAGTGACTTTGCAGCCAGGATTCCCCAGTCTCAATCACCTCCTTTACAAAGAGGCTCTCTCCGCAGCCAGGATTCCCCAGGCAAAAATCACCTCATTTGCAAGGAGGTCTCCTCCATGGAGCCTCTGCCCCCTCTTTTGCAGCCAGGATTCCCCCACCATGAAAACTTAGGCCAAACATTTGTTTCTTGTTTTCCTCCTCTAAGAACTAGGTTCATCTTATGGTCAGGTGCATTTTATAGAGCGAAAAATACAGTAATTCATCCAAAGTTTGTGAAGATTCTCAGTCATCCAGGTGAGTTTATCTGGAAGTTGAGTCATGGCTACTGGACTTCTTTATGAGAGATAGAAACGTTTCGCTGTTCATCCAAACAGCTAATTCTGGACAGCATGCTCAAATTTATTTTCTGCCATTTTTATCCCCTTTCTTGATGAAGTTCTAGCTTCTTAGTCACATATCAGAGTACAAAACTGTCCTTATACAGTACATGACTCAACTTCTAGCTTCATGATGATCACTATCTTCTCTAGTATTAAATCAAAGAAAAACAAAGCAAAACAAATATAACCTCATATATCACACCTCATTCTGCTGTTATATGTCTGAAGAAGTGGACATGTCCACGAAACGTTACATTAAAATATGAAAGTTAGTCTTTAAAGTGCCAAATGTTTGTGTCTTTTGTTTTTTGTTTTTCTTAGATTTTTGCATGAAATTCTTGAAAAGACTAATGTGGCTACTCTCTCTGAAACAGGAAAATAAATGAACCTTCCCTCTTTAAATGCAAACAGATATTACCAAAATATGCTGAAAAGTAAGTTAAAGGATATACTATATTAAGCTCACTGGAGCCTATAATCTGCAAATCAAACGTATATATTATCCTGAATAGAATTAAACCAGCATTATTCATTTTTATCTTTAAATTTCCAATAATTTTAATTTAAGGAGCTATTTTCCAAGATACCACACTTCTCAGCAATTTTCAACAGTGATGAGCCCATCTTGGCTTTAAAATAATGTAAAAATATGACCAGAGCACTTGGAAGCCTCAAACCCAATTCTTCCAGTATTTAGTTTCAGCTCCAATAATATGTTTGTATTACAATGCTGGGAAGATGTTGGGGGCATATAAACAGTTATCATAGTTATTACTGTGCTATCAGTAGTAATATTTACCACTAGGAAGTTAGATGAGATTGAACCAGATAACAAACTCATTTGAACTCCTCCTTAACCAAAATGGCTAACTCTCTACAACTCTGCTCCTGTTGTTTTTTCTCTGTGGTGGTTTTGCCTCCGTTATAAATCCGGGAAGGTATAACTTCTCATTTACCATGAAGCTATATTTCTTGCAATGATAGAACCTCATATTTTAACAAATATCCAATCAAATCATTATTGTGCACTGCAGACTTCCATCTGGATATTCTCCATGAAAGAATACCAACTGTCTTCATGACTGCTGTTTTTTTGCATTCAGGTGACAAACCACTCTTTGAAATCCCCTGTGCAGGTTCACCTACTCAAGATCCAAGAAGGTTGTAATCTGCTGGCTAAATAGACTCTTCATGTGACTTTGGGTTTGCCTCTGCACCCCAGAAGAATCTAATGCCTCCCCCAGATTCTCATTTTTATCATACTAAGAGCCTACCCTAACATTTGATATCACTAGGCCTACAGAATTTGTTGATACTGGAGACACAATATTAGAGCTGATTAACAAATAAGTTTGATTGGCCTTTCTGATGATCTTGTCTCATCTTCTAGTTATTCTCAGGAAACTGACTTATGCAGTTATAGGGCAAATATTCCATAAAGTATACTGTATATACAGTGAAAGATATATCTGAAATTTGCAAGAGATAGAACTTGCACTCATTCTGTGTTAGACATCTCTTTTGTTTAGCATAGTTAGAAAATGCCAGTGTTTGAGGGATCAGCACTAAGTTCCAATTGCTATTTTCTACGGGGTTGTTTTAATGCAGGTCTCCGAGCTCAGTAGTACAAATAACCACAAATCTTGTTTATCTGGATGCTAGGAGTAGCCATGATCTAGTGATAATGGCAGTAACACAGAACTTTCTAGATGTTTAGATGTAATTATGTCGACTTTCTATCACCTTGTTATTGATATTCTGAGACTTTTTAATTTTTTATTTATGCTTTTTTATCAAGAAATTTAAAAGGTTTCTCAAACTCCATTTTCTTAAAACAGTTTTTTTGTTTCCACACTTATTTGATTCGTGCCCTCATTTTCTTCATCAAGCTAGGCCTTTCTATTTTATTTTTCTATTCACTACTTTTGCCTTAGGGTTCCACTGCTTACCTCATGCCAATTCATTTGCTGGCTCTGACCCAGTACATCTGCCAGCTTTTTTGAATGGCTCTGTAAGGATGCTTACAGTTCATTACACCTAGACAGGTAGGATTTGTTAAGTCCAATGTCCTTGGATATAAGAAATAGCCAGCCTCATTGGCTTTGGGATATGGTGTACTGTTTTAGCATCAGCTCATTCATCAAATTGTCCCCTTTCTGGGGACTTCCAGCTTTGGAGTTGCAATGATCTGAGTGTAGGGCAGCTTTATGAAATGCAGTTGGTACCTTGGAAAATGAATTTAACTCAAAACATTTGTTATCCGAAACATGGTTTCCCATTGAAATGAATGGGAAACCGATTGATCCGTTCTGGAGGTAAAAAAAAAGGCCAAAAAGGCCCCAATCTCTTTATAAAGTGTACTTTAAAGGCATGCGGTGCTGGAACACCCCCCCCTTGCAGTGCAATGTAAACATGGAGAAAATAAAGCAGCAAGACTACCTCCAGCCTGTTCCCACCAAAAATGCAATGGGGAAAAATGCAAACAAACAAACAGAAGCAGCAAGAGAAACCCAGCCCGTTCTTGCCTGCAGAGCAATGGAAAAGATTGCGAACATGGAGAAAAGAAAGCAGCAAGACTACTCCCAGCTTGTTCCTGCCCAAAGTGCAATGAAAAGCAGTGCAAAGATGAATAAAAGCTAGCTCCAAAGCACATGCCAGATCATTGCTGCCAAAAGTGCAATCGAAACCAATTCAAAAACATAAAAGAAGGCAAGGAAACTTCAGCTCCCTACCTTTCCAAGTCCGAAAGGTCCAAATCCCTCAGCAAAAAAATGTCCAGAATGGCTCCAAAACAAAATGAAAAAAGTGCTCTAATTCCTCCCACCCCTCCACAACTACAGGGGGGTGCAATGCATCCTGGGTAGAATTTTCACAAAGCACTATGAAAAATTCATTATCCAAGGCAGCCCATAAGAAAAATCCATTATCCAAAACTTCCCTCTTCCTGGAAATTTCAATATCTGAATTATTCATTAACAGAGGCATTCATTATCTAAAGCAGGGGTCCTCAAAGTTTTCAACCAGCGGGCCGGTCCACCACCACCCAGACACCACTGGGGGCCGGATCCCAGTCCAAAAGCAGCTGCGGAGGCTGGCTTGCTCACAAAACAGGGGGTAGGTGGGGGGGTTGCAATTGGTCCCAGGGGCCGGATTCAGGACCTTGGGGGGCCACATCCGGCCCCGGGGCCTTAGGTTGAGGACCCCTGATCTAAAGTATTACTATATTACCAAGCGGGTAAATTCTCCATAGGATTTTTATAGCCTTGAGTTCTGCCAATGAATGTCTAGGTTCCAATTTAAGACAGAATTCACAGTACACAAAGTGTCAGTGTCTTTCTCCTTATCTTCCTCCCTTGGTGTAAAGAAACAAAGGTTACTTACCTGAACTCTAGTTCTTCAAGTGGTCATTCTGTGATTGAACACAATGGGTTAAGGCATGCAAGTGCAGTAACGTCTTGGAACCTTCTAGCAAAACCTCCCACTCCCTATATAATCCATGGCACAAGTTGCTGCACATGCATGCCTTAACTCATTGTGTGCAATCACGGAAGACCACGAAGAACAACTGTGTGGTTTTCATCTGCTCTTTCTGCTCATTTAGATACTCTCAAAAAAAAGTTTCACCATTTCTACTAATTAACTCTCCCTACTCTTCTTCCCCCTCCCCTCCCCTATCCACCCCCCCAACTCTATGTACTACAGCCAATGAATATCTGGACTACAGCCAATGAATATTTGGTATGAAATGTATATCCATCTCATATTATATTTCACACCTCATTCTGCTGCTATATGTCTGAAGAAGTGCACATGTGCACAAAACATTACATTAGTCTTTGAGGTGCCACATGTTTGTGTCGTTTGTTTGTTTTTTTCTTTGATTTTTGCCTGAAATTCAAAAACAAGTGTAATTCCCCAAGGATCTATATGCCTGTCTGGTTAGCATGATTTCTCTACTGTTATGTCCAGTGCAGGGAAGAGCAAACTGCTACCTCTCCAGCAACAGCAAAGGGACTCTTGCTTTTTCAGCTTTCACTTTAAGCTAACAATAGTCTCTCCAAAACCAACCATCAGTTTCACAACACTGTCTTTTTCCCCTCGACTCTCTATGCTTATTTCAAGTACAATATCCAAATTTCCAAACGGTGACTCTGAAAGTTCCATCCAATGGCAAAGAATAGGCTTCCCCATAAATAGGCTCAATAAAATGGATGATTCTTTTGCTGGAAAAACAGGTCCCAACAATTCCATTCCAAAAGCAGGAAGCAAGTGACAACAAAAGATAAAACAAGGTCAAAAAGCTCTGAGTGAGCAACAAAAACAAAACAGAGATAAACGAGAAGGACCATGAACAGTCACTCCCAGCCAGGATGCAGAACTGGAATCCATCAGTTGGATTCATTCCCACCTCTCTTCCTGAATAGAAACCAATACTCTGGACAAGAAGCTACTAAGAGTACAGAACATGGAGAAACAGCAGGGCTTCCCATAGACAAAAATGTCAGGTAAGGGTGCATTTTATCTGTTCAATTAGTATACAAATTTATAATACAGCAAACTAAATAGCCCATATCGCAGTGTTCTGAATTCCTTAAAATAGAACAGCATCCCAAGATACAAAAATTGTTATGTCCATAATTAAGATACTACTTTCTACAGAGTTTGCCAGTTTTCCAATTTCATGAATCAAGATAATGGCTGAATTCTAGGCGCAAGTCATAACTAGAATAGGCCCCTTGAAACAATGGAACTCATGTAGTTGAAAAAGTCATTCCCCATTCCCAATTCAATATTCCTTCCCGAGCTGCAAATTGTTAATGGATTTCATCCACTGTTCTTGTTGTTTAAAATTGAAAACAGAAAGTAATTTTTAAAAATGGAATGATACTCTCTTTACAAAACGAGGACAGACTTCTATTCAAAACAGAAATTCCATCTTATGTGACCATGTGTTTTGTCTCCACGGGTGTGAAGACTGTGGAACACACTTTATTCTGAAACAATCATACTCACTTGGTTTGGGACATTTTTCTATCCTACAACATGCTTGCTGAGCTATGATCCTGGCGGTGAGCCTTAAGTACTATATATAAAAAGCCTAAATACAGTAATGTTAAAAATAAAACGGCATTAAAATATACCCAAAAATGAAACAATTTGAAATCTATAAAAGAGCTATTACAACATGTCCAGAATCATGTTGGTACTTGTATATATTTTGTATCACTTGCTGTGCCTAATTGCGGCTAATTCACAAGGCACTAGAACCTTGGTTGGTCATGGGATCAAAAGCTCAAAAGCACAATTGAGATGCACACCAGCTGCTCATCAATTTGCTGCAATTAATGGTGGCATATTATGTGAATCCAGTGCAAATATCAATAGAATTCCAACCTCTAGTCATTTAGGTAGGATATTGCAGTTTCAGCATATTGTGAATAGATAGTGATTTACTGCAAACTAAACTAAAATGTCTAAGTCACAGCCTTGAGTGGCCTAGAAACAACCTGATAAAAGTTGGTACAGTAGTCCCCTGGCACACTGTGGTCCACATATCACGATCCCAGTATATTGCTGATTTTTCCTTGAGAAAAGCACACATCCAAAGAGAGGATTTTAACCCTTCCTGACACCTCAGCAAACTGACCTTGGGCTCCTCCTGGCAGCATGTGCCAACAGCAGCAGCCCCAGGTCTATTTCCTGAGGTGTCAGGAGGGGGGTTAAAATCCTCTCTTTGGAAGTGCACACCACCACCACCAGCCCCAGGTTTGTTTGCTGAGATGTCAGGAGAGGGTTAAAATCCTCTCTTTGTTAGTACATGCCAGCAGAAGCTGCCTTTCGTGGATAGGGCTGGCACCTAACTCCCACGATAAACAGGAGAGTACTGTACCAGTGAAGTTATCCAAGTTTCAGAGTAAGAAAATGGCCATTTAAGGACAACCCAACACAAGGCTGTCACATGCCAGGGCAAAGGTAGACAACCTCTCAAAATATAGGTACCACACACATCTATCCCTAGAGCTTGGAGGATTCATATCCACTCCTGCATACTCTTTCCTACTCACAGAACTGGGCTTTTTACATTTGAACAGCAGTGTTTAATGCCCAAATTTATCATTTTACATAGGGGTGCCACAGGTGCTGGGACAACTGCAAAACTGCCCCAACAGTTTTTCTCAGCCTTTTCTCCCCCACTCCCACCCTGAACACAATTTGGGGGTAGCAGAGCTGAGATGCCCCAGAACTGCCTTATTGGGGCCCTTGCAAGTTGCATGTTTCCAACACTTAATCTAGGCCAGTTAAACCGCACAAACTGTCTTGATGGACAGGCCCATTCATGATACTTGATCACAATCTAGTTTGAGGGACTCGAGACTTTTATCTGGCTGACTAAATGGCAAACAAGACATTAAGTGGAATGCATTATTTTTCCACTTAACCCATTTCCTCCCACAATGGGATTTCCTTGAAGATATGTTCCTCACCAATCAGAAATGTAAATTAAGCCTATGTTTGCCTTCCAAAACTAATCAAAAATAAAACACAGGAAAGATATAACTCAGAAAAAATCACATGCTATGATAAACACATAGTTTTCATTTATTGAGCTAGTGTGCCTTCTAAGTATGTGCTAAATGTATAATCTAGTTTGACTCGAGGAGTAGTTAGCAAAAAAGATATCTGACCACCATACCTCCCTCTTGAAACTTCGAATGAATTGTTGGATCCCAAAGAACACCAAAGCTGAGAACCTGCTACTTGAAGAAGTACACAGCCCAGTCAGTACAGGATGTACATGTAATACAATATAGCAAAAGGAAGCAGGAGGAACTATACCATACATTGGGCAAAGTCTCTAAGCAACTGAGGAAAACTTCATTTTTGTAATGACAAAAATTGCAGAAACCAGAAAGTAAAAATGAAAAATCTTGACATTATTTTCAAATGAGGACATCAGGCACCTGATAAATACAACACAAAGGGAAAGAAAGACTGTAAAAAAGAAAAGTTAAAACTCACACGGAAAAACAGATTACTGGATAAATTGCAGAACATGCTGAAGCAGAAAAGAGCTCTGCAAAGAACATCTTGAAAAAAGAAGCCACAACATCTAGAAGAAAGCAGTGTGACAGTGTTTATTAAATATTGCTGGAGCACACGTATCAATCCACCTTGATATAAGCAACTCAGTACATCTACGTCAATATTGCTCAGTCCAACATTTCAGGTGGGATAAGAGATAACTATAAAATATACTTTCACAAGAGAAAGGACATCACTCTTTAGCAGAGGTCTCAGACCATTGCCTTCCAAAATCTCTTCACCACATTCCTGTTACAGTGTTTCCCAAGGACTACTCACTAGTATAATAGTGAATGTTCTTTTACATTTATTGTGGTCAATCCCAAAGTCACCTGAACATAGCAAATATGGCTTTCAAACATAGGAAACCGAGTATCATACATTCATTTACATGTTTATTGAGAGCACTGAATATCATTTCTAATTTTTCCTTAATTTTAAAGATAGTAGGTTTAATGCGTAACTTAAGAAAGGGCTGTGGAGAGAAGTAAAATCGACTATGAAGTCCTCGAGTTTCCCAATTCCTTTTCCAAAAAATAAATCTAAGTGAATAAAGTACAGTAGTTTAGGCACCTTCTTATGAAATTACACTTGGCAGTGGGACGCTTGCAGAGCATTTTGTCTAACACCACCTCAGCATTTAACACATGCATTGTTAATAAACTATTCTGTTTACTTCATATGTAACAAAAATTGTATTCTATTCCACTAAAGACAGTTGCAAACAGTAGGAAAAACAGTTCCTAAAGCACTGCAACACATAATTATGAATTATGAATCAGATTTTACAAATCATTTCTATACACATGAAAATCAAAATTCTGTGAATGGGGTTGGTGGGTTGGAAAAGCATCTAAAATTAGGAAAAGCTCTCTGTAGTTTGGGGAAGAATTTTCCCCCCTACCTCTATTTGTAGAAACCCAGGATGTTAGATCTGGGAGATTCTGCATACAATTTAAGTGATTTACCTCTAAGCCCTGGTCTATTCTAAGACTTTATATGTGAAATGCTACTTCTGATCAATGACAGGAAAAACAGCTCCTTAAAATGATACATTACCGTCTTGAATATAAGATTTTAGCTAGAAGCAGCCAGGGAGTGTAACTTTTCAACAGGATGTTTCTGAACGTTGTAAAACGAATTACTAGTTTGCAAAACAAATTTGCATTTGCCGAGTGATCACTCCAGAGGTTGCAAAGGGGAGACTTGGGAAGTCTGGGGAGAGCCTTAAGTCCCCCACTGGCACCTCTATATCTTGACCACTTCCCTTCTTCTTTGAAAGCCAATCAACACAATCATTTTATCTCTTCATCTGTCAGAACAGACATTCTTTTACAAGGTATAACAGAAAGTTCAACTTCACATACTTAAAAATATAAGAACATAAGAAGAGCCATGCTGGATCTTGAATTTTATCTCTGTTCCACCTTCTCCCCATAACTCATGACTCACAGCAGTTTGCAATGTGATTTAAAAAACCCAGATACAATACAAAACATCAAAAAGGGAGAAAAAATTAGATACAATACAAAATATCAAAAAGGGGAGGAAAAAAAATCAGACCTTGGAGAGTCTAGGAGTCAGCAATCATTCTCCTGCTAAAGTGGGAAAAAGTGCCCAACAAGGCAGTACTGCCAGTACTGTATTCCAGGTCAGCCGGCCTCCCCTTTCTATACTCTGATCTTCTCCAACCTGGGTTCTGCAATGAAACAGAGAAAAATCTCCTCTTTCTATGGAGCAAGTAGACTTAAAGGAATGAAATTCAGTGTAACAAGCCAAAAGGTTTAAATCTGGACTCTTAAGTTGCACCACAAATCAACAAAAAAACTTATGATTTGCATTGCCACTGAAATCAGTGGGCATAAATTAGGTACAACTAATTTACTGGTAGTTTACATCCATCTTAAAATACACTTTTGTTCTGTAGAGAAGGGTTTCCATTGACCCCAATAATGTCAACTTTATGTTCTAGTCAGGCAAAAATAATTTAAGCTGGACATTACAGAGAAACTGAGTACATCTGAATGGATAATTGGAAACTACCGCAAGGAGTTTTGGGGAAAGGAATCTGTTCAGCTGATATAAAGATACAAAAAATTACTTAAGACACCAGACTCCTGAATTCTACTTCCAGCAGAGATGGAGACCACCCCCTGTATAAACCACTAGATGACAAGGATGGACAGATGTTTGCACTTTTCTGATCCAGTACAAGAAGAGACAGACTTCTTCCAGCTTAGTCAAAAGAATTTATTAGAAAATATTCAGAACTACATAAAACTCCTTAGAATAATGTTTCAGTAGACTTTTCCCCAAGCTTATGCTACAGACACTATAGCCTGGAGTCAGAACAGCCACTGTGCTCCTGATTTTGATTTTTTTAAAATTATGACACATTTAAGCCACATGCACATGGAAGGAGTGCTCACCCAGTGCACCAACATCTCACCCACAAATGCAATTAACAGAAGCTCTGATTTGTGAACTTTGTTCTCAGTTAGATTGGCTGAAACCGTTCAAAGTGCCAACACCACCAAATTAACAGGATTTCAGTAAACAGCCACTAAAATACAGAACTCACGAAGGCTGATTCTATGCAGAAATCCTGTGGCATTAATTCAGTAGGACTCTCATGTTAAGCAAACATAGGATTTTAGCCCTGCTGAAACAAACAAATGCCCATATATTTAAGAGTGCATGCCTCCTCACATATTTAAGTTACAGCAAGTCTTGCCACTTTCCCAGAAAAAAAGCAGAATTAACAGGTACAATCCAGTTATATGCTTGCTTCAGGAAAGTGGTTACATGCTTCATAAAAAAGAGAGGAACTTCAGTACTGACACACAAATCATGGGCAAGGCTGAAAACAGCAAGCCTGTCTTTGACAAATGAATGATCCTCCACACTCCACAGCACCATCATTTTGATCAGAACCAGGCTGTCAGTACCTAATCCAGCAACACATGCTCCCTGAAACCAAATGTGTATCCACAGTCCAAGAGAAGTAAAATATAGCTTAATATTGGGATGTTGAAAGAATGCACATTAATCCACCATTTCAAGGGCTACCTATGCTATGAGGAAGTTTACAAATTATCTCTACAGCAGAGAGGCTGGCTGCACATTTTTCAATACTCTATGAAGTCTAGAAATACATTTTAAAACTTTGTCACTGGTACGCTGTGGGAGCATGTGAACAAAAACACTAATCACATTTCACAAGCATACAGGGGTATTTTAATGCTTCTCAGGAATTAATTTTCCTGAGAAATTTTACAATATAGAATCATAGAGTTGGAAGATACCTCAAGGGCCATCTAGTTCAACTCCCTACCATGCAGGAACCCCCACCACAGTACTCCCGGCATATGGCCATCCAGCCTCTGCTTGGAGGTATTTAAGCAGAGGCTGGATGGCCATATGTCGGGAGTACTGTGATGGGGTTCCTGCATGTCAGGGGGTTGGACTAGATGGCCCTTGAGGTCTTTCCCAACTCTATGATTCTATTAAAATTCCTCAGGAAAAATACTTCCTGAGATATATGTTACAGTGCAGGCTCAGCCATGGCTCAGTGGAGAGAGCTCTTCTACTAGAATTCCCAGCCTCCGGCCTCTTTTCACCACTAACTCTATTACTGTTTCATTACTACTACTGTATCTATTACTGTTTCATTGGCCCCACGAAATGTTACATTAAAATATGAAAGTCAGTCTTTAAGGTGCCACATGTTTTTTGTCTTTTGTTTTCTTTTCTTTGATTTTTGCCTGAAATTCTTGAAAAGACTAACACAGCTACCCTCTCTGAAACTTTTACTGTTTCATCTGTACCATCCTGAATATTAATCAGCTTCAAACAAAGATTTAACTAAGCATGATTTTTCTTCTACCTGGTGGAGACACAGTAGCCACCACCTAAACTGAAGAGGGAAAAGAAGGAGTGTTAACTTTTAGGGGGGATGGAGATGCCAAAAAAACAGAGTGGATGAAATCCTATGGTTTATTTATTTATGCAAAATATTTTACTCCACTTTTCTCCTAGGAGACAAGGTCTGAAAGGCATTCTTAATGTAGTAAGCTACAACAAGAGTAGGCCCACTGAATTTATGGAATTTATACAGGAGATGACTCACTAAATCTTCACTGAATTGACAGGCCTACTTTAGTTGCAGCTTATTCCGCTAAGCAACATGATTGAAGCAAATTACCAAGAGATGCTGAATCCTCACCAGTCCTCTCTGTGGCAAAGGGAGGCCTCTTCCACCCATAAAACTCAACTTTAAAACCTGAGAGAGAACATACTATATAAATACATATGGTGTGATTAAATGCAACTCCCATGTTATCTGGCTACACTTTTAAAAAGAGGTGTCAATACAGGTTGAAGGATCATTCAAACATCCGCTAGTCTAACACAAAATGTCTCCAGAAGTCTAAAATATAAGGGATGACCTTTAAAAATTGTACCCACATTAAAACAACTCCATAAGATAAGTATTATCTTTAGTTGCACAAAAACTACAGCCAAGCAGTTCATTGTTTGTAAAAGAGTAAAATGAGTTAACTATTTTAACAGAGTCATACTCCATTATTATTCTTGATTTATTCTCAGCCTTGGCTTCTGTGGATTCTGCCATCAGTGGTGGGATCTCTGGAATACAAGGCCAAATGGCTTCATTTGTTTCAACATCCAAATAAGCTGCATACCAGCAGATATTCTAACCACTGCAATGAAATACTGGGGGAATTAATTATATTTCAGAGAAATAAGAAACCAAGGCCCCTTTACTCCCTTAGTTCTTCATTACTCTGCAAGGAGAGAGGGATAACTCCTCTATGCCTGGATGTATCAGTACACATCTAAAAAGACTTTGCAAGAACAACTGCAGTATGCTTGATGATTCTTTACTAAGTAACTACACTACCTTCACAGCTGTCCACTTTACAATACTTTCAAATTAACTCAGATGTAAGTTTATGTATAACACTCGATCTCATGCATTTCATTAATGTAAGGTCATAATGGAACGAGCTTGGCAACTGATTATATAGCCTTTCATGATAAAGCCCTTGCTGCAGAATATTCTGCTTTTGCTTCACATGCGTAACTGCTTACACTAATTCATAACTGAGAAAATTACACCATAAGTAACAGGACCAAGGCTATGACACAACCTGCTTCTTCTAGAGAGCAAACCACTTCTCTCAGTGTGTTGAAGTTTTAAAAAGGAAGCATACTGTACTGAATGAGGCCACAGAATCCAGCAATTAATGCCACAATACAAAAATCAACATAGAATACCTTTCAAATTCATACGAGTTCTCTAAAGGCCAGTGTCCCCAAACTACAGTGAATTAAGCACTAGTTTTGGTTGCCTGCACTGTGCCTTTTAGGCCTAATTCTGGTTTAATCTAAAAACTCAAAACAAGAACTGAAAAGCCACAAAACAAGCAGCAGCATAGCCTTTATTTGCTGTTCAATGAGAAAACTGTACTCATTATTCTGAGCAACAAAATTCAGTTCTGAAGATTTTTATCTAAAGTGTTCCTTTGTCCAGATGCAGTGTGCTTTAGAACACACATTAACCGGTATAGAGGCAAAACACAGAATTTTGCTAAGACTGAAGAGGGGGTGGTGAGCACTGGCAGGAAAGTCAAAGAAAAATGTGCCATTAATCTGTTCTGTGACTGATTTACATATGTTGTACATGCTTTCGTCAAAATCACTGTATTTTGACGAATACTGTCATTTGAATCAAAATGCTGTACATGTGGCATTCAAAACAACTGTATATTACTAATAAGAGGGACACTCCCAATTATTCTTTAGTTTCTCTTTACATATCCTTTTGCAAAAGGATAAAGAAGTTGCATTAATCTATATTTATTTATAACAAAACATTATACACTATATTGAAAAATAATTTTATCAAAATCAGATTTCAACCACTGTTTTTAGTTAATAGTCCTTGCCAAAATTGCACTTTGCAGGTATCTTGATGGCATTTTCAACCTACGCTTATTTCCTTTCCGCAGAAATCTCTTCAGGATTTTTCTTCCGTGAATGTTTGTATTTGTCCACATAAGCTTTTACCAAATTTGCCACTTTTGCAGAATTCACTTCCCCACTCTTGCTATGACAAACCTAGATGGAAATTGCGAAGGACAACCATTAAAGTATTACTCAATCATAGGCAACCATATTACATCTAAAAATGGGAGGGGGGGTAACTGACCAATCAAGAAATGACCTTCTTGGGTCATTTAGTGAGGAATATGCTTACCACATGTATTTAGGCCACCATTGGAAAAGGTAAAGAACCTGTCAGTTTCATCCCTAAAGCTATCTAATTAAAAGAAATTTTAAAGAAACAAACTAGCTAAAAACATTGCAACATGGCACTGGAGAGAAGCACACAGCTGTGGAATCCACACAGACCAATGTATACTCTTCAACCTATTACTGCAGCACTAACTACAGATGTCTCGAACACATATAGCTACAACAGTTTCTTTCACATAACAACTTCACATCTGAAGTAGACTACAAAACTCCAAAGCCTGCATCATGCTTTACCTTATGACCGCCTATTTTCAACAAGTGGCAGTATTAAAATAATGGCTACTGCAAAATATGGTATGATATTAATAGAATATTACTTACTTTATCTACTGCTTTTCTTACAATCTCTTTATATTCTTCTTTGGAAATGTCTTTATTTTGATAAAAGGGCTTAATTGCCAGTTTTACTTCCTGTGCGGCTTTTTCCTGAATTAGCAGTTTCTAGACAAATAAAAGGCCCATGTTACTGTGAAGAGCACATATACCAGTATTCTTTAAAATAATCAAGATGAAAATCATTACAATGTAATTTAGAGGTGTAATTTAGACACATAGGTGGGGTAAAAATACTAATAAATAAAAAATAATTTTACTGTAATTAAGGAAAGCTAAGACTGACAACAATAAACGTTATTTATAAACATCAGTTTTACCTGGTTGCCTCTGGCAAGTAACAGCTATCTCCAAGCAATCAGGCAAACATTCTCTAAAGCACTTAGGGGTATCTTTTAGGTAACCCATGACTACCAAATGCAGATGTGTACACATGGGCTAGCAGTTCATTAAATTACATGTGTCTGATTTATAAGTACATCAATTCTTCATATTAAAATTGATTTATATCATAGAATCATAGAATTGGAAGAGACCTCAAGGGCCATCCAGTCCATCAATCCAGTACTTTCCGTCCATTCTGTGACTTTTTAGGAAGCTTAAATAATGATCTAGGAAGATGGAAATCAATGTTTCTCTCTCTCTCTCTCTCTCTCTCTCTCTCTCTCTCTCTCTCTCTCTCTCTCTCTCTCTGTGTGTGTGTGTGTGTGTGTGTGTTGGCAAATACTACTTTCCCGTGTTCGGCATGGCAAAAATGCTATTCAATAGTATTTGTAACTTTGAACTTGCCTGGTCCTTCTTTGAGCTGTCTGCACTGGCTTCCACTGTTACGCTCACTTTGCTTTCAGCCAATTTTACAGAAGCATTTGATCTGATGTTACTTGATGATGTTGCAATAACAGAACTTGGTCCCTGAACTGTTTCCATAGTTCCTAGAGATGCTGCTGGAGTAGGCAAGAGTGTTGTACTCATGTTGTTGGCAACATGGGAAGTACTAGGAATAGCCTGTATTAAAAAGTAACCAGAAATTAGCATACACCTAATGAGGCACAAAACCAAGGCACAGAAATCTAACCAGTTGTCTATAATGGATTAAGAACCCTGGTTAGATTCATGCATATGCTGACAACTCTCTACAGTTAACGGATGGAGAAGCATGCGCCAAACAGAAGCTATTCTTCTCTAGACACAGTTATCTTGAATCATCCCAAGAGAAGTTCCTAATAGGTGTGGAGATCTTTAAGAGAGTATCATCAGCAAGGCTGAAACCAGCACACAATTCACCAAACATTTCTTTCTTTCCTCACCCATCTCAACATCACAATGAATTCCATGTGGACAGGCATGCTTAAGAATATTCTACACTAATAAGAGTGAAAAGTTGTCTGCAGAAAGTAGCAGATAAGAGCACTGAAGTGACCTGCACTATCAAGGAAAATAAAACTCACAAACCAGCTGGTACAAGAGCCAGGACTAACCAGCAAGGAAATATATGAAGAAAGAGGACACAGTGACACAGAAAAGTGATCAGGGATTGCTAGCTGGAGGACCCACTGCAATGTAAATTAGGGCACAGCAGCATCCCAGAGACTTATTGTCCAACACTGGTCCATTATTGGGCAATATGCTGCAGTGTATGGTAGCTCACAATATGAAGAGATTTTTCCAACAGACAATTATCTTAAATTATTTTGCATCTAATTGTGTCATACTTTGATTAATATGGTAGATGCGATAAGGGAAAGTATACCCACTGGTTTTGTGGCATGTCTTGGCAAATTTAAATATTATATAACCTGGTCTCCTCCTTCATATTTGTTGGGGTTGGGACTCAGAGGCACTGTTTTACCCAGATTATACTGATTCTTGGCAAGACAGTTTCCAAAGGTGGTGTTGGGAGCATCCTGTTCAGTACTGTGGCCATTAACCTATGGTGTCACTCAGCTGTACCATCTTGTCCCCCATGCTATATGAGATATGAGCAAAAGTGCTGGGTGACTGTCCAGAGTTTGGAGATTCAGTGACACTCTTAGGCCATTAAACTCTGAACTCGTCTTCCTTCTTTCTATCTAAATTGGAAAAAATTGCTTTAATCCTAAACTGGCTTTTGACAGCACTGCGCAAGGGGGGGGAATGAAAACTTAACCCAAACAAGATACAGTGGTAACTCAGTTTACGAATGCCTCAGTTCACAAAAAAATCGTTCACGAAATTTCCAGGAATGGGGATGTCTTTGCAGCTTCTCACAAAAGGCTTCCCTGCTTTTTTGACAGCCACAATCAGGAGCAACCGGCAAAAGGTCTCTTAGGTACCTGTGAAGCTGCAAAGGTGGTAGGCACTGCCGGGTCATGACGCCTTGGACCCCAGCAAGAGCACCTGACCTGAGACCATAGCGGCACAACCACCCTGCCTGGCACTTTCACCCAGCCGGCTCCTGAAAAGGAGGCAGATGGCAGGGAGTGGAAGGCACCACAGCAAGGATCCCAAAACACAGTTTCCCACAGGAATACAATGGAAACCAATTAATCTGTTCCCTTTTTAATTTTTCCCAGACCTCCAGAACGGATTAATTGGTTTTCAATGCATTCCTATGGGATACCATGTTTCGGTTTACAAAATTTTCACAGTACAAAATGGCCCACAGAATGAATTAATTTCTTAAACCGAGTTACCACTGTAGAATGATATCATAGTAACACTTGCTAATGAGCTTCCAAAGTGACAGTGGCATTATTAACCCAACCAGTGAAAATAGATATTGCTGATAACATTTACATCTTCAAAACTGCAGCACAAGGATGATGCTAACAACATGAGCTCAGGACTTATGCTTTAAGCCAAAAGTGTTCAGGAAAAGTTTTGTTGAGGCCAGTACATTGTAATACAACAAAACAAAATAAACACCTGTATGGTTACACAATGATAGAACTAAAAGCCAGATTAAAGAAATACAGGTGAAACTCGAAAAATTAGAATATTGTGCAATTGTTCATTTATTTCAGTAAGTCAACTCAAAAGGTGAAACTAATATATGAGATAGACTCATATATGACAACCGAGATATGTCAAGCCTTACTTTGGTATAATTGTGATGATTATGGAGTACAATTTATGAAAACTCCAAATTCATAATCTCAGAAACTGACATCAATAACACAAGGATTGGAAATAGAACAATTTGGACCTCTAAAAAGTATAAGCATGCACATGTACTCAGAACTTGGTTTGGTCCCCTTTTGCATCAATTACTGCCTCTATGCAGCATGGCATCGATGCTATCAGCCTGTGGCACTGCTGAGGAGTTATAGAAGACCAGGATGCTTCCATAGTGGCCTTCAGCTCCGCTGCATTGTTTGGTCTCAAGTTCCTCATCTTTCTCTTAGTTATGGGGTTCAGGTCAGGCGAATTTGCTGGCCAATTAAGCACAGTAATCCCATGGTCACTGAAGCAGGTTTTGGTACTTTTGGCAGTGTGGGCAGGTGCCAAGTCCTGCTGGAATATGAAGTCAGCATCCCCATAAAGCTTGTCTGCGGAAGGAAGCATGAAGTGCTCCAACATCTCCTGGTAGATGGGCTGCATTGACCCTGAACTTAATGAAGCACAGTGGACCAGCACCAGCAGATGACATGACTCCCCAAATCAACACGGACTGTGGAAACTTCACACTGGACTTCAAGCATCGTGCATTGTGTGCCTTCTTCCTCCAGACTCTGGGTCCTTGATTCCCAAATGAGATGCAAAAGTAGCTCTCATCAGAAAACAGGGCTTTGGACCGCTGACCATCAGTGTTCAGGAGCGGCTTGACAAGACAAATATGACATTTGAAGCCCATGTCCAGGATCTGTCTCTGTGTGGTGGCTCTTGATGCACTAACTCCAGCCTCAGTCCACTCCTTGTGAAAGTCCCCAACACTTTTGATTGACCTTTTCCTGACAATCCTCTCCAGGCTGTGGTCATCCCTGCTGCTTGTGCACCTTTTCTTCCACACTTTTCCCTTTCACATAACTTCCTATTGATGTGCTTTGATACAGCACTTTGGGAACATCCAACTTCTTTTGCAATAAGTTGGATGTTTGGGGCTTTCCCTCACTCTTATAGTGTGTGTCAATTATGGTTTTCTTCACAACTGTTCAGGTCAGCAGTCTTTCCCATGATTGTGATTCCTACTGAACCTGCCTGAGAGACCATTTAAATGAACATGAAACCTTTACAGGTGTTATGGATTCATTAGATGATTGAACCTTTTCACACTATTCTAATTTGTGTAGCCTGCACACTGTAATTAAAATTGTAAACCACCCAGAGACTACTTGAAGTTATATGGGGAGGTATATAAGCAGAACACTTTGCTCTGCTTTTCTGAGATTATGAATTTGGGGTTTTCGTAAGATGTACACCATAATCACAATTAGAGTGGACCCTTGTATAAAAAAACAGCTTGTATAACATAAAATGTGTACAACATAAAAAATTCCGGAGATAGGGGAAATGTGCTTAACATAATCGCCTATGGGGAGAATCCGTACAACATAAAAATGGGATTACTTTGTTTTCAATGCATTCCTATGGGAATTTGTATAAAGGAAAATTTGCTTAACATAATTTCATTTGGAACGAATTAATTCCTTTATACAAGGTACCACTGTATATCAAAGTAAGGTTTGACATATCTCACTTTGCATGTAATGAAACTATCTCATATATTAGTTCCACCCTTTGAGTTGACTTACTGAAATAAATGAACATTTGCACAATATTCTAATTTTTTGAGTTTTACCTGTATATCTACATTTAGGCCCATAGATAAAAACAAGAACATACACTAATAAACTACATGTATTTTACACATGAAGACATACTAAATATAACCTTATGTGTTTACATTGACACTATGTTTTCAATGTTAGTTTTCATCACTCATAACTTTTACATGGAATTTTACTCTTTAACTGTGCGTGTTTTCTTGTAGCTTTAATCTAATGTCTATTAATGCTGTGTAAGATGTCCCTCAATTCCCTGTTCTTAATACCTGAACATGTCTTAATTGTACTGGACTGTCTATTTTCCCTCATTACTGTAAGCCGGCTTGGGCCCTTTTCCAAGGAGAAAGGCGGGGTAAAAAAATTCTCTAAAAATAAAATAAAATAGAATAAAATAAAATAAAAAATAAATGGCTCTACGTACAAACTCATAATTCATAGTTTTTGTAATTCATAAATTCATTGTCAGAATATTCCATTTAAAGAAAATATGATTCCAACAAATTTATATACATGGGAGTGATTTTATAGTCATGCTTGTATAAAAGTCAACAGTACTGAAGATTTCAATTAAAGAAAAGGAATGGCTAACACAATCTTAATCTGTAAGTGCAGTATTTGAAATAAAGCAAAATTAATTAAATCATACATTTCAAATCAGGTTTTAGCACTAAATTTCTTCTTGAAGCATATACCTGCAACTGCTTTCCTTCTGGCTGGGAAGCAATATAGTTAATCTGCTGTGATGGAGGAGGAGGAGGCGGTGGTGGAGGTGGTCCCTGAGATACATTGGTGGAAGCTGCTACCTGGACAAGAGGCACTCCTGTATGAAGAGGCGCTGGAAACGGTGGAGGAAGATTAAACGGGTTGTGCTGAATGTTCATGATAGGAGTAGGAACACCCATTGAATATGGGAAAATACTTATTGGCTGATGTTGAGTATTTACTGGCGTCATTACATTCATTTGAGGCTGCAGCACATTTATTGATAGTTGAGAACCATCACCTTGTTGGCTGGCTTGATCTGTGAAGTTTGGATCTATCAAAGTGGGAAGATATTTTAATAAGATTTGGTAAGTCATTTTATAAAAAAAAAATCCAGAGCCTAGGTCGCCTATCCCTAGCACCCAATACCAACCTATTTTTACTCAAGCATCAGATGTTCTTTCCAAGACTACTAAAATTACCAGACAATTATAAAGGGATCAGATGTTATGAAGCATTATAGTGGCATTAACACAGTTGACCATCTGGGCTAAAAGAAGCTTCTGGTTTACACTAGCTTTCAATACCTACAACAAAGCTAACTGTTTATCAAATTAAACAACAGTCCTAAAACAAACCATACATTGAATTTTCATTTTAAACCTTTTCTGTCCTGAATTACTGTGATCTGCATCTTCATTCCATTATTTGTTACAAGAGTTAGTACTGGTATACCCATGGAATTATAATACAGTGATGCGTTGAATTACAAAATTAATCCATTCTAACAGATCTTTTGTAATTCAAAATTTTCATCATTTGAAATGCGGTTTCTCATAGGAATGCACTGAAAACCAATTAATCTGTTCCAACAGATTACAATAGGCTTTCAATACATTCCTATGGGAAGCCTGTCCCAACCTAGCAAAGCAAGGGAAGAGCTTTCCTGCTTTGCTGGGTTGGAGGGAAACCCCCTCAATGGAGCTGACAACATCAGCTGTTGGCCAGCCAGCCAGCAGGCAGGTGATTTTGTTAGATCAGCAGCCACAGTACTTGGTCTTTCAAGGTGCACCAGAAAGCAAGACAGGATTGAAGGCACACTGAAGGAAAAAGCACGGCCTGCTCTTTGCATTGTGCATGGAGATCTTTTAAAAGGAGATCCTTGCTGCTACGATCCAGTGGGTGGGAGATGGCAGGGGTGACTCGCCACTCCCCACCCCCATCATAGCAGCAAGGATCTGCTTTTAAAAGGTCCCCTGCCTGCAATGCAGGGCATTTTTAAAAGCCAAGCAGCTAGGAGTGGTGTGGGGTGGTGGTGGAGAAGAGAGAAGTCCCTGGGGCAGGCTTAGTGGGCTGGTGTCCTTTTCAGGGCGGGGGAGGGGAGGGGGGGAGGGAGGAGAGAAAGCCTCAGGCAGAAGAGAGCCGAAACACAGCCAGAAGGAAACTGTGAGGCTCCTGGGCGACGGAACCCCCAGGGGAAGCCCTCCCCTTGTGTATGCAAACGGAGGAGGGAGGGGGGAGGTAAGCCATGTTTCGGCTCCCTTCTACCTGAGGCTTCCTCTCCTCCCTTCCCCCATCTGCCCCAAAAAGGACACCAGCTCACCAAGCTTACCTGGAGACTTCTCTTTTCTCTAAACCCCAACCACCACTCCTAGCTGCTTGGCAGGCTGGTGTCAGAGGCGCTGCAATCCTGCCTCCCCCACAGACTTCATCACCCACTTTTCGGGTGCCTTCGAGTGGCACCTCTGTTGCCTGCTTCCTCCTCCTCTCCGCTGGCTAAGGCTTGACAATTCTCAACTCTTGCTCAGCTGGGACTACAGGCTTCGTGCTGCTGCAAGGGTTGATAGTCAACAAGCCTTACACCGGGGAGAGGAGGACGTGACACTTGAAGGCAACCAAAAAGCATGTGATGAAGGTGGCCGGGGAAGCAGAATTGCAGCACCTCTGACAGCAGCCTGCCCAGCTAGGAGTGGTAGTGAGGGTTTGGAGAAAAGAGAAGCCCCCAGGCAAGCTTGGGAAGCTGGTGTCCTTTTTGGGGGGGGGGGGGGGGAGGAAGGAGAGGAAGCCTCAGGTAGACGGGAGCTGAAACACGGTTTACCCACCACCAGCACCACCCTCCCTCCCTCCTCCGTTTGCGCACACAAGGGGAGAGGGTTGCCCCTGGGGGTTCCGTCACCCAGGAGCCCCACCGTTTCCTTCTGGCTGTGGTTTTTAAGCTGCTTTTAAAAGATCCCCACACGCAATAAAAAGAGCAGGCTGTGCTTTTTCCTTCAGTGTGGCTTTGATCCCCGCTTTCCGTCGCACCTTGAAGGAAAAAAACACTGTGGCTGCTGATTTGTCAAAATAATCTGGTTGCTAGCTGGCCAACAGCTGATGTTGACAGCTCTACTGGTGGGGTTTCCTGCCAACCCAGCAAATGGGGGAAGCTGTTCCCTTGCTTTGCAGGGTTGGGACAGGTGTCCCCTACAAATGCCTTGAGTAACTATTAAATTTTTTTGTCGTTCCAAAAAAAAATCCCCACCTTTTTTGTAATTGGAAATTTGCTCATAACAGCAGATTTATTTTCATTATTCAAGTTTTTCCTTGTTTAAGGCATTCGTAATTCAAGGCATTATTGTACAAGAATTCAAGGAATTTTATCAGTAACATTGCAATATCCCCCCTCAGTACATGCTTTCTAATTATTCTTATATAATTCAGTCCAATACATATGTCTGAAATATAAATTAAAATATAAGACTAGGGAGTTACATGCACTTATTAAAAACATTCTATACTGATCTTAAATTTTAGAAGGCCTTTTAAATCTAAAGTTGTCCTTCTCTTCATAAAAATATCCATTCCATGAAAGAAAGTGCTTTGAACCACTGGAAGCTCCTAATAATAATGCAATGGAGGAAATTTGTTAAATCTCCCCTTCTCAGTTTCATGGATATTCTCACATGTACAAACTGTGTTCCCAATGGGAAGACTGCTGGAGGCAGGAAATCCTACTATTAATGCTGAGATTCCTTGTTTTACCCATCCTGCCTTCCAACTAGTTAACAGGAGCAAATATGGAGAATCCCACTCTTATCTCTACTCTGATAGTGCCAAGATTATCTTGGGAACACAACTAGGGTGCAGGAGTGCTACCAACAAAGCAAGACAGATGATGATAAGAGTGTTCATGTAGAAAAAACCATGAAATTCTTTGTCATTCTCTACACAAAGAAGCAGGGAATGATAAATATTGCAACAACGTAAAACCCAGATTTAAACCAACACTGACTCGGAAGCAAAAACAATAAAAATCATGCTGCTTCAGTACAGACTTTGCAGTTCGAACGACCAACTTAAGGCAGAAAGTTTAACAAAATTTCAAGCTAGCCAGAAACATATGGCATTTGCATTTTTAGAAAAGGAAATGAATGTTTCTGGTCATGCTAACTTAACATTGTAACAGATAAGTTCATGCAAGGGGAATAATACCTTGCTCAGGAGCTGCTTCTTCTGGTTTTCCCCATGGGGATTGTGGATTTGGAGAATTTCTTCCTCTTCTTGAATAATAATTCTGGACATCTGCTGGCAACGTTTTTCTTACAGCCCAGCTTGATGCTGATGTCCACCCGGACCTATCAGCAGGTGTATCGAAAGAGAAGTCTTGCTCTGCCTTACGTTTGTAAGGCTGCTGCTCTGAAAACCTTGAACTTTCGTTTCCAGAACTATTTGCACTCCCTGAGTGGGGCTTTCTTCTTTGCCAGCGGTTTTCATTCTGGTCTCCATACATAAAACTGCCTCTGCCACGGCCACCTCTGCCACGGCCACCTCTGCCACGGCCTGAATTCCAACTTGATCCAAAGTTTCTATTCCACGGAGGCCCTGAATTGTTATGTCTACTTTCTTCCCATGGTTGATTTTTAATTTTTTCCCTCTCTCTGTTCCTCATTTCTGGGACTGAATTTATCCTTTCCATTACCCAGTCTGGATAATCTTTTTGATATTGATCAGAAGAACACTGTTTGTCAGCATCTTTGTCTGCAATGTCTCGTTCTCTTTTCATACTCTCCATCTGTTTCTCTGGTTCATTTCTTTTATATCTGTCATTTCCTCTGGGGCTTCTCCAGTTGTCATTTGTCCACCGCTCTTTCCATCTGGGAGGCGAATAGCTATCCCTTTCATTTCTAGAAAATGATGGACCTTTACTTCTTGTTCTGGATCTGGACCGAGATCGAGATCGAGATCTGGACTGGGATTGTGACCATCTCCTTCTACTTTTCTCTCTCTCATGGTCTCTTCGTGGTTCTTCTTTATCACTTTCTCTATCCCTACTTTGGGATCTACCTTTGTATCTTGGAGACAATTCCTTAGCTTGTGTCCGATAAGCCCTCCTTCCTTCTCTGCGAGGATCCCTGTTTGGTGGGGAAGCAGATGGAGATCGCCTTCTTTCTCTCACAGGATCCTTTTTTGGAGAACTGGATAGAGATTGCCCCTCTTCTGCTAAAAGATCTGGTTTTGGAGATTGAGACAGAGGCCTTGGCTCTTCTTTGCAAGTATCTTTTTGGGGAGACCGAGACATTCTGCTTTCACTCACAACCTCCCTCTTGGGAGATGGGGATTGAGATCGTTTGTCCTCTCCTTTGGTAGGTGACCAGGTTGTAGATGGAGAATGAAATCTTGATCGTCGAGTTCGAGGTTTTTTATCTTTTTTGAGTTCAGTGGAACAGTCTGCTTCTTCTGTTTTGTCAGAAAGATTTAAAAGAGGAACAGAATTTTCAGTATTGTCATGTAGTAAGGAGCTTGCCTCTTGCTCTGCTCCATCAGTCACTAACGGCTGATGTATTCGAGAGTCATTCTGATCACTGCTAAAAGAGTCACACTCCATAGCTACTACCTCATTGTTATCTTCACTAAACTGTTTACTTTCTTGAGTATCTATGTTTGGGGACATACTAGATGTAGATTCTTCTATAACATTTTCTAAAGATTCCTCAGATTTCTTATCCTCTGAAGAAATATGTATCAAATCAAGAGCTTTTGGATTTTTATTATCAAAATGTGCAATTTCTTCCTTTTCTTCAGTTTTAGAACTGTCAATTTCTACTGATACTGGATATTCACATAATTTGGTACTGGTGTTTTCTAATGAGTCCTCAAATTCTATTCTTTCTGACAATTTATTCTCAAAAGAATGACAACCCACTGGCACTGCATTTTCAGGCCTCTCCAATACCTTATTTATTGCTGGAAATTCTGGTTCCTTTAACAATTCATTTCTAGATCCAATCACTGACTCATCTGCTACTGCTGTAGATTCGAGCTCTTCTAGGGATTTGTTTCCAGGACTGGGCAACTGCTTGTTTGCTACTGACAAAGATTCTCCTTCCCTCGGCAAATCATTTCCAGAAACAGATGACATATCATCAATGACTGAAACACATTTTGATTTCTCAAGTAATTCAGTTCCAGGACTGTTAAAAGGCTCATTTACTATTGCCATAGGTTCAACTTTTCCTGAAATTTCATTTGTAGGACTAATTAATTCCTTAGGTTGATGAGTTACAATTACTGAATCATTATCTAATTCTTCTCTAGAAACGCTTAATGTTGAGTCGACTGCCTCAATAGCATTTTTACAATACAAGCTATTTTCAAACTCGATGTTGCTTTTCACTTCAAAGTTTTCACAGTCTCCCTCCAGAGTTAGCAAAGGAGGATCCTGAATGCAGGAAACAATATCTCCCACTATGGTGAGAACAGGGGGATCTTGAGAACAGGAATCAGTGTCTACAATGCCTACAGTGTCCTTTGTTTCATCAGGATCATTCATATGCTCCTCCTTAGATTTTACACAGTCTGTGGAGTCCTCTGTGCCATTAGCAGACTGGGTTTCTGTATCATGTTCCTGACTAAAACCAGTGGTGCTACTTTCACTGCCTGGTAAACTGCCTTTGTCAAGTAACAGGGTTATTTCTGTTTCGTTGGATTCATCAACTTCTGCTACATCACTAGAAACTTTTCCATAACGTCCCGAACTTCGGAGTCTCTTTTTAACTACAGGTTCCTGCTGTTTAACTCCTCTTTTAGCTTTCCGTTTTGGGGGTGATTTCTCCGATTCTGTACTAGATGCATTCACGAGGGAGTTGCCATCACCACTGGTCTCACACCCGGAATTGCTAGGTTTTGGTGAATTCTGAGACTGTGTCAAAGTTTCTGTTTTAACATTTCGAGCAGACCTTCTTCTAGGAGTGGTATCTGAAATCTTCCTTCTTGAACCTCTTGTGCCAGTGGTACCAGATGTTTGCTTTTTTTCCTCCCCTTCCTGGACATAAGTGACAATGTGTCCATTTTCCGAAGACCCTAATATTAAAGATAAAGAACCAATGTATGACAGTAACATAAAGACTTGAAAGATCCTAGGACTATTAACTTCTCATGTCAACTAGGAGTGTACATGAACCTATTGTTTATTCTTTAAAAGCAAAAACAGTACTTCAGATAGCTTAATTATTTATTACTAACAACTATTCCCCTGAACCTCCTTCACTTGTGAACCAAATGAAAATCCCTCAGAATTTCCTCTACTTCTATTATCAATTAATAAAAGGTTTATGGATAGAAAAAGACAGGAGATTTTGTATATACAGTGGTGCCTCGACTTACGAGGGGCCCGACCTACAAAAATCCCTACTTATGAGCACTCTTCAGCACTCTCCCCCCTCCAGCTGCTAACGAGCAAGATCAGGATTCCCCGTCTTGCAAGCAGCGCATGGGTGTTTGCTGGGATTTGAATTGCCTTCCAGTCACTGAGGCAAACGCTGCCTTGGTGACTGGAAGGCAAATCAAAACTGGTGCACCGCTTCTCCCCCCCCCTCCTGTGGGGGCTCCGGAAAAGCAGCGTGCCACTTTTAAAACCCCTTCCAGTCACCGAGGCAGCATATGCCTTGGTGACTAGAAGGGATTTAAAAAGTGGTGCGCTGCTCCTCCGGAGAACCCATGGGGGGGGGGGAACGGTGCGCCACTTTTAAAATCCCTTCCAGTCACAGAGGCAGACTTAGTGCACCGCTTCTCCGGAGCCCCCATGGGGGAGGTGGCGGCGCACCACTTTTAAAATCCCAGTCACAAAGGCAAGTCTGCCTCCATGACTGGAAGGGATTTTAAAAGTCGTGCGCTGCTTCTCCAGAGACACCGCAGTTGGGGGGCAAGCGGCGCACCACTTTTAAAATCCCTTCCACTCATGGAGGCAACTCTACCTCTGTGACTGGAAGGGATTTAAAAAGTGGTGCGCTGCTTCTCCAGAATCAAATCGTGCATGTAGCTTCTCTGGGGGGGGGAGAAGCTGCCCAAACGATTCCTCCCCCAGCCAGCACCAATGAGCTGCTTGGCACTGGCTGCGGGAGGAATTGTGCAGACAGCTTCTACTGACCCCCCCAGGGGGGAGAAGCTGCATGCGTGAATTTTAAAGCGGTTTCCCATAGGAATGCATTGAAATCTGTTCCCTCCGGAATGGATTAATTGCTTTTCAATGCATTCCTATAGGGAACTGCTCCCTGATTTACGAGATTATCGACTTACAGGCGTTCTCTTGGAACACATTAATTTCATAACTCGGGGTTCCTCTGTACTGTGACACAGTCCAGACCTGGACAGAATGCTTAGGTTATGTAAAAAAAATTCTGGCCAAACTTATGCTTCAGTCCATTTATTTTTTTGCCAGAAAACACAGAAGTCTTGTGGTAATTTCAAGGGTACCAGTGCTCACTTACTTAGACAAGCACATGCACCAACAAAAATCCCAGCAAGGACTGTTAACTGCCAGGAAAGAATGGACCAAGCACCCCAAATGTAGAGATGTTTGGGGTTCAGGGGTTATTAAACTCCAAAGGAGGTCCCCCTAGGATAAAATCATTGGATCTTAATAACTCCACCCTATGCATCCCAAACCTCTCCAAATTTCAGGGGATTACAGAGAAGAGCTTGAGGAATCTCCCCTGTGATTTTGGTTCCTCTAGAACCCAGGGGAGTCATTATACTGCGTTTTGTTTTGTTCCAAAATTATTTTAAAATTTCATTAGTAATGAAACAAAAGAAACTAAACGAAATGCTATATTTTGTTTTGTGCCCCTCTCTAATAAATTATACATAATTGTCTTTCTGGTTAAAAATATTAATACACTCACAGAAGAAAAGGAGACAGTTCAAGTTACTCAGGCCTGCATGTATCAATTTCTGCAACTAGATAATCCTCAAACTAAGACAATCCAATATGAGTACATTCAGAACATTAGTTTAGGGCCTACTTAGCCACAACATATACAGTGGTTTGCAAAAGTATTCGGCGCCCTTGAACTTTTCCACATTTTGTCACATTACAGCCACAAACATGAATCAATTTCACTGGAATTGCACATGAAAGACCAATACAAAGTGATGTACATGTGAGAAGTGGAACGAAAATCATACATGATTCCAAACATTTTTTACAAATAAATAACTGCAAAGTGGGGTGTGCGTAATTATTCAGCCCGCTGAGTCAATACTTTGTAGAACCACCTTTTGCAGCAATTACAGCTGCCAGCCTTTTAGGGTATGTCTCTACAAGCTTTGCACATCTAGAGACTGAAATAATTGCCCATTCTTCTTTGCAAAACAGCTCCAGCTCAGTCAGATTAGATGGACAGCGTTTGTGAACAGCAGTTTTCAGATCTTGCCACAGATTCTCGATTGGATTTAGATCTGGACTTTGACTGGGCCATTCTAACACATGGATGTGTTTTGTTTTAAACCATTCCATTGTTGCCCTGGCTTTTTGTTTAGGGTCGTTGTCCTGCTGGAAGGTGAACCTCCACCCCAGTCTCAAGTCTTTTGCAGACTCCAAGAGGTTTTCTTCCAAGATTGCCCTGTATTTGGCTCCATCCATCTTCCCATCAACTCTGACCAGCTTCCCTGTCCCTGCTGAGGAGAAGCACCCCCAGAGCATGTTGCTGCCACCACCATATTTGACAGTAGGGATGGTGTGTTCAGAGTGATGTGCAGTGTTAGTTTTCCGCCACACATAGTGTTTTGCATTTTGGCCAAAAAGTTCAATTTTGGTCTCATCTGACCAGAGCATCTTCTTCCACATGTTTGCTGTGTCCCCCACATGACTTGTGGCAAACTGCAAACGGGACTTCTTATGCTTGTCTGTTAACAAAGGCTTTCTTCTTGCCACTCTTCCATGAAGGCCAACTTTGTGCAGTGCACGACTAATAGTTGTCCTATGGACAGATTCCCTCACCTGAGCTGCAGATCTCTGCAGCTCGTCCAGAGTCACCACGGGCCTCTTGGCTGCATTTCTGATCAGCGCTCTCCTTGTTCGGCCTGTGAGTTTAGGTGGACGGCCTTGTCTGGGTAGGTTTGCAGTTGTGCCATACTCCTTCCATTTCTGAATGATTGCTTGAACAGTGCTCTGTGGGATGTTCAAGGCTTTGGAAATCTTTTTGTAGCCTAAGCCTGCTTTAAATTTCTCAATAACTTTATCCCTGACTTGTCTGGTGTGTTCTTTGCACTTCATGGTGTTGTTGCTCCCAATACAGTATTCTCTTAGACAACCTCTGAGGCTGTCACAGAGCAGCTGCATTTGTACTGAGATTCGATTACACACAGGTGCACTCTAGTCATTAGCACTCATCAGGCAATGACTATGGGCAACTGACTGCACTCAAACCAAAGGGGGCTGAATAATTACGCACACCCCACTTTGCAGTTATTTATTTGTAAAAAATGTTTGGAATCATGTATGATTTTTGTTCCACTTCTCACGTGTACACCACTTTGTATTGGTCTTTCACGTGCAATTCCAATGAAATTGATTCATGTTTGTGGCTGTAATGTGACAAAATGTGGAAAAGTTCAAGGGCGCCGAATACTTTTGCAAACCACTGTAGAAGCATTTAACCATCTACTACAATGTTTAACACATGGTCTCTCCCCTGAAGCTAATGGAAAAGAGATTAGAACTCTGCTAATTTAGATTCTGCTGGAGAGGCTGCACATACTACGGTTACTTACTTGCATTTCATTATAATAAAATTTGTTATCAAAATAACATTTAGAAACATTTAACATTTTATCCTGATGTACCAAGTTTTAAAATATATCTTTTAACGTGACACAGCTACAGCATCAGGCAATTCAATCAAAATTCTGTAGTTTTTTTAACAGAAATAAGTGTTAATAATTTATTTTTAAGACATTGCTTTGTATAAACTATAAATAAAACTTACAAAAAAAATTTACCAAAGTTTTCCAAGGGTGCAGTATTTATTGAAAAAATTGTTCCCACCATAACAGTGGAAACCTGCAGGCAGGATGTCATTTCTCTTTCACAGCACATGGTAGGAATTCTGTAAAAATGAATCCTTTTAATAAGAATTACATGAAGAATTCAACAGAAAATACTATCATAGAATGACACAAACACACACAGCAGTATTACACAAGTAATAATGAAGAGGATGGGAGACCACCAGGGAATACCAAGTGCTGCAGGTGCCTGGAATAGGAACTGGCAAACCACTCCAGCATTCCGGCCACGAAAACTCCATGGACATGGGATCACGAAAAGTTGGTCATGACTATAATGGCATAGCACAACACACACACAACAGTCACAACTGACTGATTATCTTGCTGGATTTAAAGTGTTCTCCTGGCCACAATTCTTACCGGCTTACCAAACTGGATACCTATAAAAAGCTTTATCTTTCTCAAATTAAAAACCATTACTCCGTTTTCACTGAGCTAGACTATACAGTGATACCCTGGTTTAAGTAATTAATTCATTCTCTGGGCCATTTTGTATTACAAAAAATTCATAAACTGAAACACAGTTTCCCACAGAAATGCACTGAAAACCAATTAATCCAATTTGGAGGTCAGAAAAGGGGAAACAAAGGCATTCCATTTAAAATTTTCTTAAACCGAAGCATCCTTTTTTTTTTGTCATGTGAAAATCACACTTTTAATGCAGCAGTTCTCAACCTGGGGGTCGTGACTCTTTTGGGGGTCGAATGACCCTTTCACAGGGTCGTTGCGAGCCGGGCAGAGGGCATCTGTGGTAGTGCAGCAGGAGGAGGAGGACACAGGCACTGGGCAATCACACCTCCCCCCCCAAGGCAGGGAGAATCCATGGCACAGCGGAGCCATAGCTAGGCTCCTCCTGCACAGGCGGCTCCCACCCTCTACTCTGCCGCCCTGGCTGCCCGCCGACACCCTGACCAGCCCACCCCTCTGCTCGGCTCTTGCTGCCACACCTTTGCAAAAAGCCGTGTCCCACCTTCATGTGAGTGCCAGCTCCCCTTGCCAGCCAATGGCGGGAAGCAGGAAATAAGCAGCAGAGGTGGCCTGCTGAACAACCTCCAGCATCTCCTGGCGAGCGGGCGGCCCTCTCCTGCCGGAGCCCGGGTGCATGCATAGCTGAGAATTGGACACACCACCCCCTCACTTTCTACCTGCCGCCCCTGTTCACCTTGGAGTTGCAGAGACTGCTGAGGAGCAGCAGGGGTGGGGGAAAGGATAGTGGCGTATGGACAGCCTTAATAAGCAATATCAGCAAGGGAAAGGCAGAATGATGGAGGCTTTCCTGAACTAGAAAGCAAAAAGTTCCACCTAATTTGTCTGCATGAGCTGATTATTATTATTATTATTATTATTATTATTATTATTATTATTATTATTATTATTATTATTATTATTATTTCACAATATATAACTGCATATTGTTTTTGTGATTAATCACCATGCTTTAATTATGTTCAATTTGTAACAATGAAAACACATCCTGCATATCAGATATTTACATTATGATTCATAACAGTAGCAAAATTACAGTTATGAAGTAGCAACAAAAACAATTTTATGGTTGCGGCCACCACAACATGAGAAACTGTATTAAAAGGTCACAGCATTAGGAAGGTTGAGAACCACTGTTTTAATGCCTTATGAAAAAAATGTCAACCGGGGCTATCCATTGAAAATTGTCCTTAAACTGAGGCATCTCTATTTCCAATACTGTAATTTCTTTTCATAAACCAACTATTAACCAAGGCATTCTTAAACCAAGGTACCACTGTACATCCTTCTTCCTGTAATTTGTTAGGAAAGGATAATTTAAAACATTTGTTGACTGTTTTAGATAGTTACGTAACACAGTTTTACTGCTGACCTCCAAACACAAGTCATTTGAGACCCACCCACCCACCAACCCACTGCAACATGTTAACTGACTGGTTGTTTTACCTTGCCACTTGAGCTAATATGGAACTTGACAATTCCAGTTCTCTTCTCTTGTGACCAATAACTGTGTCAATGTTCCTAATCTCCACACTGGAATATAATTTTTAAAACAGGCATGAAAATAAATTAATGTCCTTAATTTTATAAACAACAACTAAAATCAACAAAGCAAATTGTCCTGCTTACATAGCTTTTAAAGCACTGGCTGGGAAGTTTACATGCAATTATGCAGGCTACACACTCCCCACCCCACCCCAAAGCAAGCTAGGTAATTTTGCCAACACTGAAAGGGTGGAAAGCTGAGTGAACCTTGAGCCAGCTACCTAGGGTTGAACCATGGGTCGTAGGCACAGTTTTGACTGCAGTACAACATTTTAACCACCCCATCACAGCCATAAACAATTATAATATGATCGACAATAATAATTAATGTTAATACAAAAGTACAATAACACATTTCCATAATGTAATAGTAACTAGTATCCAGAACACTTTATACTATATTCTTAGCAACTCTGTGCCTCCTTGATTGGGGTTGGCCTTGGGTCCCCTCCAGCTCTGCAGCTCAGTTTCAAAGATTATTATCATGCATTCAGTGCACACAGCTGAGTCATAAGTGTCAGTTTTATTCAAATAAAAGTTCCATTTAGGGTTACAGGAATAAATGTCAGTCTTAGTCTTGTGTTGTCTTAGTGTTAACTTCCTCTTTTGCTTTCATTACTTGCCCTTATGAAATTCTGAAATAGCTTGTATCTTCTTGCTGATCTTGAACTTTAAGAACGAATGCATTCATAGTACCACAAATCTGTCTGCTTCACAGGGGTTACCCAGGATTATGCATGTGCAACTTTCTTGTAGTGTAGCACAGCTTGTGCAAATTCAGACAATATGGGCAAAGTGTAGTACATCTATAATAGATTTGTAAACTTCTCATCTCCACCTCTTGCTCTTGCTCTGACACTCCAAATGTTTTAGACTGCAACTCCCAGAATTCTATGCCTATATTGCCAACTAAAAAGGACTGCGGAAGTTATGATCCAAAACATTTGGAAGGCTGAAGGTTCCCCACCTGACTTAGAGCATTCTAGGCTTTATGGCAGGGAGTAATATCTCTTATTAATTTGATAATAACCTACTATATTTAGGATAACATCACAGGAGAGTATGCTACATGTGCACTTTCAGATGAATTTCAAGAAATAGGCACATCAGTGGTTCATGCTAGTAAAGTTCTTAAACAGATAAAAAAAGCCATCAAAACACTACACTGAGAATCATCCAAATTCATAAAACCACTGCAGATTATTCCCAAAGATGATACTTGGGAATTGGGTTGTAAATACAGTGGTACCTTGTATAACGTAATTAATTTGTTCCAAATCAAATTACGTTATACAAATTTTCCATTGTACAAATTGTAATTTCCCATAGGAAAGCATTGAAACTGGATTTAATCCGTTCCAATGCGGCGCTAGGTTTTTTTGGGCGAGGGGGGGCGGGCGGGCGGGCGGGCGACCCCCATGCAGGTGCCAGGTAAGGGTGCCCCTCCCCGGCTCACCCCCCTCCGTGTCTGCCGCCCCTCCTCTCACCCCCCTCCTTCCCTTTCCCCAGGCGGCCGCAGGTGGTCGGGTGGAGGTGGCCGCGGAGGTGGGGGAGGGAGTGGGGTGCGCTGCTTGGCCTGGGGCGGGGGGCTTTGGCGGGACCGCACCGGGAATTCCCCCCCTCACCTGCGCCCGGCGGCTTTGGAGGCAGCGAGGCGCTCGGCTGTCGAGGGGGCACCGGGTGGCCCCGAGAGGCTGCCGCTGGCCAGCCTTCCTCTCCTGCTCCTCCTGGGGGGCCCGGGTCTGCCCCCACGGTCCATGCCGCCCGTGCCGCCCCTTCGTGTCCGCTGCTGCGTGTGTGGATCCCCTCGCCGCCTTCACCCGCTTCCAAAGCAGGCACGCGCCCGCGCTCCAGCACGCCCGGGTGAGAAGCACCCCAGCAGTTCCCCGGTCCGTGGACGGAAAAAGGACCCGGCTTAGGATGGCGGCGGCAGCAGCCGCCGGGGTGAGGCCTTTGGGCCCAGGCGGCGTTTCCGGACGTCGCCGGGAGAGTGTCACAACCGGGCCAAAAAAAAAAAAAAAAGACGGGGGGGAAAAGGCGCCCGAGAGGGAGGGGTCTCGGCCGGACACACCAGCGGCTTCCCCCGCCTCCGCCAGGGAGGGAAAAAGAGGGCGAGCCCGGCATACGGGCAAGCCCCGCCGCTGAGCTGCGCGCTTGCCCTCCTCCTCCGTGCCTGGCTCCCTCCCGCCTCGACAGGCGCCTCCGCCGGGTGCAGCCTTGGGAAGGCCGGCCCGGGCCGGCGAGGCCGACAGAACGACGGGAGGCGCACCGTGGAAGACACGAGGGCGGCCTGCAGGCCCGCCCCCCCGCCCCGGGGCTTTTCACCACTTACTGAGGGGCGCCGTTGCAGGATCCTCCTGGCCCTGCCTGGGTCCCCATCTCCCCGCCTCCGCTGCCCACCTTCCCTGACGCTCTGCTGCGACTCCGCCACTGGGCTATATAAAGCCGCTTGGCTGCGGCAAGCCCGCCTGGCTCCTGGCGTGCGCACGGCTAGCCGGCCGCTGGGAAGGAGACTCTGTGTCTCTCATCTTGGTCATCGGGCGGGAAGCCAGCGCCCCTGTCTTGCCCGGGAGGGAGTGCCGGGATCCGCTCCTAGCGCGGACCTTGGGATTCAGGAGCGAATCGGCATCCGCCCCCACGCAGGTGCCAGGTAAGGGCACCCCTCCCCGGCTCACCCCCCTCCGTGCCTGCCGCCCCTCCCCTCCCCTCCCCTCTTTCCCCGACCGCCCCCCCTCTGGGCAGAGGTGGCGGGGGGAGGTGGCAGATTTTTTCCCGTTGTACGGATTTTTCGCTAAACAAACCCTCAGTTATACGAGGTACCACTGTAAATCATACTGCATAATGGTACATGATGGTGCATGGTATATTGTTGGGGACAGCAGAAAGGGGAAGCATACTGGCACTTAAAAGTACCACAACAGTCTATGTAAAACAGATACTAACCTCTCATTATGGTAATTGGTAGATTTTCCAGGGAAAGTACTATTAAAAGAAAATCTACCACAGAAGTTGCTTCTGAATAATCTGTCTGAGCAGGTCTGTCTTCTGGGCTAAAAAACAATGATAATTATAATAATGATGATGGTTTAGCACAAAATCATAGTTATCTCACCTGTAACACCCACAAAAGAGAAAACTTGTCTGCTCTTACAAGTGCATCAGATACACAAGGCGTATTCTTTATGTCAGTCATGAAACTGCTGAACATACTTATCAGCCAGACTGCACTGATACACATACCTCAATATACCCATACAATATTTTCATATTTTGAAGCTTGAGTATCTTGAGATGTGATTTCAGTGCTAGGTCTACAAACTTGAATGAGTAATGGGAAGGCCACAGTTCACTGGCGTAACACATGCTTTCTACAAACAATGTCCAAATTCCAATCTTCAGTTTAAAACCTAAAGTAGCAGCCTTTGCCTAAGACTCTGGAAATCACTGCCAGGGACAAATATCCAATGCTGTCCTGTATTCAAGTATTGTTGTGTAGTTCTACTGAACCCAAACAAAACAAGAAACATCCCCAAACAACTCCTATATTTTAACTCATTTTTTCACTATACTTACATTAAAACTGTTTTTAGAATTTCACTTTAAAATACATAATACAAAAACATACTACAGGACTAAGTGCATTGAATTCAGAACAATCAGGTACAGAATTATACTATGAATATTCCACATGCCATCACTTTTGAGAGGAAAAAAGATGCAAGTAATATTAGTTACTCTATCCACCATTAATATAATCTGACATCTCAGAAAAAACGGCCAATTCAAAGATAGAACACAGAAACCAAGCTAAAAAAATTAATTCAGATGCCCTTAATTCTGATAAATTATTCATAGGTCTTGTAGACCTCTAGTATATCCAAAGATGGATTTTGTTTCTCCTAATAGTGGAAAACACAGCAAACCTATCATTGTATAGAAGTTTACTTTCACTATAATAGTATGGCTTTCGGCAAAGTTTGTATCAGAGTTTTTCCCACTGCTCTAAATTGATGGGTATCTGATTTAGCATGTTTGACTTGCATTTAGTGAACATGAGTTAAAACTACAACATATGGTTTTTGCTACAGAAATCTGATCCACTCTCCCAGTTTTAAGTAATTTAAGTAAATTATCTGATTTAGGAGAAGAAATACGTATATACAAGTACACGTAGTGTGATTCAACAGACATATCAAAACATACTCCAAGCTTTACTCAGAAATTATTTTATTACACTACATTTAAATATTTCAAGACATAACTCAATAGCACATATACTACTCTTACATGGTTTAAATTTCAACAGTACAATCCTACACAAGTTCACAGAAGTCTCAATGACTTCAGTGAAGCTCCCTTCTTCCTAAGCATGTTGATGTCTGGATTCAAAGGTGGGAACAAACATAAGTGATGAAAATATAATTCAGTAATTGTATCATGGTTGAAGCATTTAACAAAAATGTTTGAGCTTGATATTCACCTGAGGAAAGTTCCTTAAAAATCTGATTTTAAATTTGACTAGGTTTACTTGAACTGATATTCTGCACCACTTATATAATATACCTTATTCATTATGTATTCATAAATACCAACCTTATTTTATTTTATGAAGTGACTTATTGCTACAGAAGAATTTTTTTTTAAAAAAAATTGTGTGTCTGCCTTTCTGTCTTCATTTCAAGTGAAGACAGTTTATATTTTTTCCATATGTTGCTGCCAGGCCTCTTCTTCAGAATACACGAGATTCTACAAATTGACCACTGAAGCTAGCTTTCAAGAAAACCAGACCACACATTTGCAAAAGCTAACTTCAAATTAAGCAAAACACCGAAACAGTACTTTAGTCTATGAAGGGAAACAGATCCACAAACCCAGAATACATTAAAACTAAAATACTCTAGAAGGAGATTAGTACAAATGATTACGATCTGTACATTAAAAATAGCTGAGCAAACCTTATTTTTCTTCACAGAATGTTTATCTTCTTTCTCATTCGAAGAATCTTTGTTACAAAAAACAGAAAAATTCACTTTAATCTGATGCATTTGAGCATTAACATATTTATACAGCAAAAAAGTGTTCTGCTTATATACCGCCCCATACCACTACAAGTAGTCTCTGGGCGGTTTACAATTTTAATTACAGTGTGCAGGCTACACATTGCAGTTTAAACAAATTTTAAGCTATTTACTAAATGTTATTTCAAAAATGCATAGCAGAAATACATGCAACCATTGAATTGACACACTGTAATTCTGACTTGAAAATCATTGGCAAGTACAGGCTACTTGTTTTCAGGACATCATTTTCAATGCTGAAATATTATACTACACATAAAAACAGAGAAAGACCTCTGTGATCATCAGAACTTATTTTCCTGCATTTTTATTCTATAGCTCCTGTCTCTCTTAACATACTGAGACTTCAGAGTTTTTATGATGCTGTATGAGAGGGCATTTCAATTCTGAAAATAATAAGTATACAGAGTATTGGCAACAAATTTGAAATTTTCAATGGGAGACGAAGACAGTGAATAAACATATACAAACTTACTGTGTTTTTGGTTACAGCCTTTACAAGGGCTTTCTGGGAAAGATCCTTTTTCTGCATTTTTCTGTTTTCTGCAAACACATACAAGTCAATCACTTACAATAAAGTGATTTCTGCTTGTGCTAATTACAGTTCTAGGCCCCATTATGAAAATGAATGATACAAATGCTTTACAGATCTTTAAAAACTAGGCAGTAATAATTTGATACTGAAGTTACTCTAGGTATCTGAAGGATGTGCAGTTAGCTTTTCCTTAAAATACAATATCCACAGAACAATATGAATATTTCCTCCATATTTAAACAGCAGCTATAGCATCTAGTGTTATCAAAATGTTCTCCTATGAAGAGACTTTAAATGTATAAAACCTATCAGTCTTTCCTGGTAATTAAGTATCGATTAAACATTTATGTGATGAACTTGATGTGATGACAACAGTATGGAATGGTTCTGTGCAAAAAACCTGACAAAACTGCATTTCAACTCTTATGTGTGAAAGCAGATTAAAAGCTTTACAATACTTCAAATCTAAAATCCAACTTGTTAATATATTGTAGAAATGTTTTTTCCAACAATGCTAACCTTGTGCAATTTCTCATGTTCAGGCAGCAACACTTGCCCTCATTACAGCAAAGTAGGTCATCTTTTTTGCTTACTTGTTGCTTTATCTGAACCTGTAAGAAATGTTGTAATTAGTACTTTATTTTTAACATGATTTTGATCCAAAACACATGATCTATAATTGTTAAGTTATCAAATTTGCACCATAATTTCCTTATTTAATACATATGTACAGCCATAAAGATTTTCATAGCTTATAATTCTAAAGAAAATATCTGTCATATATATATATGTAAGTGAAATTGGATAGCAACACAGAAAAGGGTCCTGAATCTTATTTCTTTGTTCTTTTTTCACATATATATAAAAGGAGAACTTGTTTTATCATATGAATGTTCTAAATTCTAACAAATTCTTAATATTTCCCTAGTTTATCACCATGAAGTAAAAATTAGTTCTGGAAACATAGTAAACTACAGAATTCTAGTAAATGTCCTATCCTGTCCCCTTTCTGGGTTGCTAGCCATCTTCACTAACCTCCATTAGTTGTAAGCATACTTTCAGCAATCTATGTTTTCATTATACCATACTCCCAACGGCACACATAAAGGCGGCCAACTAGACTTGGACCAAATACTGATCTATAGTTATTTGGTCTGGAAAGCATGTGTTAACTTTTATGCCTTTATTTCTATTATTGAGCTTCTGAAACAACAAATCATTTAGTCTTAGCCATTATTTGTGTCATTACACTTCATCTCCCAAGATGTCCCACTATCAGCCATGTTAGACAGCCCTGATGGGAAATAAAGTCCAAAACATCTGAAGGCCATTCGGACTCAAACGAACCTAAAACGGTGGTCCCTCGCATAACAAACGTTTTGTATAACATAAAATCTGTACAACATAAAAATTCTGGATAGGGGAAATTTGCTTAACACAATTGTCTATGGGGCAGATCCATACAACATAAAAATGGTCACAATTAGGGATTACTCTGTTTTCAATTCATTCCTATGGGAAACTGGTATAAAGGAAAGTTTGCTTAACATAATTTCATTCGGAACAAATTAATTCCTTTATACAAGGTACCACTGTATATTTTAAAATATTAAGCAAAATCAAATTTTAGAAGTTGTTGATTCAGAAGGTACAGAGGTACCTCTGATAACAAATTTAATCCGTTCTCGAAGGCAATTTGTTATCTTAAACATTCATTATCTGAAATGCGGTTTCCCATTGAAATGATTGGAAAACTGATTAATCCATTCTGGAGGTCTGAAAAAAAAAGGCAAAAAAGATGGGGGTGGTCTTCAGACCTCTTTATAAAGTGCACTTTAAAGGCACGCAGTGCTGGAACACACACACACACACACACGGACACCTCATCCTGCAGTGCAATGCAAACATGGAGAAAAGAAAGCAGGAAGACTACCCCAGCCTGTTCTCGCCAAAATGCAATGGGGGAAAAATGTAAGCATTCAGAAACACAAGGTGCAAGAGAACTCCACCCTGTTCTTGCCTGCTGCAAATGAGAAAAGATTGCAATCATGGAGAAATGAAAGCAGCAAGACTACCCTAGCCTGCTCCTGCCAAAAATGCAAAGAAAAGCAGTGCAAAGATTAATAAAAGCTAGCTCCCCAGCTTTCCAAATTTGAAAGGTCCAAATCCCTCAGGAAAAAAAATTCTAGAATGCCTCCAAAACACCATAAAATGCTCAACACCTCCCACCCCTCCACAAACTATAGGGGGTGCAATGCATCCTGGATATACTTTTTTTGCAAGGCATATGAAACATTTGTTATCCGAGGCAGCCCTATACCGGAAATTTTCCATTTGCTATCCGAAACATTCATTATCAGAGGCATTCCTGATCTGAGGTATTACTGTATTTATAGTATTTCGATCCTGCTTTTTTTCTTGCACACACAACACCTTACATGAATGCATACATTTAAAAAAATCATCTCCCTCCACTACAGTGCAATTCAATGTCTGAGGCACAATTATAGTCTTGGCTCTGCAATCCCAGGGCAACAGGCAGTTGCAGTACACACTTTCTTTTCTAGCAGGAAACAGGAAAATAAGCTCCCTGCTGCTTTTTTAAAGAATATACTTTTTAAAAAAACCAAAACCCTAAAACTATGAAACCAAAAGAAACCTAACCTTTCTCAAATCCTGCCCCCTTTGCAGGAACTTGATGCCTCAAGTGAAATAGATTTACCAACATGAAATGTTCCAGCTGCCTAATCTGGAGAAGGAAGCAGGATATCCGTTTCCAAGATCAAAGTAATCAGATACAAGACTCATCATGAGTGACTGTTTGGGCAATCCAACTTTTCATCCACAAGCATGAAGATGTCAATAAAAAGGAGACTGAACTTCTAAGCAGATTATACAGTGGACCCTCATATAACCAACGGTCTGTATAACATAAAATCTGTTCAGCATAAAAAATTCCGGAGATAGGGGAAATCTGCTTAACAGAATTGCCTATGGGGTGAATCCATACAACATAAAACTGGTCGTGATTAGGGATTACGCTGTTTTCAATGCATTCCTGTGGAAAATTTGCTTAGCAAGATTTCATTTGGAACGAATTAATTCCTTTATACAAGGTACCACTGTATATGCAAATAGTCCACCTCTTCCCACAACTATATACTATACTGAAGTAATTATTATATAAGAAATGGATAAAGTTCAGAACCTACCTTTATACAGTCTTCTAATGCATTTCGTTTATATACAGCTTGAAACTGTTTGCGATCAACTGGACATGAAGCCTTATTCTGAAAAAAAATGTATTCAGTTTTTCATCATATCACTGCAAAATCAAACTGTGTGTTTGTTTTCTATTTGTTTCTTAAGCAGCAGATTCAAGCAAATCTTCTGTATGTTTTACTTTCAATTAAACCAGGACTTCAAGAGCTGTTTTACTTAATAAATCTATAAAGTACTTAATGATTAATCAGAAACAGCAAAAGGTAACTTGCAAGATTGCAAGTCAACAATGCATTGGCCAGCATCCTGTTGCAGTTCTACCCATGCAATGGAAATTATGCCATCGCCAGCAGCAAATTGCCACTGATAAATACAATGAGACAAATTTGTGTGTACCCTGAAAATGATAAAAAGAATGCCTTTAATTAGTTGCAGTATGCTGCAAACAATGACATTACTCCCACTGTGCTACTGAAACTGTTTAACAGGTCACTAGTTAATTTTTTTAGAAGTACTACAGTAGCAACAAAGTTTCCCCCCAATAAGTGGTAATTTCGGTTTGCTAACTTTTACTTTCTCACAAATGCCTACAAATATTTACCTAATTTGTTTATGTTCCAAAACAAACAAATTCAGACTTCATGAGCAAGTTACAGCGTTCATCCAACCAGATAGGGTGTGTAACATACAAATATGAAAATGAGTAATAGCCGAGGCTCAACAATGCTGGCTGGCATAGTGGTTCTTGTGTCAAAGAGAGAAGATCAAGTATATTTTAATGGTCATAGAAAATCAAGATAATATTTAAAGAGTTGAGCAAATCCCAAGAAGAACGTGGATAAATTCTAAATGCTGACTAGCACATGGCAATAGTACTATTAAAGCTTGGAAATACTTTCTTAGACTACTATCAGAAAGATATTTCCAAACTCTCTTATTTGAGATTTCCAATGGGCTAAATAAAAGTTGCCTGTGGTACTAATGGTCATGAAGACTGAAAAACATGATTTAATGAAGTTCTCTAGAAGTCTTCAGTTAGCTAAATTGTTTACCACAATTCTGAAACACATTTGATGATTCTCTGCTGCACTGGAAAAGAAAGAAGTGCAATGCAGGTTCAATAGCAAAACAAAGCTACAAAGTTGCAAAGAGATATGCCAGAGGCAAAGATGATCACATAACACAGCGTTTTTCAACCACTGTTCCGCGGCACACTAGTGTGCCGCGAGGTGTTGCCTGGTGTGCCGTGGGAAATAAATTTTATTTCCCCTCGAAGCGGATGTAAGGTGACGGAGGGCGTGAAGCCCCGGCGGCCTCGCTACGCTTCCTCCCGTTTGTTCCGCAATAATGTCGCCCCACGCGGGCGGGCAGGCGAGCAGGAGGGCGATGAGGGAGCGCCGGCCGGTTCGTGCCGCCGTGGCATGGAGGCTGCGGTAACGTGAGAAGAAGAGAAGGCAGCCTCTCGCCGTCCCTTCCTCCTCCTCCTCCTCCTCCTCCTCCTCCTCCTCCTCCTCCTCCACCACCACCACCACCAGCAGCCACGCAACCTCCATAGGAAAGCTCTCCTCTCTCTCTCTCTCTGTGTGTGCGTGCGCGTGCGCGGTGGGGTAAAGGGGAGCAAGACACAGGCTTGCCGGCCAGCTTCCATGTCATGTGGTGAAGCTGCCTCTCTCTCTCTCTCTTGTACACACACACACACACACACACACACACACACACACACCAACACGCCCACCTCCTTTCCTTTCCTTTCCTCCCGGCCGGGACTGCTGGAGTGGGCGGAGAGAGAGAGAGAGAGAGAGAGAGAGAGAGAGAGAGAGAGAGAGAGAGAGAGAGAGAGAGACCGCCCCGCGCTGCATCACTTCCCAAACTGCTTCCCAGGCATGGAAGCAGCAGCGCGTCCATGCCACGGAGGCGAGCACCAAGCGGCGGTGGAGAAGGAGGAGGAGGAGGAGGAGGAGGAGGAGGAAGAGCCCGAGGGGAAACGCTTGGGCCGCCCGTTGTCGGGATCCCCCCACCGCCCCTACCCCACCACCACTCACACTCATCCATCCCAGCTCTTGGCACGCCTTGGCGCAGAACGAGACCCCGCCCTCGGGGCTGAACTGGAGAAGGCGGGCGTGAGCCACCGGAGGGTGGCTGCCTCTGCCGCTGGAAGAGCCGTAGAGGAAGGAAGCAAGAGAGAGGTACCAGTTCAATGCCCCCCCTTTCCACTACCCCGGTGTTGGCGCCAGAAAGGGGGGGTTGCCTGCCTCGTGGTCCCGGAGAAAGGGCTCAAGGAGAGAGGGGGGGTTCACTCAACTGGTGGACGCGTGTGTGTGTGTGTGTGTGTGTGTGTGTGTGTGTGTGTGTGTGTGTGTGTGTGTGTGTGTGTGTGTGTGTTGGGGGGCGCAGTGGGAGCGTGCCTCGTGATTTTTTTCATGAAACAAGTGTGCCTTTGCCCAAAAAAGGTTGAAAAACACTGACATAACAGACTTCTCTAGAAAGCTGTGGCAGCCTCTAGGAATTGAGAACCAAAATATGACAACACCTTACAAAAAGCAGAAACAATGACAGCTGCATCATTTATCATCAACTACTAGAGCAGCAAAATTGAACAAGGAACACTTTTAAAAAAAATGAAAGACATTTCAGCATTGATCAAACAGTGATGTGATGACTTGGCTAAAATATCAACAATTTGCATTGGGATCAGGACTCAAAAAGGTTCTTTGGGCATGTCAAATGCGACTGGCCATGTTCAACTGACTTTTCCTTTTTTATGTCATTTGAACAGCATAGTGCACACAGCTTTTTAAATTCTGCACAATGTGCCATATTACATTTTACTTAACTTCAACAAGCAATTTGTGACAAGATTGACGATTAAGAAACAAAATCCCAAAGCATGCATGAGCATGAGGAACTAACCACAGTATTCACTGGGTGCAAATCATAATAAGGAAAATACATTAACCTAATGAGCTACGAAAACTTTTTGCAGGTAAACATCTAGACTTACTTCAGCCCATTTGAGGATGCAAGTCATACAGAATACATGACTGCAATTTTCAGGAAAAGCAACTTCCTGCTCTGTCAGACAGTTTAGACAGATGGGACATCTCTCATCTTCATTTGATAATTCATTAGACGAACAGGAGCCATTTTCTTTGTTCTCTTCACCTGTTATAAATTGAGAAACCATGAATGGCCGAAGTAATAACCACCATATTAGTAACATTTTATACTGTGCCAAGGCAAGATTTTGTTCAACCATGTGAATTAAAAAGTGAATTCTGAATACTTAGTTAAATAAGGCAGGATTTTTCTAAGACACCCAATCAGCATTCACAAAACTGGTCCACAGTCCAAGCAGGCCCATTAAGTGCCATGAAGCTATTATGAATACATAGTATTAAGTACAAAGATGCTTCCTGACAAAAGTATATACAGTATACTGTATCCACAGCCAAGTTAATGAATTATTTAAAAATGCTTTAATACAATGCATATTTCAACAAATTCCACAAGGTGACTGCAAATGAATGTAGAGTAATGCTGAGAAATGTTCTATTTATTAACTTTTACATTAAAAGTGGCAATTTTATTCAATAAATGTATTGCCTTTATATATATCTACTTCAGTGGCATCCAATCTTGCATCCCTAGATGTTCTTGGACTACAACTCTGAGAAATCCTGGCCAGCACAGCTACCCCTCAAGGCTTCTAAGAATTTTATTCCAATAACATCTGGGGACCCAAGGACGCAAATCACTGATCTGCCTCATATATACCAATGCAGAAATACAGCAATGATTAAAGTGAAACAACACAACTGTTTCAAAGGATACATTGTATAGTAAGCAGCAGCATAAATATTATGTTTTACAATTTGTATGAATCATGTTAAAACTCAGAGTCAACTACATTAAAAACAGCTGAATCTAGTTTTCACTTCAATTTTATCCATGATAGCAAGATAGCAAACCATTATCACCACATATATGTATAGGCAAACAATTCCAGAAGGCTCCAGAAATATTTATGTGCTGGTGAGTGATAGCCAGGTTCTTTACAATGTTCGTAAATTCCAAAATCTTTCACATACCAAAAATAACACTAACACCTTTAAATAATCACCTCCCCCAATGATAAAAGCAAGAGGACTTTATAATGGTTTTAATCCAACCAGAGGTAGACGAATGCAAAGAGTTTTAATCCCAAGAAAATAACAAGCTGATGCAGACAGCCCTTTTCGAGTGTAAACTTCCAAGGCTGGAAGCAATTAAGTCCTGATCATACCCTCAATACAGAAACTGTCTTTTACTGACAGCACTGGGACTGGTGACCATATTTTTTTAGCCAGCTAAAATTCCCAGTCTTAGAGAACCCTTCACCAATGGTCAAAAAACACAACTTTGGATCGTCAAATACTTCCTTGTTGCTCATTTGTTACTTTCAATATTTTATCAAAATACCTACTTATATGTTTATTTATATATTAGTTACCTCCTGTATCTTCATGTTTGTCATTGTCAGCATGCTGTACAAACTGCTTTTTATTCTTCATTTCTGCTTAAGAAACACAACCTGGAAAATATTGACGTCAGTGATCAAATTCTTCCCAATAAAACAATACTACATTCTAAGTATTACATGCTGAAAAATCAACTTAAAACCAGATTATAGAAATACAGGTGAAACTCGAAAAATTAGAATATTGTACAAATGTTCATTTATTTCAGTAAGTCAACTCAAAAGGTGAAAATAATATATGAGATAGACTCATATGCAAAGTGAGATATGTCAAGCCTTACTTTGGTATAATTGTGATGATTATGGTATACAGCTTAGGAAACCCCCAAATTTGCAATTTCGGAAAATTAGAGTATTACACGACATCCATAACACAAGGATTGGTAATAGAACAATATCAGACCTCTGAAAAATATAAGCATGCATATGTACTCAGTACTTGGTTTGGGGCCCATTTGTATCAAGGATGCTTCAATAGCAGCCTTCAGCTCCACTGCATTGTTCGGTCACAAATCCCTCATCTTTCTCTTGGCAATGCCCCATAGATCTTCTATGGGGTTCAAGTCAGGTGAATTTGCTGGCCAATCAAGCACAGTAATCCCATGGTCACTGAAGCAGGTTTTGGTACTTTTCGTAGTATGGGCAGGTGCCAAGTCCTGCTGGAATATGAAGTGAGCATCCCCATGAAGCTTGTCTGCGGAAGGAAGCATGAAGTGCTCCAACATCTCCTGGTAGGCAGCTGCGTTGACCCTGGACTTAACGAAGCACAGTGGACCAGCACCAGCAGATGACATGGCTCCCCAAATCAACAAAGACTGTGGAAACTTCATACTGGACTTCAAGCATTTTGCATTGTGTGCCTCTCCATTCTTCCTCCAGACTCTGGGTCCTTGGTTCCCAAATGAGATGCAATGGTTGCTCTTATCAGAAAAGAGGATCTTGACAACTGAACAAAAGTGTTCAGGAGTGGCTTGACAAGAGGAACATGACATTGGAAGCCCATATCCTGTATCCATCTGTGTCTGGTGGCTCTTGATGCACTAACTCCAGCCTCAGTCCACTCCTTGTGAAAGTCCCCAACACTTTTGACAATCCTCTCCAGGCTGCGGTCATCCCTGCTGCTTGTGCACCTTTTTCTTCCACATGTTGCCCTTCCACTTAACATTCTATCAATGTGCTTTGACAGAGCACTTGAGGAATATCCAACTTCTTTTGCAATTTGTACCTTTTGAGGCTTTCCCTCCTTATGGAGGGTGTCAAGGATGGTTTTCTGCACAACCCTCAAGTCAGCAATCACAATTATACCAAAGTAAGGCTTGACATATCTCACTTTGCACGTAATGAGTCTCTCTCATATATTAGTTTCAATTCACCCTTTGAGATTATTTACTGAAATAAATGAATATTTGCACGATATTCTAATTTTTCGAGTTTCACTTGTACAAGATGCAGTTGTAAAGTTCCTATAAATTTCTACATCCACAATCCAAACAATTTAAAATATAAGATGGAAAATCAGTGTTAAGCTTTAAAAAAACTGAGGAAGAAGAGCAAGCATATAAAATTATTTACCATCTAAATTATTCAAGCATTTTTTCTTCTTACACTGTATTGCAATTTTACAATATACAAAACTAGAGTATATTACCATTTCAGATATTCCCAAATGAAGGACCACTAGAATATATTCAAAAGGTAAATGTGAGCAATGGAGCAATGGCCTAAGTCTTCTTTGAGTGTAATCACTTGTCAACTTTCCAGAGTCAAACTCCATGTTTTTCTGTGTCCAAACTGACTTCTGGAGATTTTTTTTAAATGTTTCAACTTTCCCTTTACAGATAATTCCTACTTTAATCAATTATCTGACAGATGGGCATAGAAATTAGCACACAGTGTCATTTATCAAGACAATGTATGAGAATATGTAGACAGGAACAAACTGATCAAGATTGTGGCATTAAGCCCTCTCAGCTTCCTGTGCATCTCCCCATAGATGGTGCATAACCAGAGCAGAGGGATGCCTACTACCTAGAAATTTGGGGATCACATTCCTCATCTCTGCTTATGTGCCAAGTGACCCACAAGTGTTAGCCTTTAGTGAGCACCAAGGTATACCGGGCTGTTAAAAATAATGTGAAGACAAGCTAGAAAAGAAGCTGTAGATCCCTGAAATTTGTCTTAGAAATTAGTCTTAGACATAGGTGAACAAACTGAAATACTATTTGAGCCAGATGCAGGAGGCTGCAAGGCTCATGGTCCACCCTAGAACAAAAATAAAAATAAAAAAAGATTCATGGTTTGAGAGTAATATTGTATTTGCTCACAAATTTCAAAAAAGTAGCTGTGGGCAGGGCAGCAGGCTCTGGTGCCAATTACATATGTTCCTCAACGGAGGAAGACCTGATCATGGCAATGCAAGCTTTGTTTACATTAAAGTTGGAATACTATCTGTCTGACTATAATCCACAAAGCTCATGCAATGATGCATTTTTTTAGCCTCTAAGGAGTCACATTTTGTTTTGACTTTTCCCCCCAGACAGCATGGGATGTGAAATGCATCAATGAAGGTTCTGATCAAAGCCCCATACTGTATTTTTGGCACATTGCCACATTACTATATAAGCTTCGTTGACAGTTTGAGTTCAATTCAGTACTTCGGTTATTATCATTCTAAGCTAAACGGCTTCAGAGCATGACACCTACATTGGAATGCGGATACACCGACATAAACTGAGAACAACAGATGACATCTTGCTTTGTGTACAAGACATCAAAACTCGAGCCTTCAATAGTGCAAGGAGTAGGAATTTTCCCACTTGTGATAGAGAGTTAACTATCTCTCCCCCTTTGTGGACTTTTGGTGTACATTTAAATAATACTGGGCATTTCCCTTCCATTGGCCTGAGAGCTATTCTTATCTGTTACAACTGTTTCCAGTACTGCTGATTTTATGCAGCTGAATCCAAACGCCTGGGAGCAACATTCCAGTTATAAAAAAGAGATGCCATGTTGCTATTTTCTGCTTCCAATTTATCATTGGACTTTTTGATTATTTTTCCCTCTGCAACTACCACAAGGACTTTCCCTAACCAGAATTCTGCAAATTGCAGCCAAAAACTCCAAATTCTCAATGTCAGTACACACATCTGTGGTCCAGTATGTTAATCTCATGACAGCCTCTGTGCTCTTTATCCTCTATTCTTGTGACTCTCAAAACACAATCAATTCCACAACCCCTTGCAATTCTCCATGAAGCTTAGTAAGTACCATCACTCATTCTATTTGCAATGGCTGCTAAGAAAAGCATTGCTCAGGTGTGTGATTCTATAAATATGTAAAATAACAATTTTACATGTCAAATATAAATATCTTTGTTGCGAAAGCATGTGCATGTATTCTAACCTACCTCAATTTTCTGCTCTTCCCTCTCAAACAACCTGTTTTTCCATAGTTCCAGATTTCCCATCATTACCTGCAATCCCCTGAAAAAATGTGCTAGCAGCTAGACTCCCCAGAACAGCTTAAGAGAAAGCAACATGAATCTGAAGGTATCTGGCACAAACATATTATACCGAATTCTATTTCCAGATCAGGTCATTGTGTACCACTGATATTGGAGAAGAAAATGTAAAGGTGGAAATCAGAATAGCTTATAAAGTATTACAAATTTTTATTTCCAGCTGGTATTCCCCTAAGTTCCCAGATGAGGTGCTTTTGGGGGGGGGGTGAAGGGGGAGATGGTTGTGCTACTGCTGCTAAGTCAAAAAGGCTCACTTCTTGCAAACAGATAATTGAGTACTTCATACATAGCATTTTGTACAGCAACCAATGCATAAAAGAAAACACCAGATGTGCTTCCAGAATGCCTTGGAATTCCCAGGAAGTACCAGGGCAGTTTTTAAATGAGCACTAGACTGCCAGAGGCATCCAAGATGAATGAAAACCTCCTCTGCAGACATCTGTTTTAGGGAAGCATCTCATTCTACCTTGAGAATGCATGATGAATTCTGCGAATCAGAGTCCAAAAAAATCCAAAGTGTCCATCCCTACTGGACAGAGGATGGGGGAGGGGATGGGGAAAGGTATTCATAAGAAAAAATCATAAAGGTATAATTTCAAATCCACAGTGAAATGATACCTTTATTATTTAATTAACTGTGTAAGTCTACTTTTGTTAGTAGGAGTTGCCTATAGATGATCTTGACATGTCAAAAACGTTTACATAACTTTGTGCATTTCAGGAATAGGAACTTGCAATTCTCCAGAATAGACTTGACACTGGCCAATATAATTTAGGGTGCTGGGAGCTTCAGTCCAATAGGAAAAGGACAACAGGAAAAAAGAAGAAATGATATCTGGGACAGCCTCAATAACAGCTCTAACTATGTAAGATATAATTATGCAGATCAATTATGCACTACAAAAGAAATCCAAATTTCTATTTTTGTCATAGTATCAATATATGGAAAAATTGATAAGTAGAAAAGAGTTTCTTACCAGCTGCTTCGTTAAATTAATTAAAATTATTATTTCCCCACAAATAACATCAAGATTAGAAAAGGAGGGATCCCAAACTGCTCACCTGCCAGATTTATTATTGCATATCCCCTCCCACAGTTTTTGATTCAAATATGCAAGCATGATTTGTGTCTGCACCATGACTGGCAAACAAAAACAGGAAAATGTTAAAACAACCCATGGATTTACATGGCAATTACTTTTCCAGAATGGATGGGAAAGCTAGAGAACTAAGAAAGCTAAGAGGAAACGTAACTGATTTGTTTTAAAGAGGATCACTTTGCAGATATCCTGGACTACCTGAAAGACAAACAAGTGGGTCCTAAATCAAATCAAGCCTGAACTATCTCTGGAAGCAAAAACTGTTGAAACTGAGGCTGTTGTACTGTGGGCACATCATGAGAAAGCAGGATTCTCTGGAGGGGAAAACCAATACTGCTGGGAAAGGACGAAGGAGCAGGGAAAGAGCCAGACCAAGTGCAAGATGGACTGACTACTTAAAGGGACCCGCAGGCTTGAGTTTACAAAAACTGAGCAAGGCAGTTGAAGACAGGACCCTGCTCATTCACAGGGCAGACATGAGTAAGAAGTGACTTGATGTCACATAAGAACAACAGCTTGACCAGCTACTACTTGCAGATGTCAGCAAGAGAGAAGAGACCTTCTTAACAGCAGCCTGACTGCTGCCAGACCAGCCTGCAAGTTGTGGGTGGGCAGAGTATTTAGAACTCTCTTTTATAACAGAGCAAAGGGAGACGTTTTACTGTGATGTGCATAAAAATTGAGTGGCACACCATGGGGCAAAGCAATAGCCAAATTGTTGTGCACTACTGCCTAGTCAGGCTAGCCCTCCTTCCAAGGCTCCCTGCTCTCTTTTCAGAACAGCACAGAACATGACATCCAGTAAGCAGACACAATGGTATACAGTATATATGTCCTAAAACAATTATTTAGCACTGAATACATATCCAGCAATAGGCATCAAACTTAGGAAAACATTGGTATTCAGAAAACAATTTCCCCTTTCCTAACTATGTATCACCAATACATTTTATACACACACTTTCAAGAATACAATTATACACTTTCCCTCTCCTTATTATCTCTGCCTTCCAACAACAACAAAAAACAAATTATATATATTTAGGTATGAGCAAGAGGAATAATTTTTATTTGCATCTCAGCAACTACTTGGACATCCCACTAGCTGTTTCTAATCAGCTACACCTGCAAAAGAATACCTAACACATTATATAGACAATCATTTCCTCCTCTTTTCAATGCATTCACATAAAGCAGCCATACAAACTCAAGACTTCAGGTTTAAGGTCATATAATGCAACCATAAAAGCAAATGTGCACAAGTACGCAAAAAACAAACTTTCACCTCCTTGAACTCGTGATGCCAAAATCCTACTGAAAAAGTGCAATTGTATAAGTGTTGTTTCATGATTCCATGCATACGTAGGCCCACAATCAATCACACTATTTGTATGGCATCAGAACACTGGACACATGATGGAAAGCCAGAAAAAAACAGATATAGTGCTTATATGATTGCACTTATATAATTATGCAAGGCAACAGGATATTGGCCTTTGTGACTTTCACAGTAAAAGAGGAGTGATAATTAATGATTTCTAAATCCAAAATTCTGGTCTTGATCTGTAAAGGCATATCCTTCAATTTTACAAAACTCACTGAGGCAGGTAAGAGATTAACTTAAAACTACCTTGAGAAGGTAAAGAGTCAACACTACCACACCACTGTTTGAAATGGACAGGATCAAATTTTAAGAATGCCAGTGCAGTAGGTGGATAATGAAATCTGTGGATAAGAGAGAACGCCAAAACCTTCCCCCAAAACTGCTGTTTCGTGACAGTAGCGTGCTTTACACTGCTGTTTTATGAGAGCAGTTTGCTTTACGGCTGCTGTCTGTGACAAAGCTTGCTTTGTGGTTGCTGAATTATTTATTTAATTTATTTCTGCAAACCGTGGATAACTGAATCAGTGGATAATGAATCAGTGGATATGGGGGGGGTTCCTACTGTACTAATATGCAACTCAACTCAGCAAACGAACACACCTTGGTTTGGTCATTTAAGACCACAAAACTACACCATGTGGAATATGCATAAACACATAAATACATCCAAGTATGCATCATTAGCTATAACAAAAATAAGTCAGAACATCTTTCCTATCAATTTACTACACTTTCTGTAATTCTCACATACCGAGATGAAAGAACAATTTGGTTTGTCCCAAGAAAGAGAAAGTTTCCTGTTAGCTTTATTTTAGGTCTACTTTAATTTCATCAAACTTTCATGATATTTTCTCATTCTGTTTCAGTTGACGAATAACAAAATCTAAAAAGAATAGCATGAATCCAATTCAACAGCTTTCCTAGCTAAAAGAGAAGTCTAATCTTTGCTGATCTTTCTAAATGGCTTATTCAGAGCAGTGGTTCTTAATTTTTTGCTCAACAAAGACTCCTCTGACGATCTGATTTAAGTTATAGCTTACTCCCCCCAGAAAAATGCATGCAGTCAAACACATAACACCCTTTTTAAGAGACAACCCCCCTCGATCTATGGGCCAAAAGTTAAGAAAGATCCCGTGCTCTACAACCTTTCAAAGCAAAGGGGGCTTATGTGTAAAACAGGGGCAATATTTCTCTCACCAGATTTACGTCTATAGCTAGACGTATAGATTTACGTCTATAGCTAGACGTAAATCTCTCTCTCTCTATGGCAGAGACCCCATTAATCAAAAGATTCACAAGGGAACAAAATAAAGCCGGAGCCTTCAGGCGAGAAATATGTCTGTAAACACCAGCTAAAACAAAGGAGAGCTCGGATTGAGATGAACGTTTCCAGTTTAATTATCCTTGCGTGCCAAGAGTCCTGGCGGGTAACTTGGTCCTGAACCTTCCTAGAGCAGGAATGGTTTCTGTTTGCAACTTTTGTCTCCGGGTCCTCCCGTCTCGGGGAGAGAGAGAGGGAGAAGAAGAAGAAAAAACTTTCCCCGCATCGGTGGCCGAGGCGACGCGATCGGATTCCCAGCGCCGGCAGCCCCTTCCCTCGAGACTCTGCCAGCGTCCTAAAAAGGGGGGGCGGGGGGCGGGAGAGGCTTCCACATCCCCTTGGGGCCTCTTCCTCCGGGAGAAGCCAGGGCTACCCAAGGCCCTGCTTTTCGCCACAAGGCCTCGCCGCGTCCAGAAAGAAGATGCCGGGCTCCCCACGCAACGAGGGCGGCGGTTTCCGAGACGATTGCTTGCGCCTTCGTTCCCCTTTGTCTCCCCTTCTCTCTCTCTCTCTCTCTCTCTCTCTTCTATACACACACACACACAAACACACACCTCTCACTCACTCACTCACTCCCACCCACATGAAAGACGCCTCCCCCCCCCCTTCGGCCGGCCAGCCAGCCGTTCGTTTAACTTAATAACCGCCTCCTTCCTCCTCCTCCTCCTCCTGCCCGTCGACGGCGTCCTACCTGGCGGCGCCTGAGAGCGGACGCGAGAGGATACGAGGCAAGTCCCGGCCCCACAAGGGTCCCTCAGCGCGGCCTCACCGTAAAGACCTCGGACCGGCCTTCCTCAGCGCCCGCCGCCGCCCCGCCGTGGCGCGTCCGTTGCCTCCAGCCCGGAGGCCTCGCGCAGCAACGACAGCCGAAGGAAGCCGAAGGAAGCCGAAGGAAGAGGCCCCGCTTCCGCCGCGCGTTCGGCTCACAGCTCGCTCACCCCCCTCCCCCGCCCCCGCTTTTCACACTCTCCCCCCCCCAACCGGGGTCACATGTCCCTTCGCGGCAACTGTAGTCGAACAGCGGAATAACCTTTCCCCCTCCCTCTTCCCCCCCTCTCCTCCTCCTCCTCCCCCTCCTCCTGCCGAGAGAAAAGGCCGCGCGGCGGCGCTACCCAATCACCTTCCGCTGCTGAGGAAAGACGCGAAGCACTGGCGAGCGCGAGGCGGGGCCCCGGCCGGCAACACCCTGTAGAACAGCGACCTCACCGCCGCTCCCCACAGGCATTCTGGGAAGGTCCTCCAGGAACTTTGTGCTCTGGAGGACTCGGTACCGGATGGAGGCAATGCGCGAGCTCAGAGAGCGTCAGCAGGCGCAGGCGCAGGCGCAGGCGCAGGCGCAGATGAGAGCATGACGTAATCTCAGCTCCGAGTGGGTGACTAGTAGTTGCTTCGTTACAGCTTTGCATTACAGTAACGTGGTTATTATTCTGACCCCTTGAGTTGAGTGCCAGTGCTCCGGGCCACTGGCAGGGGGTAGATAACATTCACACATAGACGTCTGGATTATTTTCTCCTCCAGACTAAAAAGGAAGAAAAACAATCATGGTTATCACTGTTTACCTTACAGTACTACTATCAGTGTTATTATTCACAAGTAAATCTTCCCTCCACTGTCCCTGACTGGAGAGGCAAGAAGATGTTTCTGTCAGAAGCCATATCCACTTTTGGGCAGGGAGTGTGGTCGAGAGAGAGAGAGAGAGAGAGCAGCATCACATTGCAAGAGACAGAGAAAGAGAGAGCCCAGTATTGCGTTGCAAGAGAGAGAGAGAGAGAAAGAGAGTGAAAGCTCAGCATCAGGTTTCAAGAGACCGAGAAAGTGCCCAGCATCGCCTTCGGGGAGAGAGGTGGGGAGCCAACCTCTGAGCGGGCACTGGCATGGGGCTCCCACCACACCTCCTCCCTCCCCAACACAGCCAACAAGAGGTCTACGTGCCACCTGTATACACACGTATCATCGGAGGTAGAAGTCTGGGGGGTTGGGTGTTTTTTTATTTTACCTGAAACAACTTGTTAGCCATCTCAGCCTTTCGCACCTCGCCACATTTTCTGTTTTCCTCATCGCCCCAGGGGAAGCCACAGTTCCCTGGAACTGCCCCACAGCCACTGCAGAGCCAACGCCAACGCCATCCTCCACCTCTTCTGCCCTCTGGTTTGTAGGGTGTTCATGGAGCCATCGAGCCCCGCAAGGGGGTGGACATTCCCTTGACCAGGCAGCTGGCAGACGAAACCAGAGGAGGAAGATCCAATCAGGCTGGTTGGAGGGAAGGCGTGACTTTTAAAAAAAAGTCTTCTAGCCCGGGCGATTTTGAAGCTGAGGCTCCAGTACTTTGGCCAACTCATGAGGAGAGAGGAGTCGTTGGAAAAGTCCCTGATGTTGGGAAAGATGGAAGGCAAAAGGAAAAGAGGACAGCAGAGAATCAGATGGTTGGATGGTGTCATCGATGCAACCAATATGGATTTGATCAAACTCCAGGAGGCAGTCGAAGATAGGAAGTCCTGGTGAGCTCTGGTCCAGGGGTCACAAAGAGTCAGACACGACTGAATGACTGAACAACAACAACAACAAGCCCGGGCAAGCCGCGGTGGCGGGTCGGATCCACCACCGCAGCTTGCCTGGGCTGCCTGCAAGCATGCACGTGCCGCTGTTGCACCCGCCCGCACCAGCTGGAGCGGGTTCTAGGTAAGCATGTATGTGGTCGCGCAGGTCGCCCCTTGGAAGGAGCGATCTGTGAGACCTTGCACCTGCCCCCCCCAAGCTGTTCAGAGGTGGCAGCAGCGGAGGCTTGCCTGCTTGCCTGCCCATCCCCCCAGCTCCTTGGCGGCGGCAGTGGAGGCTCGCCCACCCACCCACCCACCCAAGCTCTTTGGTTGTGGCAGCAGCGGCAGATTTTTTTTAAAAAAGCATGGGGAGGGTGAGGGAGGGAGGGGGCGGGCAAGCGGGCAAATCAAAATGGCTTGGTGAGCCGGTTTTGGCCCGCGGGCCGGACTTTGGACATGGCTGCTCTAGTGGGTTGCATCATCTTGCATCAGCTCAAGTTAAAGTGTTAATTGCTGCCCTTTTGGCAAAGAGTAATCTTGACTACCTCGATCCATGCTGTGTTACAGTAATCCCCTGCTTATTACGGGGGTTAGGGACCCAACCTGCCATAAACGAAAAATCCATGATATGTGGATGCTGAGTCAGGTTGGGACTGGGGGGGGGGCTGTCTGGGGCCTCCTACACTTACCTTAGGTCTGGTGCTGCCCCGAATGGGCCTCTGGTGGGCTTTCGGGTGATCCAGAAGTCACTTCCATTTTTTCAGAAGTGACTTCCAGTTTGCCGGAAACCACTTCTGGGGCATCTGGCAGACCCAGAAAGCCTGTCAGTGGCCCTCTCAAGGCAGCACCAGGCCTGGGGTAAGCGCAGGAGACCTCAAACAGGCCCACACAGCTTGCCCCAGGGAAACTTGCCTTCATATAAGGAGGTCCCGCTATATGCGATTGTAACATATATTGGGTGTCTAGGTTCTCTCATTATGGCAAGTAAGTAGGTTGCTTTTTTGAAGCAGAGTTGCACTGACTCTGCAGGAACAGGCTTGTAGTCTCAGGATGCTCCTAGGTTCATTGCATAAATTTAAGTGACAAGAAATGATTTTTCCATCTTTGATGACAAACTATCAATTGTTATATAGATTTTCCTCTGATGCTATAGAACATGGTGCTGCAAGTTTGCAGAATCACTATAAACAATTGCCCACTATGTGAACAGAATATTGGACTTAATAAGCCTTTGATCTGATCCAGCTGCTGCACCATGTCAAGATGTTGCTGTACAGAGATGGCCTGGTCATAGTAACTCTGACTCGTGCAGTGATCATTTCAATGTAATTATTGTAGTATGTGCTACATGAGGCTACTTCTGCTTTGGTCAAGAAGCTGCAGCTAGTGCTGAAGGTGGTATTGAACCTATTGATTGGGATGCCTAGCCACAAATAAATAACACCTTTGCTGGGATGTTGGGTATTTGGCTGCATAGGGGATTGGACAGATTCCTGGAGGAAAAGTACATCACAGGTTACAAACCATGATGGGGATGTGTAATCTCCAGGCTTAAAAACAGGGTACTACAAAGGCCAGATGCAGGGCAGAGGTATCAGGAGACAGGTATCTAGTGGTCTCGTGTGGTCCCAGAGGCGTTTGGCGGGGCCACTGTGAGATACAGGAAACTGGACTAGATGGGCCCTTGGTCTGATCCAGTATGACTTGTCTTATGTTATTAACTTGGGAGTTTGATTCCCCCACCTTGCCTGCCTGAAGTACAGCCAGCCTGTGTAGCCTCAAAGTTTAACTTAAGTCTGTTTGCTTGTTGCTTTTATGACTTGGTAACTTTATTATTTCATTTTGTTTTTGTTATGTTTCTTGGCTTTTCAATTTCACCACTATATTCACTACCTAGAACAGTGCTACTCAATAACAGAACTGTATATAAATTAAATAAGAGAGATGTACAGCCCCAGGGTGCCCCCTAAAGAAAGAAATAGTAAACAATTTCTGAAATTTACCTAAAATAATCCAAAAATCCTGGAGAGGTTGGCATAAGTAAAAATTGACTTAATGTCAAACATTATTGTTGCTGTTCTAATGTCCACATCACTTCCTAATTATCCTTGCATTGCTACAGGTATTTCCTTTGTTTGTTTTTAATAATCCCCTGCCAGGCTCTCCAGCCTATCACCTCACTATTTCCAAATGTGAAGACAATTTTATCATTAAGAGTTAAGACAATTGAATCATTCTTTTTGGCAAATGAGTGACTCAGGCATGATTTCCTTGGTGTCTCATTCCTTTGTAGTCCCAAGAAAAACACTTGGAAATTAATTAATGAGACATTAAGGAGAAAAGCATTTAATGATGTTAAATATCCACTAGTCTCAAATAGCAGAAGGAAGTTGACAATTTTTCAGATGTATCAAATACATCACCAGCTTTTGTTAATTTCATCTCCAGAATCTTGTTACGTATTATTTGTCATTTAATAAACTAGCCACTAAATAGCCCATTTATATGTATTTAGCATATTCTTAATTTTCTAAATTATTGATCATATTTCCTCCTTTCCTTTTCAACTGAGTTTCCTGTTTTCATTTCTAATTATGCCTGACCAGAGAATTTCAGCATAACCTTCTTAAAATTCAATCAAAGCCCTCTAGTTTATTGTATCAGGATCAGGGATTTCAATGTGTATTCAAACTCCCAAATGCCACAGACTGACAGGTTATATACCTTGACAGATGCATCGTTTTAGGCAATCATCAGTACATATGATGTTTAGATTTACAGTACTTTTATATAGTTTCTCTGTGACTAGTTCTCATTTCCCCATTACTGTAGAGCTGTATGGATGGCAGGGCAGAGAAGTAGAACCAGGCCCTGTATTTGCATATTCACCAGAACCGACAGGAAATTACAGCTGCACAATTGTGCAGCAGAGCAAATCAACATTCTAGTTGCAATAATTCATCCTTGTTTCCTGGTTTCCCTTTCTACTGACCAGGAATGCCTCTGTCTTTTCCAGATTAAATGTTGGGTTAGTCACTCCCATCTAGTTCATAACTGCTACTAGACACTTATGTAGAGCCAGGACAGCTTCCTTAAATTTAGATGGCAAAGGAAGATAGAGCTGGTTGTCATCTGTGTACTGTTGGCATTTTACCCTTAAACTTCTGACAGTTATTCATAGTGGTTTAATGTAGATGTTAAATAACACAGGAGAAGAAAAATGGATACAGCCAAAACCATGGCCAAAATAATGTTTGTCTATGCATGGAACAATTTGTTACATGTCATATTGTTTTTTTAAACCCCTTAGGCAAGGGAACATGCATTACCACTTTGTTAATACATATGCCCTTCTGTTTGAAATTGGATGATTTAAGCTTGCAGCCCATGCAGGGGGGAACAATGACACTCTACAATTACTAATAGGATCCTGACCTCTGAAAATAAAAATCAGAGACCAGAATGGCAGGTGCTAGATATTCTCACTTGATTAAAATCAGAGAGAGAGAGAGAGTTGTCATAACTAACGATGGATGTAGACTTTTCACAACAGAACATTCTTATTTTGGTATGATGCTTTTCAGTTAAAATAGCTGACTGGACAGCTCAGTGGGTTAGGTTTTTGGCCGTGGAGCCAGAGGTGTCCCTTCTTGAGAGTAGAGCTCACTTGTGTGGCCTTAGGTAAGCCGCACAGTCCCAGGGTGCCTCCAGAAGAAGGGAATCGTAAACTACCTCTGAGTATGTTCTACCTGGAAAACCCTGTATAGGGTTGCCATATGTTAGAACTGATTTGGTGGCCTGTGATTGTTATTAATTTCTGTTAAAGCTGCAGTATAATTTTTTTTATGCTGCAAATACGGAACTTCGGTTGTAACAATGATGCCACAAGATGGCAGTACACTACACTGCAACTTGACTTCCTACTGTTCTGTTACATTTTTTTGGTTTAGTTTTTGTTTTACAAACCCAAACACATCAAGGTGAGTCAGAGACATCTTTAAAATTTACCAGTCCTTTAGGATGTGTGTCATAGCTTTATGTCCAATCTTAGAACCAGCTACCCATGCATACAAAGAGAAAGAAGCATCAGCTTGAGGTGGTGTTAGATCAGCTGATGTGGAAGTATAGGATCAAAAATCATGACATTGTTCCAGGCTATTGCTTTGTTTTGAAATGAATTAAGGAATAATTAACATTCAGTTATGGGTTTGTTTTCTGATGTTACTGTGGTTTTATCATTTAGTGGTTGTTATATCTATGTGATATGTAATTGGGTTATTTGTTGTAAGCTGCCCCGAGTGCCCAGATGGCCAGATGGGCAGGGTATCACTCTTATAAATGAAATGAAACAATTGAATTTCACAGAATTAGCCATGTTAATCTGCAGAAGCGTAGCAGACAGAGAGAGAGAGAGAGAGAGAGAGAGAGAGATGCTATGGCCCCTTAAATACTAACTGCTATATTTCATGGTCAACTTGCACCAAATAAATCCACTTCTTGAGCCATAAGGATGAGACCATATGGCTGTCATTTTTGTACATGGCCCCATTAATTGGGCAAGATGAATACCCATAAACAGCCTACTACAAGACCAACTCAGAAGAGAAAATGACTCAAAACCACTACAGTAGTCAATATTCAGCCCACACCTGAAAACACTCACACATCATAAATGCTCTTCAGCCCATCTTGACATGAACACCTCACTCTCTTAAGGCCTTGGTGGAAGGCTTGTGCTGGCTTACAAGCAGCGCCCCATCCACAAGCAACTACTGACACAGAATGGACGACACCATGCAGAGATGGGACCAAAGCATTCTACTGACTCAAATGCCATCTCTGTTCCCACATCTACTCTGGCAACACAATTATGTTACCCAGTAGTGTCACACACAACATCAGGGGTGTGTTTACTTTTTCTTCTGCTGATATCATCTATGTCATCCTTTGCCAACAGTGCCCTTCTGGACACTACATAAGACAAAAAGGTCAATCTCTGTTGGAAAGAATGAATGGACATAAATCTGAGATCAGGAATGGCAATACATGCAAAACCTGTTTCAGATCATTTCAGTCTGAACGCTCTTTAAATGAAACTTGAAAATCACTGTTCAGGGTGGGGGTGGGAGAGAGACCACAAAACAAGGTTTCAAAAATAAGCAATTAAGATAAAGTGTATATCGGTTCTGAGACCCACTTAAAAGGACTGAATATCAATCAAGGGTTCTTAAGTAATGAGAAATGCTAAATTGATTCACACAGCTTGCCACCTTTGTCAGTTATACTATTATTACCTTGTAGACTCATCATCCACGTTGTTCACAGCCTGATAGCCTGGTCACGGGGCTATGCATAAATATATCTCATATTTATGTGAAAGTTGAGTCATGGCAACTGGACTTCTTTTCTTGAGAGATTGAAACGTTTTGCTCCTCATCCAAACAGCTTCGTCAGTCTGAGGAAAGCTTCCTCCATTTTATAGTTCACTTTGCCCTCATGTCACCCTAGTCTGAAATAGGCTGATAAGACGAACAATGGCCTGAATAGGCTTTTTAGGTGGCCTTGATGGTGGAGGTGTGAAGTAATTTTGATTTGTCTGGGGATCATGGAAATCACTCCTTGAGCAAAGAAAAGTTTCAGTCTCTCAAGAAAAGAAATCCAGTTGCCATGACTCAACTTTCAGATAAACTCACCTGGATGACTGAAAATCTTCACAGACATACTGTATCTCATATTGTCTCACTCTTATGTCTGAGGAGGTGTAGTAGATCCAGGAGAGTTTCACATCACATTAGAATACAACAGCTAGTCTTTGAGCTGCCGCAATATTTTAACTATATCCTTGTTTTGTTTTTGCCTGGCACATCTAGATGTTATTGTGATGGACCAACGTGGCTGCAAATGTTATGCCAATTAATGTCAGAGCTTTATTTTCCAAGGATTTTTCATTGCAATATTGTCAATGAGCTCAAGCATGCTTCCTGCACCATGTCCTCTCCATGTGCGTTCAGAGCACCTGAATAGGCTTGTGGCTTAATTATTCTTGCTGCATTGTGTTGAATGCCAATCCAAAATAATGAGGATTGGAGCCTGCACCAGACACCTTCAGATTTATGATCCCTGTCAAAGTATGCCTTTCCCACCCAACCATTGGGGCTGGTGTTGGTGAGGATAGCCATTATTTGTACAGTGCCTAATGCCATTAGATCTATCTGCCTGAAATGGGTCCCACAACAGATTTTTAGGCCTGAGTTGGATAACTCCCCCCCCCCCCAGTCTGGAGGCTGGATTCCAATTTGGACAGCTTCTCAGTGGCTGCCATGCAGTGACTGGTAGTGTTAATTCAGAGCAGAAGACCGAAGTTAAGTGGGTAATTCTTATTACTTGAGACATTTGTATCAAGTGTGCAAAACATAGGTTCATTTTATGCATACTGTATCTTCTTAGGAGCAAGCTTATGTTAAACGGCCTCCAAGGCTAAAATTGGGAGTGAGGTTAAAATTTTAAATATCAAGAAGAGTTGAACAGAAAATGACCTCCCCCCACCAAAAAAAATACTTATAAAGATGGGCACTTAATAGCACTCATTTAATATGTGTTCTTGGATTTCTGTATTTTAAATAAATATTACTAAATTGGCCACTAGACTAGCTGAAACCAGAGAACATTCCCTGGAGTTTTCTGGCTTGCTAGCAGTGACAACACAAAGCTTATATGCTGCTCCATAGAAGCACTCTCTATTAGGCAGTTCACAATTTCTTTTCATTCTGGAAATTTTACTGTTTCTGGGACATCACGGAACATGTCTTGAGAACATAAATCAATATGTGTCCAATGAGACACGTGTTGAATGAACACTTCTGCCTCTCTCCTCTCACTGGTTTCCACTGCTCACACATCATCTGTGCTTCAGAAGCACTTCCATACACTTTAACAGTGGTCCAACCTTGTCATGAAAAAAGGTATCTGAATTCTAAAGGTACATACTTCCTGCAAATAAATCCTGTGGATTAAAGGATGACTCATTTTCAGACAAGTACCTTCCTGTCCTTAGGATTTCAGCTGAAGAATGTTAGCTATATTTTCACTTAGATATCATAAGAATCTCGGGGCGGGGGGTGGGGGGTTAAGATGAATCTTTGGTGTATGGCTATGACATTTCCCATGACAAAAATAAAAATAAAAATTACTGGTTAGGACATGTCTACCTTCTTGTTACTGTATAATAACAGCATTCCTATTCTCAACAGTGATCACTTACAAACTGCTTGTTACAATGCCACACCCTCTGTGAGAAGACATGATGCAAGTAATCTAAAAAGGTAAAGGTAAAGGTACCCCCTGACAATTAAGTCTAGTTGTTTTTAACTTTCAGGGCCAGTTCTCATCTCTGCTTGTAAGCTGAAGAGCCAGTGTTTCTCCACAGGCATATATTTGTGATCACATGGCTCCAACATGACTAAACACACAAGTGCACAGAATGCGATTACCTTCCCACTAAAGTGGTACCTTTTTATCTACTAGCACTTTGACATGCTTTCGAACTACTAGGTTGGCAGAAGGTGGGACTACAAAAGTCAATACTCAAGATCAACTATCCGATCAATAAGCAAAGTACTGGTTACGTTAGTTATGAAACAAGAGGTTTTTTTCCTCTTGTGGGCGTTATCTTTGTGCCCCCCTCTCTCACACACAAACACACACAACAACACTGGAGTAGTAGTTCTGAAAAACCAGGATCTTGTAATAAAGCAAATAATATTTTGAGGGGGGAAAGAGATGTAATGTGACAGGCCAAGGTGAAGTGTGCTACCATGCAAAACATCCAAGTAAATTAAGTCTGATAGCGACACAAATTATTACATGTGTTGAATCCTCTTCATGTAGAGTTAACACATCGGCAATGAACAATAAGGTATATTGCAGCCACTGCTCAGTTAACAGCCTAACTGTTTAATGACTGCCAAAGCTGTCGCCTAATTGCTGCCCGAGGAGGAACCTGCTCTTCCAGCTCACAGGGCTTGGGCCAAAGCATCTGGCCTGCTCCTGCTTGCCTGCAGGTACCTTGCCAGCAGCTCAGAGGGGAAGGAACGAGGCTACAGCACACACACACACACACAAAATGGCTGCTTGCCTTCCTCTTCCTCCTCCTCCTCCACTGTTTCCAAGGGACAGTTGTTTCTGGGAGCGTCACAACGCCTCCATTGGGGAGTAGAATGGCGGAGCATCAGCCATCTCCATCTCTATTTTCCCCTCCTGTTTGTTCTGCTCCCCCATGGCCTCCCGGAGAGCCTCCCCACTCTGGCCTGCCTGCAAGGAGGACAGTTTCAGCACACCACAAGACATCCACCCTAAGCAATTCACTCAACAACCAGTTCACTTAATGACTTAGTCATTGGAAAGAAACCCCATCGTTAAGTGAGCAATGCTTGCATTAATATACAAATAGCCTTGCCATAGTGTTGACTATGAATTCCCACTAATTTATTTTTTATTTTTTTTATTTATTTTTACAACTTAGGCCTCAAAGCTGGGGGTGTGTGACTTGGGGTGGGGGTGCAAACATTTGCAAACATTTTCAAGCACCAACATGGACATGAGCATCTTTGCACATCTCGGTGCTAATTATTTCAGAGTACTCTTTCTAAAATTCTACTGTATCCTGCTTGTTTTAGGTCTTCCTTTCTGAGGCATGTGTGAGTGTGTGTTTTGTTACAAATAAGAACCACAGTTGTTACACTATTTCATACAAGGCCGTATGGCTGCATTGTGAATGAAAGGGCATGCATAGAAGCTGAAAGTAAGCCTCTTGAAGGCAAGCAAATAGACTAATGCACTGATTCCCCATGGATAATATTACTGAAGCAACAAGAGTGTTGATTCGGGAAGCTTCATGCAACTTCTTGTTCTGTTTCAGTTTCCCACAAGACTAATATTTGCCTAGCTGACTGAATACCCCCCCAAACAACACTGGACTGGCATTTCTGGGTGGGGGAACAGGGTGTTGTAACAAACCAAATAGTATATCCCTTTCATCTCACATTTTCTGTTTCTTATTGCACCAGATGGGGATATTTTGGTTATCTTCTTATACAAAGAATTGTTGTTGTCCGGTTGCCTATAACTTACGCATCACTGCAAGTGAGAGATCTTCAAAATGCCATGTCCTCCACAGCCCTGATCTACTCTTGTAAACTCAAGCCCGAAGGAGTCGATCTATCTTATATTCATCCTTCCTCTTTTCCCGTTGCTCTCAATCTTTCCCAGCATTATTGTCTTTTCCAGAGAATCCTGCCTGCTCAGGATGTGCCCAAAGTAGGTGAGCCTTAGTTTCAACATTTTTGCTTCCCGGGACAGTTCAGACTTGATTTGCTTTAGTACCCACTTGTTTGTCTTTCTGCCAGTTCAGGGTAGCTGTAAAGCTTTCCTTCAAGATCACATTTCAAATACATTATTTTTCCCCATCAGCCCTCTTTACTATCCAGTTGTTGCACCCATCAGGAATACAGTAGTGAGGATGACCATAGCCTTGGTCTTCAGTGACACTTTCTTACACTTGATGAGCTTCTCTAATTCCTTCATTGGAGTCCAAGTGTTCTAACTTCTTGGTCTGGGCTATGCTGGTAAACAAAACCAAAGTTGTGCCATCCCTGAACCCATTCTTGCCTAGGCTTCAATAATAAGTTCTAGACATTGACTCGCCATTTTCTTCCATCATAATACAGGTAAGCTTGAAAGCATTAGCAATTTCATAAAATATATTCCATCTCTTGTTATGTGAAGTTAAATCGGACATTCTGCACCACCCTTCCCCATCAAGATAACCAGCATTGATGAAATAGCTATTCTGCAGTATTTAATGTGTCTGCAGTTTCTGGCTTAATAGGGCATAATGAAGTTCTGTTTAACTAATTTCTATGATACAAGATGAAACCTGAATTTTGGCTGAATAACTTCAAAGAACAAGCATTGGAAGCATTCCATTTTCTCTTACCTTTTTGTTGTCAAAGAGGAAGGTTGCTATTACATTTCCTACCTGGTGTTGATCTTGCCATCTAGTCATGGAAATTAAAGGAAATTAACTGACATGTGTAAAAATGGCTAATGTATTACTCCAATGATATCAATATACTAAGGACCAGAATTTGTCTCACAAAAGAGGGCATGGTGTACATAAGCTCCGTGTCTACTGCGGCAACTAAAAAGCTCGCCTGATTGCTTTTTACAAAGAGATATAGCAACCAGCAGGAACAAGCTAATGACCCATGGGACAAATACATAGAATATAGCCAGTCTTGATGAATGAAGTATTTCATTGGTGATGTTTTCATGATGCCTTAGGCTAGAATCTCAACAGTGGTAACTGATAAGGTCACGTGTCTCATTGATATATATGTAATAATATATATCTTTGTACTGCAACACGGTACTTAGCAGACCTTGGTAACAGGTAAAATAATGTACAGTATAATCCCATTTAGCTAACAATCAACAGAAAAATTTCTTTGTATAGAACCAAGGAAAGCTTGGAAAAATAGCAACATCAAAGGATAGAACAATAGACCCTATAGCCGTGATAGCCCTGTAACCAAATAAATCAAGACAATTAACTGGAAAGAAAGAATCGGTTTGTTGTTTTACAAGGATACATATAAGAAGTTATGGGGTGGAGGACAAAGACGAGAACAGTTATGTTCTTCATATGGTATTGTTTAGATGAGATAAGAGGAGGCATAGACCGTGCTTTCACCAATCAAGTAATGTTGGTCCTTCCATAGATTTAGCTCTTGGTACATTGTGAGAGAAGCAATAAAGCAAAACCCAGCATCTTTGACATGCTTTCGAACTACTAGGTTGGCAGAAGTTGGGACTACAAAAGTCAATACTCAAGATCAACTATCTGATCAATAAGCAAAGTACTGGATACACGTTAGTTATGAAACAAGAGGTTTTTTTCCTCTTGTGGGCGTTATGTTTGTGCCCCCCTCTCTCACACACAAAGATACACAACAACACTGGAGTAGTAGTTCTGAAAAACCAGGATCTTGTAATAAAGCAAATAATATTTTGAGGGGGGAAAGAGATGTAATGTGACAGGCCAAGGTGAAGTGTGCTACCATGCAAAACATCCAAGTAAATTAAGTCTGATAGCGACACAAATTATTACATGTGTTGAATCCTCTTCATGTAGAGTTAACACATCGGCAATGAACAATAAGGTATATTGCAGCCACTGCTCAGTTAACAGCCTAACTGTTTAATGACTGCCAAAGCTGTCGCCTAATTGCTGCCCGAGGAGGAACCTGCTCTTCCAGCTCACAGGGCTTGGGCCAAAGCATCCGGCCTGCTCTTGCTTGCCTGCAGGTACCTTGTCAGCAGCTCAGAGGGGAAGGAACGAGGCTACAGCACACACACACACACAAAATGGCTGCTTGCCTTCCTCTTCCTCCTCCTCCTCCACTGTTTCCAAGGGACAGTTGTTTCTGGGAGCGTCACAACGCCTCCATTGGGGAGTAGAATGGCGGAGCATCAGCCATCTCCATCTCTATTTTCCCCTCCTGTTTGTTCTGCCTCCCCCATGGCCTCCCGGAGAGCCTCCCCACTCTGGCCTGCCTGCAAGGAGGACAGTTTCAGCACACCACAAGACATCCACCCTAAGCAATTCACTCAACAACCAGTTCACTTAATGACTTAGTCATTGGAAAGAAACCCCATCGTTAAGTGAGCAATGCTTGCATTAATATACAAATAGCCTTGCCATAGTGTTGACTATGAATTCCCACTAATTTATTTTTTTATTTATTTTTACAACTTAGGCCTCAAAGCTGGGGGTGTGTGACTTGGGGTGGGGGTGCAAACATTTGCAAACATTTTCAAGCATCAACATGGACATGAGCATCTTTGCACATCTCGGTGCTAATTATTTCAGAGTACTCTTTCTAAAATTCTACTGTATCCTGCTTGTTTTAGGTGCTTCCTTTCTGAGGCATGTGTGAGTGTGTGTTTTGTTACAAATAAGAACCACAGTTGTTAAACTATTTCATACAAGGCTGTATGGCTGCATTGTGAATGAAAGGGCACGCATAGAAGCTGAAAGTAAGCCTCTTGAAGGCAAGCAAATAGACTAATGCACTGATTCCCCATGGACAATATAACTGAAGCAACAAGAGTGTTGATTCGGGAAGCTTCATGCAACTTCTTGTTCTGTTTCAGTTTCCCACAAGACTAATATTTGCCTAGCTGACTGAATACCCCCCAAACAACACTGGACTGGCATTTCTGGGCGGGGGAACAGGGTGTTGTAACAAACCAAATAGTATATCCCTTTCATCTCACATTTTCTGTTTCTTATTGCACCAGATGGGGATATTTTGGTTATCTTCTTATACAAAGAATTGTTGTTGTCCGGTTGCCTATAACTTATGCATCACTGCAAGTGAGAGATCTTCAAAATGCCATGTCCTCCACAGCCCTGATCTACTCTTGTAAACTCAAGCCTGAAGGAGTCAATCTATCTTGTATTTATCCTTCCTCTTTTCCTGTTGCTCTCAATCTTTCCTAGCATTATTGTCTTTTCCAGAGAATCCTGCCTGCTCAGGATGTGCCCAAAGTAGGTGAGCCTTAGTTTCAACATTTTTGCTTCCAGGGACAGTTCAGACTTGATTTGCTTTAGTACCCACTTGTTTGTCTTTCTGCCAGTTCAGGGTAGCTGTAAAGCCTTCCTTCAAGATCACATTTCAAATACATTATTTTTTCCCCATCAGCCCTCTTTACTATCCAGCTGTTGCACCCATCAGGAATACAGTAGTGTGGATGACCATAGCCTTGGTCTTCAGTGACACTTTCTTACACTTGATGAGCTTCTCTAATTCCTTCATTGGAGTCCAAGTGTTCTAACTTCTTGGTCTGAGCTATGCTGGTAAACAAAACCAAAGTTGTGCCATCCCTGAACCCATTCTTGCCTAGGCTTCAATAATAAGTTCTAGACATTGACTCACCATTTTCTTCCATCATAATACAGATATTTATTTATTTATTTATTTATTGAGCTTATATACCGCCCATCTTCCCGGAGTCACTCTGGGCGGTTCACAGCATAAGAAATACTAATAACTTTTACATAGACAATTAAACAGTTTAAAAACAGTTAAACACAAGTAGCCAGACTAGGCAGTAAAGCGTGGCTTTGCAGATGGCGGTAAGCTTGAAAGCATTAGCAATTTCATAAAATATATTCCATCTCTTGTTATGTGGAGATAAATCGGACATTCTGCACCACCCTTCCCCATCAAGATAACCAGCATTGATGAAATAGTTCTTCTGCAGTATTTAATGTGTCTGCAATTTCTGGCTTGGTACCTTAATAGGGCATAATGAAGTTCTGTTTAACTAATTTCTATGGTACAAGATGAAACCAGAATTTTGGCTGAATAACTTCAAAGAACAAGCATTGGAAGCATTCCATTTCTCTTACCTTTTTGTTGTCAAAGAGGAAGGTTGCTGTTACATTTCCTACCTGGTATTGATCTTGCCATCTAGTCATGGAAATTAAAGGAAATTAACTGACATGTGTAAAAATGGCTAATGAATTACTCCAATGATATCAATATACTAAGGACCAGAATTTGTCTCACAAAAGAGGGCATGGTGTACATAAGCTCCGTGTCTACTGCGGCAACTAAAAAGCTGGCCTGATTGCTTTTTACAAAGAGATATAGCAACCAGCAGGAACAAGCTAATGACCCATGGGACAAATACATAGAATATAGCCAGTCTTGATGTTTAAGTAGCATTAGTTAACACACATGGAAATAGTTGGACCTCTGAATGAAGTATTTCATTGATGATGTTTTCATGATGCCTTAGGCTAGAATCTCAACAGTGGTAACTGATAAGGTCACGTGTCTCATTGATATATATGTAATAATATATATCTTTGTACTGCAACACAGTACTTAGCAAACCTTGGTAACAGGTAAAATAATGTACAGTATAATCCCATTTAGCTAACAATCAACAGAAAAATTTCTTTGTATAGAACCAAGGAAAGCTTGGAAAAATAGCAACATCAAAGGATAGAACAATAGACCCTATAGCCGTGATAGCCCTGTAACCAAATAAATCAAGACAATTAACTGGAAAGAAAGAATCGGTTTGTTGTTTTACAAGGATACATATAAGAAGTTATGGGGTGGAGGACAAAGACGAGAACAGTTATGTTCTTCATATGGTATTGTTTAGATGAGATAAGAGGAGGCATAGACCGTGCTTTCACCAATCAAGTAATGTTGGTCCTTCCATAGATTTAGCTCTTGGTACATTGTGAGAGAAGCAATAAAGCAAAACCCAGCATCACAGATAACACGTAATTGGAGCCTCTATGTGCATCAAGGTCAATATAACATACCCTGGATGAAAGTAAAAGACCATGCAAAATAGTGCAAAGCTTTGTTGAGTCCGCTTAAAGCAGTCCATATGGTACTAATTGGAATGGATGAGGTAAACAGTATTCTACTTCAAAAGTAAGCAAAATAAAACTTGGAAGGGAGGGAGTCATGATGTGTTTTGTACTTTTCAATTTCATAATTTAGAAAGTCTGTGAGACTTTATATGGCTAGATGTTCCAGGAAAATAATAACATTCATAATTACCAATGGAATAAAAGCTTTGAAAATCCATGTAACCTGTAAAGGGCATCACAACAAATGTAAGGCATGTGTCTCCATAATAAAATGATGGGTGTGTTTGGAAAGATTTGTCCTTGTATGCATGTACTCTGTATACTCACTGCAGTTTTGGTATAATTCAGGTTACAATTACTGTACATCTTCAATTCTAACTGTAACAGGTTCATTCTTACTGGAAACAGTGTAATTTTCAGACTTCTTATGTTTTTGAAGTTATGAGAATCTTTCAGTCTCAGCTGACAGACCTTCACAAAACAACCAGGTTCCCCAAACTTTTTTGGGGTGGGGGGGTGGGGGTGGGGATGCTGTTATGTCCATGAATGATAAACATTAATTAATGGGTTAGAACTGCTACAATACCTTGCCTTGTATAAACATTGCCCATGCCGGTGGAAATTTTATGGGAAACAAAGCCAAAGTTCCTCCCATCTTGGATGATATTTTTACCAGGAGATGGCTCAGCCATAATACCATTAACCAGGAATCCCTTACAGTTATTTTGGTGATTAGAAGCTTTGGCTTGAGGGTTTTTTGTTTGCTTGTTTGTTATTTGTAATCCTACTTCATAGGGGAGGAATATCTTCATATAATGTGGCCAGTTATTTCACTGTAGTCAGGGTGGAAGACCTATTTCCTCCAAATGAAGAAGTCTACCTTATTGGCCCACATGTACTTTGGAGAGGTTTACTTTTCTCCTTTGCCTCTAGTGGGATGCTACGGGCAAGATGTTCACTCGTCCCACTAAACAATTTCCTCTTCAGCAATGGAACAGAACATGTGTTGCTTCCTATGGCCTCTCAACTAGCCTTCTGGAGAAGACAGGACATGCTTTGACCACTCCATAACTCAATTACTGTTTATCATTCTGAGCCACACTTAAATTTGTCTTTGGGGGCTCTTGAACCTTGGACAAGGTTCATTTCTTCACGCAATCTTAAATGTGAAAGAAGATCCTACACATGGCTACTGGACTTCTTTTTTCTTGAGAGAGAGAAACGTTTCGCTGCTGCTCCCAAGAGCTTCATCAGTCTCAAGAACAAAGAACTCCAGTAGCCATGACTCAACTTCCAGATAAACTCACCTGGATGACTGAGAAGCTTCACAGACATAAAGATCCTACACACCCATTTTCTCTCACTATATTCCTTCTTTTGCTTGGTTTTGGTCAAATTACAGTGTTGGGAACACCAGCTGGTAGTGCTAGAGGGAGACTAGTGACAACGCACCTCGAGGACAGGCAGACAGGTTCATAGCTTTGGCAGTCGCTGATCCTCAGCAGTTTGTTGCCATTTTTACCATTGTACTGTAGTTGCCAAAACCAGTTAATTACCATTTGAAAATGAACTGTACCTTCCAGTTTCTCCAGGGTAATTGGCAATCTGTTACTTCTAAGTTACGAGCAAACTGGCTTTTCAAAAAGGTTCTGTCCTCCTGGGGCAGATAATTTTTTTAAATCCTAGGCAACAGTAAAGTACATGAGAAATAGTAATTTGGTATCAGTCACTCAGGTGTTCTGTATTGGACTCAGATCATATCCTACCCAGTACTCCTGGGCACAGAATAGTTGTGTGCGGGGAAATTACATAACGACTTCACAAACAACTGCAAAGAGAAAGTCTCCTTTCCTTACAGAAATGGCAGCTCCTTCCTGACAAAAGCCCTCTTTCTAATATTGGTCCAAGTATAATTTGCCATGATGTGCATTTTGTCTGATCCTTATTTCCTGGTCCCCATATAACTAGAAACCCCATGCGTCCTCATTTATACAGGTAGATGATGCTGGGAGACAATGAAATGGCTCTCTGTTTTCCCATGTCTTTTTTTTTTTTGCTTTGTTTTTCCAAATGAGTGGGAGCTCAGTAGAAGCCATCTACTATACTGAGCCTTGCTTTGAAGTCAGCATGTTGCACAGTTCAACAAAGCCAGCATCCCACCTGCCCCTCTACTGTTTGCCTTCCTTTTCTTATCCCTCTTCTTTGAACAGGTTGGAGATAATCATGGCCATTTTGAATCTACACGAAGGAGCTCTGTAGACTAAGTGGTGGTGTATCCTGAGAAGTTCTTCAGCTGATAAGTTTATTGTTTATTTTTTCCTGAATGACCAACAGTAGCAACCTGTATATTTTGCTTCTCATTCCATGAGTATTTAAGTGTTTCGCATCCATTTTGTGGCCGTTATTTTTAAAGAATACATAACTGCAAAAATAGAAGCATCCTATTTATTTACAATATTTATTCCAAAATTCTGAATCTATATGATTCCAGCAGCCTCATGTAGATATTAAACAGCACAGGGGAGAATGCCGACATCTGAGGCACCTCACAGGAGAGTGTCCAGGGAGACAACAATTCTCCCTCCAAGCTCACTTGCTGGGTTCGGCCCCCAAGGAAGGCTGGACCACCTCATGGATCATAAAAGCTACCAGAGAAGAGTAGTGAATGCCTCCTTACAACATGGCAGGATTCCGGCATGCTTAAAATAGGTAATAATAAAACCACTGTTCAAAAAGCCCATCTTAGACCCAACAATACTGAACAATTACTGTCCGGTATCGAATATCCCATTGTTGGGGAAAGTCCTTGAGCGGGTTGTGGCCTTGGAGCTCCACAGGTTTCTGGATGAGATAAACTACCTGGATCCACTTCATTCTGGCTTCAGGCCTGGCTATGGGACTGAGACAGCACTGGTTGCATTGACAGATGACTTACACAGGGAAATGGATAGGGGATCTGTGTCCCTTTTGGTTTTACTAGACCTCTCAGCTGCTTTTGACACTATAGACCATGGCATCCTCCTGACTGATCTCTCTGAAATGGGAGTGGAGTTGGGGGTACTGCATTAAAGTGGCTCTGGTCCTTCTGGCAGGAAAGAATGCAGAAAGTTATATTAGGTGATTCATGTTTGACACCACAGCTGCTGACCTGTGGAGTTCCCAAGGGTTCTGTTCTGTCTCCTGTGTTATTTAACATTTACCGTATATGAAACCACTGGGGGAGATTATCAGGACTTTTGGGGTTAAATGCCACCAGTATGCCAATGACACCCAGCTCTACCTCTCATCACCTCTGGTTTCTAAAGGAGCTACTATCTCAACTTTACATGAGTGTTTATCTGCCGTAATGAACCTTATGAGGATGAACAAAATGAACCTCAAACCAGACAAGACAGAGGTGCTCCTGGTCAGTCGAAAGGGAGAACAAGGGATAGAGATACAACCTATACTGGATGGGGTCACCCTCCAACTGAAAAAAGAGGTACACAGCTTGGGGGTGCTGCTCTTGGACTCATCCTTGAGCTTTGATGCCCAGGTCACAGCTGTGGCCAAGAGCACATTTGGACAATTAAGGCTAGTATGCAAGTTACCTCCCCCCTTTCTTGAGAAATCGGCTCTGGCCATGGTGACACATGCCCTAGCGACGTCCCGGCTAGACTACTGTAATGTGCTCTATGTGGGGCTACAGATGAAAAGTCTCAAGAAAACCGAACAGGTCCAAAATGCAGCAACCAGATTGCTGACTGCGGTGGGATGCAGAGATCAGATTACACCCCTATTAAAGCAGCTCCCCTGGCTGCCAATCAGCAATCGGACACAATTCAAGGTGCTGACCTTGACCTACAAAGCACTGTACGACGGGTCCAATATTGAATCTCACAGTATGAACTGACTTGGGTGTTACGGTCATAACAAGAGGCCTTTCCATCCCGCCATCCTCACAGGTACGTCACGTGGGAATACATGAAAAGGCCTTCTCGACTGTGCCACGCCCAGACTCTGGAACTCCCTTCCACTGGAAGCCAGGACTGCCCGTCTCTGACATCTTTCCAGAAACAGGCAAATACCTTTCGCTTCAGGCAAGCTTTCCCTGAGTGATGGACTACCTATTATGTGTCTTTCATATGAATCTATAGGATCACATAGACTTTTATAACCACTTATAACCTTGTGTGATTACATTGACACTCTGTTTTCAATGTTAGTTTCCAGCTCTCATAAATGTATATGGAATTTTACTCTTTTTAACTGCTCACATTCTCTTGTAACTTTAATTTAATGTTGTCTTTTAATGCTGTAAGATGCTCTTCAATTCCCTGTTCTCAATATTTGGACATGTCTTAATTGTGCTGAACTGTATATTATTCCTCATTACTGTAAGCCACCTTGGGTCATTTTCCAAGAAGAAAGGTGGGGTAAAATACTATAAAATAAATAAATAAAAATAACCCCCCTTCACAGTACACCTGACAGATGGCCATCCAGCCGCTGCTTAAAAACCTCCAAAGAAGGAGACTCCACCACTTTCTGTGGCAGCATATTCCACTGCTGAACAGCTCTGTCAGGAAATTCTTCCTAATGTTCAAATGGAATCTGTTTTCCTGTAGTTGGAAGCCATTGCTCCGAGTCCTAGTCTCTGAAGCCATGGAAAACAAGCCAGCCCCCTCTTCGATATGACATCCTTTCAAATATTTAAACATGGCTATCATATCCCCTCTCAACTTTCTTTTTGTAAGACTAAACATTCCCAGCTGCCTAAGCTGCTCCTTGTGAAACATATGTTCCAGACCTTGAACCATCCTGGTTACTCTCCTCTGGACCCACTCGAGGTTGTCAACGTCCTTTTTAAATTGAGGAGTGCAGAACTGGACACAGTACTCCAGGTGGGGTATGACCAGAGCAGAATAGAGTGGCACTATCACCTCCCTTGCTCTAGAAGCTATGCTTCTGTTGATGCAACCAAGAGTCGCATTGGCTATTTTAGCCACCGCATCACACTGCTGACTCATGCTCAATTTGTGGTCCATCCAGGCTCCCAGATCCCTTTCACAGGTACTGTTCTCCAGCCAGGTGTCTCCCATCCTAGATCTATGCAATTCAAGGTCCATGGAGGAAGAGGAAGTATTTATAGTATCCACAGCATGACCTTGGGAACACATCTCAGGGCAGGGAGTATTTTGGATCCCATAGACCCAAACCTCCCCTGATCTGTCCATAGTATACTGCTTATCTACTCACATTTTACCACTCCTGACTTTGGGGCTCTGACACTGGAGAAGAAGGAGTTGCAGAAATTTCTACATTGAAAAGCAGCAGGAGCCTGAGGTCATTATATCCTGTTCTGTAAATATTCTCTAAACTCAGGTATTAACCTATCCTACATCCAGTACTTAGCAATATGGCTCTCCTTTTTTACATCACAGCTCCTAAGATTCCAGTGTGATCGAGTGGGATACCAATTGCAATATTTTCTAAAAGGACATTTACAAGTTTTGCCTGTAACGTCTGTAATGTTGACCCAGTGACTGTAGAATAGCAAGCTGAGGATGATAAACACACCCAAAATGCTTAATTTTACTTATAAGCAATACATCTTATTTTAGTTCCTCATGTTCATACTTAGAAAACAGTGATATCAGGATTTATTACATTGTTTTTATTTATGGTTAGCATCATTTACATGTATATCATTAAATACAAACAGCAGAGAGAATGATGACATAGAAGCCAGAGCAACAACAACAACAACAAAAAAACTACGTGTGTGAACAGTACTCAACCATCGACATAATTTAGAAATCTGATTCAATAGAAACAGTGTAAATTTCTTACAAAGTGAAAAACATCTTTTTAAATACATTCTGTTTAGGTATTTGCAGCACCAGAGAAAAGAAATAATACAGTAATAGGGGCTTAAATTTTTCTCCCCTACTGAAATTTGTGTCGCTTTAAACCAATGTTCTTGCAAGCCTTCCATCAAAACTACAATCTATCCTTGGACAAAGATGTAGCAACGTATTGGAAATCAGCATAAGATCATTAAAATTCTGAAAGCTACTGGCTCCAATTTTTTTTAAACAGATCACCCAAGATCTTTGCACTTTTTTAAAAAAAAAATGGACTGGAACATAACAAACATATTTTCCCAATTAATAAAGTTGTACAGTCCACTTCTACTTACACTCTGGGTTATTTTCCTGTGAAACAAGCCAACAGCTAGGATAATGTCATGTTATGTGCATAACTTTGGCCTTATACTGTATATAAGAATACTTCTGACTGTAACAAGTACCACTTTTATTACAGACTGTGATCCAAAGCTCAGGAGAACTCTGGCCATCACCCACACGTACACCCAGCTCTGTGCTACAAGGTCTCCCCTTTTGAATTGTGGGCTATGTGAAACAATCAGTGACTTTGCAGAGAAAGGGGATAACTCTGGTAAGTACAGAGATTGTGCCCTGCCTGTAGTAGTAGAAGATGGAATAAAAAGGCTGCACAAATGCTGACACAAGCAACAAAACCGCTACTCCCTAGTTCTTCTCCCAAGTTCATTTTTCACTGACCCCAAATAATGGAGTCAAAGCAGGCCCAGAAGATTAATGGACAATTATTGTCATTCACTCTGCCTCACATGTGGGTGCTGTGAGGCTAACACAGGACATTAAATTCCCTGCTTAGAAGCAGGGCTATCTTCTACTCTCAGCTTCTAGAATCATAAGAATTTGAGAGTCCCTTTAAAACAGGGACGGCAATTTCCAGAGATCGAGGAGTCTCTCTTACACACACGGCCTTTGGCGTGTTGCACCTGCTTCTGTGCTCCGGACCTGCAGAATTTTTTTCCTTATTTGTTTTTACTGGAAATTCCATTTCCTGCCTCACAGTAGCACTTTTTAAATTAAAAAAAATATAGGGGTGGGACAGGATGCTTTGCAGGCAAATTATGTAAAAACTGCATCACATTCTCTCAGAGGTCAGAAAGAGACTTGATGTGCTTTTTAAAACAAATTGAGATGGGGGCTAGGACCCACAGGGGCAGGGGTAAGCCTGTTTGCCCACTGGTGCTTTCAAGATAGCCACCAATCAACAATATATGATATATGGTATTGGTAGAATAGTATTGTTTACTTCTGTTCTCCATGTTTGTTGCTTCAGACAATTCCAGTTTCTTCAGGCAGTGATGATCAAGCACTTCCATTACTGTATATTAGTACACACGCAGATTTTCTGTGCGTCCTCTTAAAGTGGCAAGTTTGAACAACAATAGTACTTCATAGGCGAGACCTCAACCTCATGACAAGGACATCTGGCATGGATTGAGGCACCCTCTCCATACCCAGCTGCACCATCCAGTAGGGGACCAGGCATATTCCCCCTCTGGAGATGTACTCACTAGTAAAACACCTACAAAAGGTTTCAGATTCAACCCCAGACATCTCCTAAACAAAGATGTCAGAAAACTTTGAACTCTGGAAAACTGACATGATGTCATTATGGAGTGACACCAGTGGGCAAAAGTAAAGCAATGGGTTAATTTAGTATAATATACAGTACATGAGACTTTGGATTAGGGCACAAAACACTAAAGGATAATACAAATAGATTACATTTTGCTTTCAAATAACGTAAGGAAAATTATGCCAAATAGGAATACACTCTGGCATTTCGATGGACTGTGCTCTTAGAAATGTGCTATAGTAAATAATATATTTATAGAACCATATGGTTTGTTCTAGGAAAGTTTGATATGTGATACAATGGAACAGAACAGAGCAGGAGAGGCAAATTCAGCTGAAAGCTAAGGCATTGGCGCTACTTTTCAGATTTGGCTGCAAACACCTTTTTACTATTCATATGGACAAACTACCTCATCATGTTCATTTTTATGGAATACATAACTGCAAAAATAGAAGCATCCTATTTATTTACAATATTTATACATACATACACAAATGAAACATTTCCTACAGTACCACATACCTGCATAGATTCTTTTTTGTTGCTATTGTTTAAAGAACAAAAACAGCCAAACAAACAAAAAAATCAGACTCAGGAATATGTACAGCACGAGACTCTCAAGGCCTCAGTCACCTGCCCCACGTTTAATAGAAGTCATTCAAGGTTATCACCATCACATTGAGTAACAGAAGACCTTACACAGAGAAAGAGCAGACACGCTCAGTTTAAAAACACGTAAACAAAAATAACTTCTCCTGATGCCAAGTAGCAGTCTCAGATATGCTCATTCTGAAGGCGGAAAGGTCCCGACTCAAGAGAGGAAATCTGAGACTTTTTTAAAAAGTCATCTAAGCTGATACATTCTATGGCAACTTTATAAATTTACAATTGAAGTAGGACTGTGTAACTGAGACCAAGGAAAGAAATCTGAACACATTCTTATCTTCATTGCACCAGATAGTTGTTTATTTATTTATTTTTGTGTGTGTGTGTGTGTGTGTGTGTGTTCAAGCAACTGTGCAATATCACACATGTAATAGGATAGACAGTAATTTTGCTATCTGTTTTTCATACCTTCGTATGCTAAAATATGTTCTTCCTGCAATAGACATGCCACCATTGTGACATGTCTCCTCTCCACAGTTGGAGAGGAGGTACTTTGGATTGTCTCCAGCAAAAGGAACATTTGTTGCGCTAGACACTTTGGGCCCATTGACTTGTATGAGTACTGGTGAATCAGTCCAAATATCCATTTAAATATCTGGGTCTCCTTGACATGGGAATGCATGACAGTAGGCGTCTTTCACAACCTACCAGGAACTGCAAGATACTGCAAGATTTAGCAGCTTGTCATCAAGATGCCCCCACCACCCATAAGTTACAAGAACAATTTTGGCAGCAACATGCTGGTACTCCATGGTGCAAGAGGGTGCCAGAACACCCTACAGACATATAGAAAATAAAGGAGGATGTCTTCGTCCCTTCCCAAGAAGCAAAATGAGTGTTATTAATTTCAGTTGCAAACTTATGTCATCAGCAGTAAATGAGGAGATGGTCAGAGCCCTGTGAGAATCATAAGCCCGATGCTGTTTCTCCTTATCTAGACCAAAGTCCTGTTCCCCAGACATTCTACATGCCTGTGGAAAGAAAGCCATAATGGTGACAACAACCCAGCTTTGCTACTTGCCCTTTAAATTATTGGGTTTTTTGTAAGATAGCTACACCTTTAGAACATGTATCAGCACACCTAACTCATCTGAGTTAACAGGCCCAACATCTGTTGATAGACCTTCCCTCCATGGTTTTTTTCTGACCATCCTTCAACACCACCGAGGACAGGTAGTGTATCTCTAAGCTGATGTTTTTCAAATGCATTGGACTGTGACTGCCACAGCAAAAACATCCATTCTGATCAGCATTAAGAGACAAGGAAAGGAAAGTTGGAGACCAAATTCGTGTGGTGCAGTTTTGCCTGAGGAAGGCAAATGGCATAACCTGTAGCACCTTCTCAGGGGTAACTAACAAATCTCAACTTGGTTTTTTGAACTCACACCCTGCCTGTTGACTTAGCACATGTCCCAAGATCCAAGCAGGGACTTGTTATTGGCCAGTGAAAAAATACTGCAAGTTACACTGTTTGTCTTCCACAGGTAATAGGATTTTGGACAGAGGAAGACTAGGTTAAGGTTATTGCACAAAGTCATAAACACAAAATTCTGTTTATTTACTTTGAAATATCTCTTTATATTCTAATTATAGGTTTTTTTAAAAAAATTATATATTATGGGCAACAAATTCATTGTTTAGGAAGGACTGGCTTTGCCTGTTTGTGTAGCAAATTGCTACACTAATTAGGTGTTCTAAAATCAGGGGAATGGATTATAATTCAACTTTGTCAATAGTCCATTAGCCCCATCTCATAATGCCAGAGATGTGCACCCCCAGCACTTGACAATCCATTGTTGAACTGGTCTTTTGTTTACAACTATCATATAATATTATGGTGAATCCTACCAGATCATGTTCTTTTTGGACTTTTTTTTTTACAACAAACAAATCTAGCACAAAGCATTTACAATTCTTCAAAACTGCCTCACGGACAAATTACTGGACTATATCTAGAGCCCTAAATTCAGATCCTTATTCAGCCATAAGCAATATATTCTTTGTCTTGGCCTCAGTTCTCCTTCCCTATAATGGCACCATGGCCAATCTACCCAATAACGCAGTAGTGAAGATGGGCACTATAATATGTAAAGCACTTTGAAGATCATTAATAAGACATTCTACAGTAGTACACATTCTAAAAAGAGGCAAAAGAGCTACAAAAACAGATCTGGAACTGTGCCGGTTTTAATATGTACAGTTTCTCGCGTGAGCTTTGATTTAAAATGTACATGTGGCTGATGATCGTAACAACACAATGTTACAGAGCTTGAAATGGAGTAAAGCAAACACTGTTTTCTCCCAAAAGGTGGCTAATCTGTCCTGGGAACAGTCAACATGGGAAGTACAAGGAGGAGAACGGCCATCATCAGAAAAAGAAAAACAGGTTCCTGTATTTGATAGCAGGCACTGACAGGCTACAACCCAGTAAGCAATATGCCAGGGGTGTCCATATTGGCAATATGCCAATATGCCAGGGCTGTTCAACTTTGAACAGGCCAAGGTCTACTTTTTCCAGCCCAAAGTGCCTGAGGGCTACTACACTAAAACTTCAACTTATGAATTTTATCTGTTCCGAGCACATGCTGATAAGTAAAAACTTTTGTAAGTAGAGCAGCGGTTTCCCATAGGAATGCACTGAAAACCACTTAATCTGTTCTGCAGGGAACAGATTTCAATGTGCCATGCCCTTGAACTGCCCTGCTTGGCTGAGACCCAGAACTCTGGCAGACCCAGAACTTTGCTGGGACAGTGGTGGTCCTTGGGATGGGGGAGGGAGGGGTGGAGAACTTATCCCCTCACTTTTTAAATTGATGGCCGGCGGGCTACTTTTGAACCCTTCACGGGCTACCAGTAGCCTGCGGTCTACCTGTTGGGCAGGCCTGCAATATGCCATACATGGAGCAAAGCAGCTTTCCTCAATGTAGTCTGCTCCAGAAGTCTGGGCCTCCAACTGGCATCAGCTCCAGGTGGCACTTCCAGTGAGGAGGGCTGCTCATTTTATCTAAATCTGTAATAAACATTTGAACCTGTGGAGCTGAGCTCACAGGGCCTGACACTTTTAACTTAACACACTCAAGACTCTACTCCATATTAATTCAGACTTTCTCTGCATAGAGCAGGTTTTGTGGCATGGGCTCTAGTTGAATATCAAGTGTTTTCATTGCTTTCTCTAAAACACTTAGTGTTTTTAAAAGATGTTTTCCTGCATAGTAGTAAACGGGAACCAGAGCTTGTATCGTATTGTGTTGTTCGTCTCATGTAAAATAAATGGGAGAGAAGATGTTTCCCTGACTCTACCCCCATCCAACCTAAAATTAAAAAATCTAGAAGGCTCCTTGGTACATGCCCTTTCTTGCACTGATGTCAGGCACTACAGTAAGAAGAATGCTTACACCTTCCTACTTCTCCATGTTTAGGCAACAAGATACCTGGCTGTAAATTGTCAAAGCCCTAGGTGGAACCTACAACTGTTTTGAACTGGCATTTTTTGCTGGCTGTTCAGTACACACCCTTGCTGGCACTAGCTAAGCCTCTTCTTTTTGCCTTTGTTCTTTGAGGTTTTTGTTGTTGTTGCTAATGCGGCAAGAAAAGCAGCGAGGTAGAAATCCTTCTAATCAGCAGCTTATCAATTAGGGAAACGGAAAAGAAAAACCGTACTTATTTTTTTGTCACCTTAACGCTGAGCTTTTTCTATCCCTGGAACTGATTGTTCATAGTATGGTGCCCGAGGGCCTTCATTGGAGACACACTGCCTCATTCATTGTCCTGGGATATAGGCAGCAGTTGCCTGAAGAAATATGTAAAGAGTTTAAGCCTCCTATATAAAATATAAATGCAGGCATTGCAAGAGAATTGAGAATGAACACAATAAAAGGGACTTTGGAGAAGTGTAAACTGAAAAGAAGCACACATTCCACGTGGTAAATATAAATACAAAACTACTCAACTGATCTCTATATTTTGGGATTACAGTAATTGAACAGGCAAGCACACTGAAAAGCAATGGAAATGATGCAAGGAAATCCTCAAAATAAATACCATACAATGGTAATTCTCAGTCTTGGGCATCCAGATATTCTTGAATTAAAACTCTCAGAAGGCTTCACCACTAGATGTGCTGGCCAGGATTTCTGGGAGTTGTAGTCTAAGAGTGAACATCTGAGGACCAAGGTCTGGAAACCACTGCCCTAGAAATGCACAACTGACTGGCTTCAGAGGTAAGTTGATCTCTTTATTTATTAATGTCTGGTCTGGATAGAATCTCACAACTTGCTCCAAAATCTTCTCAATCATAAGAGTTCTGGCACAGATTAATTTAAATACTCCCATGTGTTTCTTCTTTACTCAGAAGTAAGAGTGGGCCACCTATCTAGACCATGACTAACACATGTGTAGGAAAAATGTGTTCAACCCTTTACAGTCATGGTCCTCTCCAGGACTACATCATGTGAGCCAAATAGAGAGCTCAAAATATCCCACTGATGTGAATTCTGTTTGCTTACTATTTTCATTAGAGTCAGGATGGGGTTCCAGAGATGGAGTCATGGCTAGGAAAGGAAGACTTAAACTTTGTTTCCTACTGAATTGCATTCCCAACCCTATTTGCATGGCACACTTACGTAAAAACACAAAGCTTGCTGAGCATTGTGTACTAATCAAATTATGAGGTATGAAATGGAAATAATTCCTGGTAGGTTGAACTGGTCTATATTCTAGAATCTCTGTTTTCTATTTAGTCTGTCAATTTATTTGGATTTTTTTCAGCTTTAAAGGTTTCCAGAATATTATACTAAACAGACAAAACTAATGTCTGTGGTTAAAAATCTTTTGAAGGTCCTTAAGATTATATAGACTGATTTCCCCCCCCCAAATACAGAACAAACCAGAAATCATCTAAAACAAAAGAAAGACAAGGCAAACAAGCAAAACAATGCCCAACCTCTCAAAAATTAACTGTGCATCATCTTACCACTTTCAAAAACATAGTAAGAGAGGGAAGATGCTATACATTGTGTTTTGGTCTATTGAAGTGAAAGATAAATGACTAGAAAGGATGGGTCATGAGGAAGGATTTTAAAGATCTGGATTTTGAGGAGGGAGTTTATAAGTTAATTAAATCTATAAACCTAGTTGGGTTTGTAAGCAAACTGATCACAAATAGAACTATCTTATGGTCACTGTAATATGATTGAGCTATCTAGTTTTCTATTCCTCAATCAGGCAAAATGATTCCTTTTTAGGTCTCCTGAAAAGTAGCTTCATTTAGAATGCATTACAGCAGGGGTGCCCAAACTTTTTGTAAGGAGGGCCAGATTTGGTGGCTGAGAATGTGTCAGGGGCCGGTTGCTCCCCAACCCCGCCACCCCACTGCAAACCCCACCTACTTTCTTTAAAAAAACCATGGGGTGAAGGAGGGGGAGGGAGGGGCGGGCCAGCCAGCCGCGGGCCACTCAGAATGGCCTGACGGGCCAGATTTGCCTCTCCCCCCCCCAGGCCGGACTTTGGGCAGGCCTGCATTACAGTAATCTAGATTACACAGCATCTCAAAAAGGAAGCTGCAAGTGTATATAGAAGATGCTTGATTTATGGCACTTCTCCTTATGATGTGTGTTAGAATTCTGCTTACTGTTTAGTAAGATGATTAACAGACTGGTTATGAATCAACACAGAGATAAAAAACAACAGTTTTCAGGATATGTAAGGGATTGTAATGTTTGCTACTTCCAAAATGGTCACATGCAAAGTTGCATGCACTATTACATCATGAATTACATGACTTCCCCCTCTGTCTTAGCAATGGCCCTTTGCTGAATAGGTTTCTCCCTCATAAAGTTGAGAGCTCCTCCTTCACTTGTCGTCCAGTGAAGTGGCTTTTTCTAACTGCCTCGCACCACAGGCTTGCAGAAAGATATGGGACCAGTGAGCTCAAGCTCCCTGTAGGGATGCTGTTTACTGAAGATTTTGCCTTTGAGTTCATTCAGCTCCATAACAAACAGTGACCAAGAGAAGCCTCCCACATGTCAACTGCTGTGACAAAAGTCTAAGGGACTGGTGGGGAAATATCGGTCCTCCCAATGCTTGGGACTTAGGCTCTCACAAGGCTCGGCCAAGCATGGACAATGACAAGGGGTTATGGATAGTGCAGCCCACAATATTCAGAAGGTGAAAAGTTCCTCACCCATTGTCTCAGCAAATCTTCCTTTCTGTTCCAGGAGAACCTTTTAGCAGTTTGCTAGATTGCAAGCTCATCAAGAAATAAATGCCTTTGCAGCTCCAGTATGCAATGGATGGCAATTTCTCTAGAAAAACCTTCATATGCCCATCTGAACCAAAGCTTGGAAAAGTTCCTTTCTTGGACTATCATTTCCCTGGCTATTGGTCATCCCAGATGGAGGATTCCGGGAAAAACAGTATTGAGAAATATACTGATGCAGACGAAAACAAAATTGAATGCACAAAGACAACTCCCACAGGGGTGAACTGCTAAGCCCAAGCTGGGTGCAGGCTTGGGTTATTCATACCAAAGATCTGATAGTTTTGGTCAGGGATCAATGACTACGTTATAGAATATAGATCCACTGACAACTCTGCCATACCAGCTCAGTCAAGAAGATGCAAAAATTATCTCCAGTGACTGTGAACAATACTAATAAAGGCTGGCTAATTGATCCTAAAATACTGTAAGATAAGTTGGCTGAAATCATGTTCCACAGCTAGGCATGTGTACATACCACAAAGTTTTGGATGTGGTAGAAAGAATGGCATAAAATCAGAAGTAATTCCCATGAAGCAGTTCTGCAGGCATGCCCCGCAATAACTGCAATGTGAATAACATGATTAACTACACAATCAAATGGTACAATGTTGACTGCCTAGGTGTTAGCTCCTGTACACTTCCACAAATGTAACTTTATGTTATGCCAACTTGAACAGGATTTCAGCCATTGACTTTCAAGCATATGATCCAAGCAGGGTACTTTTCTGTTATTGTAGTGTCAACTACAACACACAAAATGCCTATTGTCAATGGACAATCTAACGTGTATTGACTGACCACCATAAACTTAATACTGATCCAGTTACTTTTGAGTAAAACAGCACTCTTCTACAAGAAAACACATTCTACTTGTATTTAATTTGTCCAGTTTGATTTAGGAAACACATGAAGATTGTGACATATTGAAAAAAATGTGCTGAGGGTGATTTTGGTGAGTAGCAAAATGGAAATGTGTTTTTCTCAATGACTCAGTGGCCTTAAGCAGTGTCTCCTGAGTGAACCCAGTCGTAGATGACAAGAGGAATGCTCACGAGGGAAAACAATATCCCTAAAGCCAAAAAGAGTGATGCCTGGAATCAAAATAGAAAAATACATCAGTTAACACAACTTATTTCACAACTTATTTCAACATGAAGATTAACCTTGAGATAAAGGGTCTCAAGGTTAAGTAAAACCATCTCAGTGATATAGACAGAGAAAAACAAAATGTGTCTAGAGAATTACCGGTAATAATTGTGCTAGATATTTATGAAGACCTGCATCCCATCATTAAAGACTTAGATGGCAACTAACTTTTAGCTCACACCATGTCTTAAATTGAAGAAATAGTGAACGATGGAACAAGTCTAGACCTATTTGGAAGGTACAAAGTAAATCACAGTAGAGTAAGGTCCATTGAATTGGTTGGGATTTTGTGGTCATACCCTCTGTATGTTCTATTATGCTAAAATAAGTTGCAATCAAAGTATCTCCTTTGAATCCACGGAATCAACAGAACAGTTGACTCGTCAAATCCCCACTGATTCAATAGGCCTACTATAATGTGGCTTACTATGCTAAGGAACAAGAATTGACATTACGGATGGCTCATGATTGAATAGAGGGGCAAATCTGTGGTCCCCTTTTCAGTCCACAGGCTGCGTAAGCCTAATGTGAAGCAGCTTCATGACAGCTGTCCCCCGAGCCCACATTCCCACTGGCTTTTCTCCCCACTCTCCACATGTTGGGGGCTGAGGCCTGAAGTGGGGAGAAGAGGGGCTGTCTATGGCTCTCTTCTAACCTTTCTTTCCCCTTTTGCATGGATAATGGAAGATGAGGCCAAGAGGGCCACAATCATGGGGACAATGCATGTGGCTCTACTTTGAGTTGAAATATTTGAAGGGGGTTATTGTTTCTGCACAGTGATTTAAAGTCTGTACTGCAGGTAAAACTGTGCTCATGACCTGGGGTTCAATCCCCAGTAGCCGGCTCATGGCTGACTCAGCCTTCCATCCTTCCGAGGTCAGTAAACTGAGTACCCAGCTTGCTGTGGGGCAATGTGTAACCTGCATAATTAAACTGTAAACCACCCAGAGACTACTTGAAGTGGTATGGGGCGGTATAGAAGCAGAACACTTTGCTTTTTAACCCCCCGGAGTTCCTTCAGGAAGATGGGCAGTATAGAAATAAATAAATAAATAAATAAATAAATAAATAAATAAATAAATAAATATTCCGCTGTTCAGGCAAGTCTGGATGGCAGTAAAAACATGGGCAATATTTTCTTGGGTCTTTTAGTCATATTTTGTTAAATCAGAACAAACTTTTGAGAACTGGAAAGTGGGGCATATCCTAAAACCCCCAGCCCATCAATAGTAGAAACATTTCGATACAACAATATCTTGCAGCAGATTCTAAAATGTCAAAACATGTTCTTTGTCAGCATGCATGGATTCCCTGCCCTTCCACTGACTCATGAAACCAATTCATAGAACAACCCCATTCATGACTCACAGCTTATATTGAGCATGAAAAAAATCTTTATTTTCTCTGCTACGTTTCTCTATGTACATAGTTTGGGCTAAAGAAGGTAGCAGTGGGTTCTATGGAAAAGCTTTTGAAAACTTACCCAAATCCTCTGTACCAGTTTTGATCCATCTTGGTGGGTGATTTTTAAATACAAGGATGATGGTAGGATAAATATCAGCATGTTGGCCGAAGTTACTCCTATAACAACCAAATAAATGATTTTGTAAAAATGCTAGACAATCTTAAGCATGACAGAAAAAGGGGGGATGGGAAGAATTTTTAGATCAAATGTAATGAAAATACTATACCTACAACTCCAAAAATATCCTTCATGGAAGGTATGAAAATAACTAAAAGGTTAATGATCATCAAAAGGATCAATGTAACCACAATGTGACGGCACAAATTAAATTTGGTTTTTCTAGCGAGCTCAAATAAAGAAGAGCGCACCTGTAGGGGGAGAAAAAGAGACATCTGTCAGTCAAAATTTGAATGGGGCAGCCATCAGTATTATGAACCTTTTGATTTTATATATTGCACTTAGATTTTTATTGGCTCCAAAGTCATTCTGGAGGAATTATGGAAGTACAGTGGTACCTTGTATAAATGAAATAATTCGTTCCAAATGAAATTCTGTTAAGCACATTTTCCTTTGTACAAATTTCCCATAAGGATGCAATGAAAACTGATTAATCCCTAATTGTGACAGTTATTCTATTGTACGGATTTGCCCCATAGGCAATTCGGTTAAAGGGTTAAACTTACATGGTTTTCCTTATGTAAACGTAATCATCAATAGGGCTATGGCCACTAACTTTATGACATGCCTACTCCTAATGGTCAAAAGTAGCAGACGTGGTTCTCCTTGATGATGGAAAAGGAAATTTTTGGAGTGTATACAAAAACAACGCTATAAGAAAATTACCACAATATTACTTGTCATAGAACCACAGTGTATACTGTATGATGTTAGGAGCCAGAGTGACCATTTGGCCAGATGGGTGGGATATAAGTACCAAAAATAGATATGCATGTCATGGATGTGGGGCAACACATTGGCAGCCAAGTCAATCTGAGATGAAGAATGTGTTTTCTTAGGTCAAAAGGAAAGGAAACCGTTTTGTGTGAATTGCTCCTTGAGCCTGAATTTGAAGCTATTCCTTGTGGAGAAAACCAAGTATTAGATCAAAGTGAGATTTCAGGAAGTAAAAAGCATGGGATAGTACAGCAGTTCTTAATTACACTGATTTTTTTAAATGCTAAAGCAAAAAAAGAAGAAATATATTTTAGGAATTGCTCTCTTTTATCTAGATTTTTAGACCTTGGAAATTGGTGCTGAACAGTAGTCCATCCTCAGCAAGAAAAAAAAGTCTAACACAAGCAAGAAAATAAGGATCTGGTATTCATACCATAGTTTTGGAAGCATGTTTACAAATGGGTAGGAGAGCCTAACTTACTGTGAAAAACAACACCGGAACTGTGAGTATGACTGCAACAATGACGGCGACACGAACTGTTAAGACAAGGATGTCATCTTTGCTCTGATACTTGTGAAGCAGATCTGACTGCACATTTTCTGCAAGAAACACAAGGAGAGGATTGTTCCAAGCATTACAGCAATTAGGTCACAAAAGCTGCCACTTAGCAATAGCCACCTCCAACAAAAAAGTGATTAATTTGTGGACAATAGGGTTGGCAGTGAAGGAAGCAGCGCTGGAAAAAGCATGTTAAGCCACACTCCACTGATCGTTGGCATTCAGACTGAGGCTAAAAGCTGATACACGCACGCGCTTGGATGTAAGCCTGCCTGAGCTCAATGGAAGCTAACTTCCAAGTGGAGTTGACTTCTGGCACAGATTTCCAATTCCTTTGTTCCTGAACAAAAGCCCATACAAAAATCCTCAGCTCACAGCATTTGCCTCAGCAACACCTCAAAACAAGTAGTTACCACGAAATATACAAAAATGCCAACATTTTACAAATAGATCTATGGTGTCATGATTATTTAGAACATGATGACAGTTAAGTATCATAAAATCATATTGATTGTATTTAACTTACAGTACTGTACTAAGTTACAATACAGGTGAAACTTGAAAAATTAGAATATCGTGCAAATGTTCATTTATTTCAGTAAGTCAACTCAAAAGATGAAACTAACATATGAGACAGACTCATCACATCCTAAGCGAGAGATGTCAAAAATATTTTGGACATTAAAACATATCATTTCTTCTTGTTTTGGAACTGAGACCTGGTTGGCTGATGAAAATAGGTCACATTCTGGGAAACATGAGTTGATAATGTGTAGATCCAATTTACATTCTTCCCCTCTCTTGTCTCTTACACTGAACAACGCATGTGCAGTATCCAGGGAAAGGGAAATAACACCTTTTTAAAAAGTGTTCTGCTTATATACCACCCCATAGTGCTTGAGCACTCTCTGGGTGGTTTACAATTTAATTATGTAGGCTACACATTGCTTCACCCCCACCCTCAGCAAGCTGAGTACTCATTTTACCACCCCCAGAAGGATGCTATTTTAAAAAAAATTAAATATGGTTTAAATAACCATATATGGGAATAGTTGCTTTCCTGGAATAAAATACCCAAACCACCAAAGCCGGCATGGGTAGTATTAAAACAAAAGTCATCTGTGGGATCTGCTGATTTGGGCTTCATTTTCTGTTTATGATGAGTGTAGAACTTGGAAAAAATACATTTCATAGTAGGCTATAACTTTGAATCTATTATGTAGCGGGCCAGTAGTCATGGTTCCTGAGGGATTCTGGGCACTGTGGCCAAAAAACAAACAAACATAATTTTAATCAAACTTTAGATGAGAGAATGAGGGGAGAAGTACATCAGCAGTTGCCAAAAACAGTAGTATCACTAGCATATAGAAATGCATATAAATGTTGCATTCTCTGAAATCTTGGTTAAGCAGCAGTTTTCAGAAAAATAGTTCTGTTAGTCTGTTTCAAGAGCAGCAGCATTACTACCAGCAAAACAAAACCTAAACAAAAAATAAAGTGTTACAATTCTTTTAAAATTTAGTTCAGTGTGAGCTTTCATGAATACTATCCACTTCTCAGCGGCACAGGTGTCTCAGGGAATCACAATTCTTTCCTCCCTGGAATTCAAAAAGTGAAACAAAGCAAACAAAGCTATATGAATTGTCACATGCGTTGGTAAAAACTAGTTACATACCATAAAATGTCAAATAGCCAAAAATAGCAGTCAAGAAGTACATGACAAACATTGCAAAGAAGGAGATCTTCGAAACCAACTGCATTCTTTTCTGGGAACGACTGCAAAAAAAGGAAGGGAAAACAGAGTTGATTAATTGGTACTAACGTTAAATATACATAGCAACCAACATGCTTTGACACAGCTCCACTTAATAGTAACACTGAAGACTGCTGAGAACAAAGATGGAACAGCATGGTTTGGACCAAACAGTGATCTACTGCTTATTCCATTTTCTCCAGACCGAAGCCTGGAAATATTGCTTAATCCATAAAAGCAGGGCTTCCAAACTTTTCTCCAGGGGATAATGACTAAGCGCTGATTCACAGACTGCTCCCTCTGAATAATATACATGCACTCAGAAGCATCTAGGTACATGTTGGCGCAATGTGGGCAAGAGTATACAGTGATCGTTGTAGTGAAGGATTGAAAAAGTACAACTGTCATTCCTTTCCTTATATAGTCCAGCTCGCATTAAAATTTCCCATATGAATTTTTTTATACTTGAGCGCTTCTTGAATATCTACCCATTGTACCTATCTTCTAAACTTGGGTTACATCTACAAAACTGCACAATTTAACAAGCTGTTCAAAGTCAAAGAAGCAGAGGCTCTCACTGGTTGGCCAGCTCTCACTACAGATTGAAAAATTAAAAACAGGGAGAACAAGGAGGTCTTCAGCTGTTGCCAAATAGATGACAAAATGTGTGTGGGGGTGGAGAAATAATTTCTGTGAACAAGGTATCACATTTACAAAGAACTTTTCTGCAATAGCATGTCATTTTACCTCAAACTGCAGCAACGGGTGGGCCTGCAATACCTATTGAAGTGCACTGTACATTCTGGCACAGTAGCTTACCATCTGAGGTGGCCCCAGGCTCAATAAGCGTATTCTATTGGCCAAAGTGGCATTAAGAGCAATGGGGTTTTTCGCTTCAACAGCAGCAATCAGGAGGACCAAGCAAGGTAAGGCCCAAACAACTGGTATCCAGGAGATGACAAGACTTCAGTGACATGGTCCGCATTCTTACTTCATACCCAAAAGCCTCCTTCTAGTGCCAAATAGCAGTTCTTAAAGCTAGAAGAAGCTCATCCAGGCCCCAATGCAGGGGGAGGGGGGGAACAGGGCAAAGCACAATATTTGCATGCAGTGCCTCAGGGCCAATTCTTGGCCTCTCCAGACCACTCCAGCCAGCAGCTTTACTGAGTAGTCTGAGAGATCTAGTTCAATCCCCCACCGCCACCCCACCTCAAATAAGGACTTGCTGTTTATAGATCAAAAGTCGCTGGGTGGATGGCTCAGTGGATTTGTTATCTGATTGAGGAGGCAGAGGTTGTGCCTTCTGTGAGTTGAGCCAGCCCATGTGGCCTTGGGCAAGCTGCACAGTCCCAGGAAGCCAGAGGAAGGGTATGGCGAACTACTTCTGAGTACTCTACCAGAAAAATCCTGAAAGAGGTTTAATTCTGTTTATTCAGAATTGAATTGATGGCACAGAAAATCATTGTTTCCTGCCAACCTAACAGTTCAAAAGTATGTAAATGCAAGTAGAAAAATAGGTACTGCTGTAAAAAGCAGGAAGGCAAACAGCGTTCCATGCACAGAAATACGTTCAGCAATGCCGGCCACATGGCCATGAACGTGGACAACACTGGCTCTTTGGTTTAGAAAAGGAAACGAGCACCACTCCTAGAGTCAGACATGACTAGCATGCATGTGCGGGGGGAACCTTTACATTTTAAAATCATTATTACACATGACAAGAGCCCTGCAGCTTTCTTGAATTAAAGTTTCTTACTTTGGGCAGCAGGAGAAGTAAAGGATGGAATTCTAAACCAGTATTCTACAGATTAAGAAGCATTTTTTGCAATGAAACAATAAAAAGTATCTTACTCTTTAAGTTCACAGTAGATTGGAAGGACAGAAGGGTGGCACACAAATGCAAAGGCAATGGTAGGTAATGCATACACTGTCTGTTTAGAAACAAAAATGAAATTTAGAGTACTAAGAGAGAATACTTTCCCCAAAGTTATTAAGAAATATGTTTTGAAAATGTGAATATCATCACCAGCTCCCAAAGTATTCCAATACAATCACAAATATACTACATACATACTGAATACCCCTCCATATTACAAACAAGTATGGAGGGGTACTCAGTGTGGTAATTCAGTGCAAGATAAAAGTAGCACCATGTGGGTTGGAATCAAAGATGGATGTATTCCAGCTGAAAAGCTCAACTGAAGCAAAAAACAAAGGTGGGCAACTCCTTTATTGGACTGCTAATTGATTTAGTATGGGTGAGCTTTTGATCCAGCAGGACCTTTCTTGAAAATGTACATTGCAGAACTTAATGCATCTCTGTAAACAAAATATTCTGAACCACCAAGCACATTCTCTATTGCCTTATGGGGAAGCATATAGCTCCTTTTGGGGAGTCAGTTGAAGCATACAGAGGCATGACAACCCCCATGTCAGTATAGCTGGAGAATAAAATGATACATAAGGTAAAATATATCAGGTGTAGCCAAATTAAGAAGATACCAAAAGGTTAGAGGAAGATAGAGTCATCAGTGCAGCAGATGTCTCCCCCCTTTCCCTTTTATTATGGAAAATATACAAAAGAATCACTCGGTGCACAATCTGCAACCACAGCAGGGAGGTCTACCATCACTCAGAACAACACTAAACTCCCTCAATAACAGCTAAATTTAATGTTCCACTACGACAGCCACTCAGATGTCCTCGGACTTCAGCTCCCAGAAATCCTGATCGGCATAGTTAGTGCTGAAGGCTTCTGGGTGTTTCAGTCCAAGAACATCTGGGGACCTCAACTTCTCTCTTCCCAATCCCTTCCGTGGTCTATTTTGCTCTCTGAAAACTTGCTGTAGAGCATTTCCCAGGCTACCTAATACAGTTCTGAAGATACATGATAGAATAACGTTGAGAAAGATGGGACAGGAGAGATCCTCCTTTTCTAGTTTTGATTAAAAAACAAACAAAGCAAAACAGTTTTATCAGAAGCAAGATCCCTCTGGAGCCCATCTGTTTTTATACTCTGATCCCTAAAGTTTTACGAAGATTTTAAAATTCTCCATACAATTCTCCAAAACAGGGAGTCCATTTTCACCAGGAACCAATTATTTTCATTTTGTCATCTTTAATTGCCTGTAAACTGCACATACTGGTAGAAAGAAGCATACCTTGGAATTAAAGGTCACATACTTGGGTGTGCACATATCATCATAGGCTAAGCTAGAGTTTGAAACTGTGGAGTCCGTCATATTTGCACTTGAGTCCTGAAGAGGACACGGCAGTTGAAATTTCTTGTAGATAACCTGGAATTACAGAAATCACAGTTTATTTCTTCTTATCTAGTCTATTGCTAAGTCCAAGTACAGGGTAATCTGCCTCAACTGTAAATGATAACATAGACACATAGACCAGATTATCTAATCTAGTAACCTGCCAGATACCACCTATTATCCACTGGACAATATTGCTTAGCAGCTTCATGTAGACCAGGGGTCCACAAAGTTTTCAAACAGTGGGCCGGTCCACCTGACCCCCCCCCACACACACACACACACACCACTGGGGGCCGAACCACAGTCCAAAAAAAAAAAGAGAGAGAGAGAGAGAGAGAAGAAGGCTGACATGGGGGGAAAAGGGGGGAGGGGCCAGCGGCCACACAAGGAAGGCAGGTGGGTGGGGTGGAGGAGCAGGGACGGGGGTGGGGCCTCAGGGCCATGGAAAGAGTGGGGGACCTTGCCACAGCCCTCCCATTTTAAATTGCTCTGCTCATCTGCAGCCGGTGCCCCAACCATCTGGGTGGCAGGTGGTGGGGGAGCAGGGGAGCTTGCTGTGGCTGTCCCACTTTGAACTACCCCACCAGCCAGTGTGGCAGTCATCTGGGCAGTGGGTGGAGGGAGTGGGGAAAGCGACATAGCCCACTGCTTTGAACTGCCTCAGCATTAGAAGCAGCTGCGGAGGCTGGCTTGCTCGCGAAGCAGGGGGTAGGTGGGGGGTCTGCAATTAGTCCCGGGAGCTGGATTCAAGACCCTGGGGGGCCGCATTTGGCCCCCGGGCCTTAGGTTGAGGACCCCTGATGTAGACATTTAGAAGGACATCTATCAGAACTCGGAGGGATACCAAACTAGAATCTCCATGAGAATTACCATATTCCCTATCCTATGGTACTCATATTAATTAGTGCCAACAAACTTCCAGAAAGATATGTGATCAATAAAATTGAAAGCCTCTGAAAGACAGCAGGGGGATCCTGGCTCTGACAGCAAGAATATGCTTTTAAAAGATCCGTGCACACAGTGCTGCTCCAACCCCAGGGGGAGTGGGCAAGGGGGGGAAATCAACCCCTCGCCTGCTCCCCCCACTGGCGTCTGTTGTCAGATCAACAAGAATCTGCTTTTAAATCACCCCTGTATGCCATGCAAAAGTGTTTTAAAAAGCACATTCTTGCTGATCTGACACCAGTGGAGGGGGGAGCAGGTGAGGGAGGGAATACCGTCCCCCAGCTTTTGCATGGCATACAGGGGTGTTTTAAATGCAGATTCTTGCTGATCTGACTCTGGAGTGGGGGGAGCAGGCAATCATACACCCCCACCTGCCCCCGCCTCTGCTGGGGTCAGATCAGCAACAATCTGCTTTTAAAACACCCCTGCACACCTTGAAAAGAGCAGGCTTTGTGCACAGGTGTTTTAAAAGCCATCAAAATTCAATCTTTTAACTGCACACAGCCTGCTCTTTGCATGATGTGCCTGGGTCTTTTAAACACAGATTCTTGCTGCTCCAACTCCAGTGGGGCAGCCAGGATTAGCAGCCAGGGAGCAGGGATCCAAAGGCACAGACCCCCACTGCCCACCTGCTTTTCGGGCATTAAAAAATTGAATTACAAAGGGAAATCTGCGGGGCTGGGGATCTGTCAAAATCACCTGGCTGTCAGCACACCCAACAGCCAGGTGATTTTGACAGCTCCGCCTCCTGGTGCATTTCCCTTCCTAATTCAATTTTTTTTTTTTTTGCAGTTCAAGGCATTCATAATTCAAGGCATCACTATAATTTCTTTTTGTTAGATTAAGCATGACTTTTCTTCCATGTTTCTTGGCTGCCTCCAGATGCCCTGTATACCAGTGTGGCAAAGTGATAGGGATGCTCAGGAGCAACCATGCCAAACACCCTGGTCATCGCTATGTCCCACCTGCAGACCAAGGCTTTGACAGAAGTACCAATCACAGCAGGAAGAAAACTTCCTTTAAAACCCCCTAGGGTCCACTGGATATAATAATTAACATGTCTTAGAAAGAAAGGAAAGGATCAGAACCACAATTGTCTATATTTGAAATGAAAGCCTCAAGTCTACCTGAAATATCAAGCAAAACTTACCACTATGAGAAAAAACACCATGCATGTCAGGGAAAATCCACTAGTGTAGCCAAGATACCCTGAGAGAAATGTAAAGGACAAATATTCCACAATTAATTCAGTCAACACCTTTGCTAGTTCACTTAACAGAATAATTTACCGCTCTGAGTTAAGTCCATTTTAAGAGTTTTTATACAAATTTTAAAAGACATACATATGTAAAAGCATTCTGCACATTAGAACAAAAATGCATTGTGACAAAATACAGAAAATAATAATGATATTCATATTTTACTGACCTTATCTCAAACTAGCAACAAAAAAGAAAAAAGGCAGCAAGAATATTTTTAAAAAATAATTTAAAACCCTTAGTCAGCATAAAATAGGTCAAGTAAAAGCAAGTGTAAATAACCAGGTCTCTAAAACCAGTTTAAAAACATAAAATAAATCTAAGAATATTTTCCATGGGAAAGTGATCCAAAGTATGTACATATATGTGCTTGTTTATACATATGTAGGTGTTTCTCCCACTTCTACATGAAACCATTAGTGCTATCAATCTCTGGGTAGTTTACAAAACATGCAGTAAAATTACACAAACAAACAAACAAAAACATGGCATAATAAATACTAAGAAAATGCAAAAAAAGTGCAATAAACCCTGTCACTAGCTGAAACAATGAGCCTGACCTTTAAATAGAAACACATAATTAAAACCTGTTTGACCATCTCAGGTCAATCTTCATTTGTTAGTAGAAGGCAGCTTTATACAATTCTGTCCTAAATGACTTTCTAAAAATTAAAAGGGATGGTGCCTGGCACAACTCCGTGCAAAAATTATTCCAGAGGGTAAGGGCCGTGACTGAGCAGCACGTTTCGTTCCTATAGTTGGCATTTTTGGCCTCCTTTAGAGTTAAAATTCTTAACATCAGGGACTGGAAGGAATGGGTGGGGTGGGTAGCTATTTCTGGGGAGTCAAATGCTAAGGTCCTAAACTGTTAGGGTAATAAGACCATGACTGAGAAATCTAAGAGGATACCCCCCCACACACACACACCAGGGACAGATCATAGCAGCAAGGCAGGCTGGCAGGAGGACTGCCAAGTTTTCAAATAACCTATTTCTGACTCATGATAATCAGAAGTGGCCCCAAATGTGCTCTGGCATCCATGATCAATACAATATACTGTATATAAAAGCAGTACTCCATGTTTCTATTACTGGGCCTCAAAAGCAACAAAGCAGCTGTATTCTATATCAGCCAAATCTCATGAACCATCTTCAATAGGTTAAAACGTCATACTCTATAGAAGATTCTTTATTATTTCAAAACAACCTCTATTTAAGAGCAGCCCTGCCTAAGCCCGCTGTCCAGATAAAGAGCCCTGGGTACATGGGATTTTCAGAATTCATGGATTGCAGCTCCTAGAAGTCTGCAGGAATTCCCCTCCAGCCAGAAATCTGAGGATTTTTTAAAATCAAGAAATCCAAGTCCTTACAGGTGTCCTTAAGCTAATGAATACAGACAACAGCAGCTGTTTTTATCCAGTGGCTGAGCAGGGCTAAGGGAGCTGCAAGGTAATATGGATGTGGTAGTCTCTACCCATCTCCATGGTATGGAAAGGGCTACTACAATCTGAATTAATTCATCTAAGAACTTGAAAACATGTGTTAGGATGTTGATCTCTTAATTAAAACTACAAAAGTCTGACCAGGGAAATTTCAGCAGATTTCTGGGGGCTCACAAGTTCCCAAAATGCCGTGCCTAGAAGGAAAAGCACAGATCCTGAGGTTGTTCTTCCATAGTTTGCACATGGACAGCCGATGGAGCCAGCACACAGGCCACTCATTCCGTGCATGACCTGGTTCTTTTAGAGTCGTGACTCCAACCTTGGGTCCCTAGATGTTCTCAGATTGCCACTCCCAGAAATCTTGGGTAATGCAAGGTTGGGAGCTGCTGTTACAGAGTTTGAAAAAAGGTCTATTTTGGTTTGCAATTCCTGGGATACCACATCTAATACCACGTTGCTCGCCGTATTGGCTAGGGGACTATGAGAAAGGCAGTATGAAAAGAAACAACGTTAGTCTCCAGTATTTCAGTTTAAATCAAGTTAATTATTTCTACATTTTCATCTATAAGTTATCATTTCAAAAATTTAAATTTATGTTAACTCTATGTTATTATATGTGCAAAGTAATAGAAATCCAGTAGTTATGTCACAACTAGAGTAGGTCCATTGAAACACTGGAGTTTAAAGAAAAGTCAGCTCATCAAATCCCCACTGAATTTAGTGTGCCTGCTCCAGTTGCAACTTAGAACTAGAATTCAGTCAATATGTACATATCTGTGCTTCACTTTCACTCTTTTTCTGGTATGATTCTGTCCCTTTTTCAGCCATCAGCAAGTGGCAACTGTAATCAAGCTCAGTGCTGTCATGGTGTGCCTACAACATTGCTGAAAAAGCATCAAACAATTGTATTTATTTTCAAATTATGGGGCAGGGAAAGGTTCAAAATGTTTTTACCTTAGGCAACTGTTTGCATTAACCTGAAAGCTATCTTCTCCCATTCTCTGTGTTGAAGCGGGAAGATCACCAGTAGCTATGACAGTGTACTGTATCTTTTTTATGTATCGTGAAATTCAGAGTCCAAATCCACGCATTACCAAGATTACTAGAGCTATTAAGGAAAAAGCTCAGATGGAAAAGCAGCACGCTTCCTGATGGCTGAGGACAAGCTTATTGTTCCCCTCTTAACCTGTCTCCAATATGAACAGCAAGAGCTTTTCCTGGAGAGGGAAAGCTTGTTGAACACTTTTGTAAGGAATGAACAAGAGAAAAAGCTCTAGGAAGAAAAGGCACCAGTTTGGCTTTCCAGGAAGAAAGGCCATCTGGAGAGTTGGCAACAAGAAGTAATTACAGCTCAGCACCATAAATGTTGGACATCTAAATGCTGAGATCTCATAGAGAACAAGCAATGGAAGAAAGCAAGGCTAGGGGAGAATATTCCAGGCCAGTCTAAGACATGTTTCAGATATTTAAATCACAATGAGATTTATACATTTTCTGACTTGTTTGCTAGTCTAAGGTTTATGTAGAATCATTCACTTCTTTTTATTAGCATTTGCAAGTACTTTTCTTTTTTTAAAAAACACTTACCTGACTTTCCTTATATATAATGTAACAGTACTGCGCTGCTGTTTTTAAACCCAGCCTACATTGTTTATATTTCATCAGACAGCAAATCTTTTGGGGATGTAATTAATGCTCAGAAATAGACAAGTCAAATGAAGACATTGCCAGGCCCAGACATCCAGATGGATTCAGCCTGAACCAAATTGTAACTTAAGACTCTTTTTTTTCTTATTATTATAGCATTCCTCATGCATGGTTTATTTTGGGGCTAAGAACAGGGCTGAACATTTTAAATTGCAATAAGACCTACAGACCTGAAAGTCTAAAAACTGTATTTCACACTGAGAATGTATTCTTACCTAAATTTTTAAGAAGACATAAAGGAAGGATGATGTAGAATGTCACAGTTACAACAAGAACTCGTCCATCCACATACCAGGCCCTACAAAACAAAATGAGGACATAACTTGCTTGCCCTTGATTCTTATACTGTATTTTTATATCATCAATTTCTTTCTTTCTTTCTTTCTTTCTTTCTTTCTTTCTTTCTTTCTTTCTTTCTTTCTTTCTTTCTTTCTTTCTTTCTTTCTTTCAACATTTGTTCTTTATTCCTTTTTTAGACAGTACATAAGTAACCAGACTTAGCTAATGCTTTAGATTGGGTCTTCACTAAATCTGAACATACACACCTCTGTACAAATATAATATTTGCACTCGGTCATTAAGAAATGCATTAACCAACTAGTTAGAATAATGCCAAGGGTGGAGATCAATCCCTGCCAGCTGGCATTGGGCATGGCACAAGACGTCAACATGGCCAGGCACATGGTCCTGGAGAGACAAGTTCTGCAGACAGTGATTTTTGTTAAAACCTAGCAATTAGACAGAAACACCACGTACAATGAATAAAAATCTATACTGTTAGGGATTTGACAGACCTCTTTGTTCTTCTATGTCTGGACACCTATTTAGTGAATCAAGTAATATAAGAGGGATGGAGAAATGCTTGTCTAGGACACTGCTTCCCAACTGCTTCTTCTCTGCAAATTAAGCCAACGGACCAGGGCTATTAAAGATCAGCACTGAATATAAAATATATTCTCATTCAGGAAGAATCTGGTCATGTTCAGTTTGAAAAACAAATAAGCTCCTTTCATAATATTTTTTTCAGAGCTGGATATGCTGTTAATACAGAATGGAAAACTTTCTTCTGTGTTCATGTTGTAGTATGCTACAAATAAATAGTCCTGTATATTCTGATTAGAGATATAAGACAGAAAAACATGAGTAAATAAAGGACCTCTTTACTTATTCATGTACTCTTTACAACATACAAAAAGGACCTCTGTTTCCTGCTTCCTCCATCTTCCACCTCCTCTGATCCCAGATTCCCACAACCATAGAACAGAAGCAGAGAAGGCTTGCTGGCTGGGTTATGGTGCATCTCTGCATAATTCCATGAATTGACACAGCAGATTATACAACAGGCATTAAGTGAACCTATCCTACTGCCTTTCTGTTGGATGTGTTGCCCATTGCCTCTCCTGCTGCACTAGGCTCAGTATCTCAGTGATTATAGGAGTAGCACAGCTCTGTCAGCTCGGGTGCTAAGGTCATCAGGAGAGGCCTTTCTCTCCATCTCACCACCTTCACAGGTGCGTCTCATAAGAACACATGAAAGGGCCTTCTCTGTTGCTGCTCCCAGACTTTGGAACTCCCTCCCACTGGAGGCCAGGACTGCCCCATCTCTGCTGTCTTTCCGGAAGCAGGCAAAGAACTTCATCTTCAGGCAAGCTTTCCCTGAATGAGGGACTTCCTACTATGCAACTTTTTATAGATTATTATACATTATTGCATTGACTAGTTTCATAAGAACACCAGTGTTTTCCATTTTAGTTTCCATCCTTCATAATGGATTTTTTCTTTTTGCATTCTCTTTGTAGCTTTAATATTACCTTTTAATGTTCTAAGATGCCTCTTCTAATTCCCTAAATATGTCTTAAATGTTCTGGGCTGTATATTGTCCCTCATTATTGTAAGCCACCTTGGGTCCTTTTTCCAAGGAGAAAGGTGGGGTAAAAATATTCAAAAATAAATAAATAAAAGGCAACTATTTGTCATCAACTGTTCAGCAATAGTATATATATTAGTCACAACCTCAGTCATCCTACTCCACATATTTGCTTGTACTGAAATCAATTGTTTGGAAACAACTCAAAACCAGCTATAATAATCAGACCCTTGAAAAGTTACTTTTCTGGATAATTCCCAGAATGCCCCAGCCAGCACGGCACTTGGGAGTCCCTGGGAATTCCTCTCTACCCAACCCCACAGAAGACTTATGCATTAAGTTCGGTGAAATGTAAAAGATACAGACTAAGAGACTGATTTTGAAGGGTCAGGGTAAGAAATGCATAACCCCCTACTTGTACTTCTATTGGACTAGGAGCATCAGCAACCCACTAGATCCCTTGATTATGTGTACAGATATGTAAGATTCCAGCATAGGCCATCATTAGCAGAGTACAGGATCTGACAGACAACCCATGAGCACACAATGTTCAGTTCTTTATTTGTCTAAATATATTCTCAATGTTAATATGACTTCTGTATCTGAAAAGTTGACTTTATGGCTATAAACCAACAACATTTGAAGAACTTGTTTCAAAGTTGTGCACTAAAGGATCTGAATAGAAAAGTTTGTTGATTATTTCATTTTCATTCAAAAACTTAAAGTAACAACTTTAAGTTGATATCAACTTGTTATCAGCATTTCACATTCATCGTGTCAGTCTTCTTTCATTATTTTTTCTTCTACTATATTTACTAGTTCCACAAGCAGTCACGTTGCAGCATAAAGAAACAAGGTGGGCAGGGAACAAACCTTTGCACTGAGAGCTTTTCATAAGCTCATGCCTACGCCTCAAGAAATCTGTCAAGTTAACAAAACCACAAACGAAACTTACGAAAATGATTCTTCTTCTCCCATAAGGAACTTGATGGCCGCAGGTAGTTCATTTTTAACTATGAAGAGATAGCTCAGCATTGCTAGGGAAAAATAAAGTCTTGTTAGAAACAAAACTTAATATAAAACATGGTGCCAAAACACAGCACTATGCTTGGTCTTTCTCTACTGTCCTCAGGTTCCAGCCTGATGACAGGTTCAGTGCTTCATGCCTTAAGTTTATTAACTATGAATTAGGCTTTTGCATGAACACACAGACTCTTTTCAAGAGCCAGTTCACACTCTATGTAGTTTTGAATTATCTAATTTCCCATATAATTCTTTATCTTTAGAAATGTCCAGGACATTAATTAAGTTCAAATTGTACTTTAATATTCTGTATTTTTCCCTTGAAGCTGACACCCATTATTCCTGGGTTTGAACAAAATGTGAAGCCGAAATTAAGTTGAGACTCTCAATTCATTTGTCTGCTAACAAAAAAGGATAATGTGTATGGCAAAAGAGTCATTCCCATCTCAACTTCCGGAGCCAAAATGTAGTTCTCCAAAATCAAGCAAAATATTCTCTCCCAGTTTTAATAATGTACACTCCAGTCACATCCACAAATAATTTTTCTGATCAATAAACCAGGATGGTCATGGCATAGTCCTCCAGGTATTGCAGCTCCCATGACCTCTGGCCTCTTGAGCGGTGAGGAATGCTGGGACACAAAGTCTAACAATGCCCGGAGGGATCCACTTTGCCTACCCCTTCCCAGAAAAAGTGGGTTTCTGGAACCGGAATGATGAGTGGCCACGTTCTGCTTCCCCAGTACAAACCCTTGGGAAATTTCAAGAGTCCTAGCAGCCAAAGCATCTTCCTGGTTTATAAAATTACAGTTCTTGAAGCTTCCATCCACCCAAATGGAACAGTATGATCTAAGAACTTTCTGAAACCCAGGATTACAAACCAGAATGAAACTGTAGCTTGAAAATCTGGTTAGCATATAGTCCTATAAGCACACTTTCTTAATTAATATATGACTGGAAGCCAAGGCAAGGACTGCAGGTTCAAGTATCTTGTGTCTTGATCTAGCCTCTGTGTATATTAATTTGAACTCCACACTCATGCATTTTGTTCTGCTGGTCCTTTTGAAAAAAATTATGTAGAGGCCCCAGTTTGTTGCCAGTTGTTTTTATCTGAAACAACCAAACAGCTAAAAATACATGTGTGACTTTCAGATTCAGATGTTCAAATGTCATTTCCAGAAATGTGATTTTTACATATTTTTTTAAAAAAGTTGGAAATGACCAGACATTTATTTCTAGTTGTTTTAAAAGTAAACATAAATCCTTTTTAATAAAGCAAGATCATATATCTTTTTAAATGAAAACATATAACTTCTCCCAGGGTTTTTCAGGAGGATGGTGTGTGTGTTTGTGTGTGTGTGTGTGTGTGTGTTTGTGTGTGTGTGTGTGTGTGTGTGTGTGTGTGTGTGTGTGTGTGTGTGTGTGTGTGTGTAAGAGAAAGAGATCCAATTGCACCTTTGTAAGTTGGATATATATAGTTAGGCCCTTGTAGAAGATCTAACAAGGGCGATACTGGGAAAGGTTTCTTAAAAAAAGAACTTTTTATTTATTTATTTATTTATTTATTTATTTATTTATTTATTTATTTATTTATTTATTTATTTATTTATATTTCACCCTGCTTTTCTCATTAAAAAGGTCAGATAACCTCAATGAAAGAAAATATTTAAAGCTAAAACAATTATACAAAAGCAGCCTACATCATGAAAATACAATATTTAAAGTTAATAATAATAATAATACAAAATTATAAAGGAACAAACAACAATCACTCGGAGAAATAGTAAACACTTGCAATAGTAAAAACACAGTCAAAGCAGTAATGCATAACAACCCATTTTAAAGTCCCACTTTAAAAGCTAGGATATTTTTTGTTCCACCTGGATTCTACCAGAGTAGTATGGAGATGCTGAAATCCAAAAGCTGTAAAGGAATCATTTGTTTCATCCACCTTTATTTCCCTTTATTTACCTCCAGTATTCTGAAGAGATGTAGATCCAAAAACAATCACCTTTCCTGGAGTGCCAAAGACCTGTTCGCCAAGTTTTTCGTAAACCATACAGCCTAATAAAAACAATTTGAACAGGAGTTGGCGAAACAGCCATGGCAAGGTACCAAAAAATCAACTCATTTATTATCTTTGGCCATGTCTCTACTCCTCTGTTTATAATTCCATTTTTATCACCTAGCTTAGTGTAAGAACATGTCTTGGTGCAACCAGTGTATTTGAAAATAGACTTCATGAGCTTAAGGGTGAGGTCCCTTACTCTTTATGCCCTATGTGGGCATTAAAATGCCACCCATGAGGAAACTCCAGCTCCCATCAGCTGCTACTAGCACCAGGGATAAGAGAACTAGCTCCATAACTCTCCGTTAACATCACTGTTCGATCCATTTGTTGGAGGCCATCCATCTGGAGCATGAAGGTTCCTGTTTTTCTGCTTTATAAGCCTATAGCTCTTTTGTTTCTGCTATTCTTTGTGAGCCTGTGATTTTTAATTCTTGGAGAGGAGTAACAAAACAAACAACATGCAGACAGGGATGTGCATGCCAAGAAACTTTATATTTGGGTGGGTGTGTATCTGTGTGTGTGTGTGTTAGGAGGGGGGGGGTTACACACACAAACAAAAAGAAAAGGCCTGGAGTGATTTATGACCTTTCCAATTCAATTTATGCTCCAGACACAAATGGATTTGTCAATCTGCTTTGTTTTATTCTGGAACTAAATTTGGTCATTTGGCACTGATCCAGACCTCATACAAATGGGTCCAAATCAAGCATTTTTTTAAAAATCTGTGGAAATCCAATACTATGTCCTACTTTCTTCAGTGTGTTTGTACAAACTAGAAACGTTTTCAATACGCATGTATGAACTAGAACTGGGCAGATCTGTGGGTTTGGACTACAACTCCCAGAATTCCTGACCACATGCTGCCTATGGAATTCTTGCCTTGTAGTCCAAAAACATAAATATGCACAGCTCTTCTCTAGAGCGAGGCTTCAAAGACTCTGGTGAAAGAGACTTCAAGTCACAAATTTATGGTATCACTGCAAACACCTCCCTCCTCCTTCCACCTGTTATAAAACAGAGGAAATTTTAGTCTCTGCATCACTCCAGTCTGCCCTTTACATTGCTACTGAATTAGTACAGCATTCTTATGAATTACCTGTTTCCTTTGCACATGTTAAGAGGAGATTTATTGAATAAATGGAGAGAAGTGTCCCGCGGGCAGCCGGAGGAGGAGTCGCCGCTGCCGGGCACGGCGCTGGGCTGAAATCAGAAGCATCCTGGCCGGCCTCCCTCCCCTCCTCCCCTCCCGTTCGCCCGGGGCACAAGGAAATAAGAAACAAAGACTTCTGATTATCATCATAAACTTAGTACAGTACTGTAAGGCACTGAATGTGGAACGCGGAGCCACAAATAGTGGCCGCCGCGGCCCGCCTCGGTTGGGGCACCTCTGCGCCGCCGCTTTACATAGGCGGGGGCCCGCCCGCCCAACCGCGGGGGGGGAGCGCGCGCCCGCCGCCCCCAGCCGGCGAGCGCCGCCGCCGCCGCCGCCGCTTCTTTTTGGGATCCTCCCCCTCAACATTTGACTACTCAATACCACAGTGAGAAGTCAAGCAAAATAAAACATTCAAAACCACAGACTTGCATATCCACAAGTAACTAACCCAATAATTTAAAGTCTGTTAAAATCAAATTTGACTACTCAATACCACAGTGAAGGGTTGCATAACAAAAACCCACATAGAAGCTCCTGCAAACTCCTCTGAATGAAACTGGTTATTAGGACCTAGAATAGTATTACAGTACATGATTTTTAAAACTTGGAGAAGTAGCTCATCCTCACCCTCTTCATTTCTAAGTAGGGTGGTTTAAATTTAGCCGTTCTCAACAGGCAATTCAAAGCCTATCCCCTCTAGACATTTGGTTGAAACATTATTAATACTCTCTAGCAAACTTTCTTTCTCTACAGATTTATCAAACAGAAGATAAACTGTTTGGTGACTTCTATCATTTTAGCAACCACCTCTAAGATGTAACCAGATTTATTGACTGTTTCTGCTGCAGCTGAAATTGGCATTTTATCATCACGTTTCATTGTCATTCTGCTGCTCAGTGTGGTTTATGTCGGGAGGTACGCAAAAAGTTACAGACTCCAAGACCTTTCAAACTCTGTTGGTTATAGCATTAGAGGTGCAAGATCCAACATCACCTGATGGTTAATGAAGCTCCCCTCCCTATATTGTGTCATCCACAACACCATCTCCACAACACCACTCTGCCCAGGGTGACCTTAAGTTAGATGGCATGGTATATAACTAACTAACTAACTAACTAACTAACTAACTAACTAACTAACTAAATAAATAAATAAATAAATAAATAAATAATCTACAGCTCAACTCTAGAGAGTTTTCTACTTCTCCAGTGCAGTTTTCCAGGGATGATCTGAAGAATCAGCTTTGTAGTGTTTTTGCAGATAACGTGAGACAGCTCGGCGAGGCACAACCAGGTTCAAATTATGCTAGTCACTAAAGAATCAGAGAGGGAAGAGTGTATTTTTGGGAGTGGGAAGCTATCCTCTGCCAATAGCCTTCAATGAGGATCATTCCTAAGAAATCTCTCTAGAGGTTGCAGAACTACATTATAATGCTGTAACATGATGGTACATTTTTATTTTGCCTTTAGAAAATAATGCCGTGAAGAAAGAGGATTATGTGAGCAAGAAGAGGAGATTTCATCTTTGACCCTGTTTCTTTCTGCGTCTGCACTGGGGGAATTCATTACTTCTGTACATACAAGTTCTTCAAGGACGAGATTAAAGAAAATGAGAAAAAGGAGTCCCAAATTCCAGTCAAAATAGTATACACATATCCTGATGAACTTCTCAGATTACCCATCAAGTTCAGAGACACACATGATTGGCTAGATTTTCATACTATTGAAAGTACCAGTGATATCAACACTAATAAGATCTATTCATGATAGGGTAATTTTCTCTACATCATTTTTTAAAATTTTCTCAAAAAGGATAGGAAATACAGAAAGAAAATGCTTAAGGTAAATTCTGATACTAAAATTGTTTGGCTATCATATGACTGCATACAAGAACACAATAAGCACATTCAGAGAAATAAATACTAAGACAAAACTGTACTATTATATATTATAATTATATTGTTCAAAACGCTTTCCTTTTTCATGTTCAACTTCTTATACTGTTACAGCTTATATTACTCTGATTACTCAGCTTAAAAACATAGAATATATTAGCTTTTCTAATAATGTTTACTATGCTTTTCTAATAATATACTATGCAGCATCGATAAGTATAGCTAGGAATACAAAACATTACACATCTGGAATTTAGTGTCTAGTGCTGAATATAACCCCAAGTTGCAATGAGTTTTCCAAAAGAAAATGAAGACCGTTATGCTGATAAACCCAGGAATTTTACATTACTGTAAGTCATGGTCCAGCAGTTCTGTAAATAAGACAGGAAGAATAGCTACAAAATATGCTTCCACTCAAGCCACTGGTGGCTTTGTCCAGAGACTTAAACGGTTACTTCATGTCCCTCTCATCGTGGTTCGCTGTCCCACTTGGGACTGGTACGAGAAAAGGTTAGTCTATGTCCTTTGCATGACAGCGGGAGTTCGTCCCGACCACACCCCCTGAACCGGGAACAGAGCATGATGAGACATACCTCTCCCTGGCCTTGGGAATTGTCTTGTCTTGGTTCTTGTTTCGAGACAAGTGCCTGTGAAGTATCACTTGTCATGCAACACACACACATTCTCCATCTAGTGGCAGGAGTGCAAAGTTGCATTCTCCAGTACAATCCCAATGGCGCAAACAATGCATTACAGAGGGGGAAGAAGGCATGAAACCGGGAGTTTTGCTGCTTAACGCATGAAAGGCAAAGTTGCGGAGATTCAAAATATCGAAAAATGGAAGCCCAGGCCAAAAAAAGGGGGGGGGGGTTAATGAAGCCAGGAAAATTCAGTAATTGTCACAAAACAAGGACATGAAGTAACAGCTGTCACAATACCATCTATCATGCTCGTGGGTAAACGGAAACAGGGACAGAACCGGGACAAGACCACATGACCGCGAACAACATTATCACAAAATGAATGTAATCTTGGAACGAGGAAGGATGTGAAGTAACCGTCCTAGTTAAGAAGAAACCCTCATTGGCTACTGCTTACCCACAGAAGCTTATTCAAGCACTCCAAACAATTTTTTTCAAAAGTAGTAGCAAAGTGTCTGATGTGACACTCCTGGTCGCCTTGCAGTATAATCTTACAAGACTAAAAAGGAACAGTTGTCATCTTCCAATCTACTGTCCCTTCTTGCTCTCATAAGCTTTTACAGGTTACTGTGTGTACACTTGCTTTTCCTCCCTCTGTGGCTTCAAATAAAGCAGCATGAAAAGGCTCTTTGTTGTATGGCTTGTGGTAGAGACAGACAGGCTACGGCTAGCACCATCCCATGGAGTGGTATGAAGACACGAACAGTGCTGGCTTTCTGCAATTTCAAAACACACACCGGGAAGCAGAGAACATTCTGCAGCATCCCAATGGTTCTTGTATTTCACATATTAAGCCAAGCTTAACAAAAACATGCTTGTTAAAAATCTCTTTAAAAAGCTGAAGAAGAAGAAAAAATCTGCAAAACTCATTGGGGGGGGACTTATCTGGCAATATGTATAGAGTATTTTTCCTCAGCTGATTTTTGTGCACTACACAAATAGGAAGGAAAAGTGTGAAATGCTGAAGCCATCCTATTGGTCTACAAAGCATGAAAAAAAAAGCCCACCCCAACTCAAGCAGCATCCTGATCTTTGATTGTTTTCCAAAATGATGCACTGAAGAGAGAGAAATGTTCTGGCAGACGTTAAGACATTTGCCAAACAAGTGAATCACACAGTTGCTGCTAGAAAAACAAAGAGTGTTGCTTAAATCCTATGAAGTGCAAAAGAGCCTGGTGACATTACAGGTACAGTATTAGTGAGAAGGGAACAGAGCAAGCTGCAAAGAGGGCAGAAGTTTTAAGCCTGCATTCTTGAGGAGAATGAAGGGGGGGGGACGTAGCCCTTTCTTTTTCACTTATAAAAATCTTGATGTGCGCAAAGCTGCTCTGTTTTAAGAGACTCAAGCATCTATTGAATTCTGGGGGCCTCTTTGGGACTCTCTTGGAGGAATTACATGGACCACCAAAAATGCCCACAAACACAAAGAACAAACGTAGAAAGTGGCTAGAATGACCATTCCTGGGGTTTGGGGAAAAATCGTATTTTTCCTACATAAAACCTTGCAGCAGGTGGAGCTATATTCTAATTAAAGGGCAAACCACTGCTCCTGGGGGTGGGTTTTTGGGGAAAGATTGAGGGTGGGGGGGGGCGAATCAGTTTTAGGATTACAGGGGACTAGAGGGTGACAGGTTTTTTTTTATCAAGATCCCATGTAATCCCTTTCATTTGGGGGGAGCTGCGGGGACAACAGAAGGAAGTCTTTGAGTGCCAAAAACTGTCATTGACAGAAAACCATCCTGCAGCTCCCATAACTTCCAAATGATGAAAGAGACTACATGGGTACTATGGGACAGAATTAAGAAGTATTAATTACTGAAAAAACTGTCCAGAGATATAGTTACACTAACAGGGTATCAATAGCAATACCGTAACCCCCCATTTATCACAGGGGGTTTGGGACCCGACCTGACCTGCGACCACCGAAAGTCTGTGATATGCGGATGCTGGGTCAGGTCAGGACTGGGGGACCTTTCTGGGGCCTCCTACACTTATTTTAGGCCTGACACTGCCCTGAACGGGCCTCTGATGGGCTTCCTGGGCCAGTTGGAGGCTCTAGGAGTGGTTTTGGGTAATCCAGAAGACCCATCCTGTTTTTCGGAAGTGACTTCCGGTTGGCAAGAAACCACATTTTGGGCCTCCAACAGGCCCAGGAAGCCCGTTGGAGCTCCACCCGCAGCAGCAGCAGGTCTGGGGTAAGTGCAGGAAGCCTCAAATGGACCCACGCAGCTTGCCCCAGGGGCCCTTGCCTTCATATACTGCAGTCCTGTGATATACTGAGACTGAAGTATATCAACTGCGAAATGGCGGGGGACAACTGTAATATCAAATTAATGCAATCATTAATGCCAATGTGCATGTGGGTTTTAGGAGTTATTCTCAATTACAAAGCTGTTTGTTGTACCTTCACAACACCTAAACTCCTGTTAGTTCAATCATAAGTAAAATAACAAATCTGTAACACCACAATTTAACATATCTGTTGGAAGATCTCCAATTTATCACTGTTTTTTAAAAAATGCTTTTAAAATAAAATAGCTAGGGATTGGATTTCCCAGTATAGGTTCTTCTGCGCAATTACCACTGAGAAAAATAGAAGTCTGCAAGAACATCACTATAGAGCTGTCATCTTCATCAACAGGGCTTGTGGAAGATAACTTCTCCCATCCTGGCCTATGCACAGTAATTCTATGAATGTTTGCCCTCCTTAATTTAGTAAGACATATTCACAAGAAAGTATGCCTAAGACTGTAGACTAGACACTATCTATTTCTCTCTGCATGTTCACTGAAACTACTTTTTAAAAACTTCAGTCACTTAAAAATATGAAATGTCACTTGTCCTGGTGTCTATTTTTATGCATTTCAGCAGGGTTGCGCAAGTCCATTTTTAAACCCATAGACCTTGTTAAGTTTACAAGAGACCTCTTTTTAATGGGGAGCCAAAGAACTCTGCTTCACAGAGGGCTGTTTGAGACTGTGAAGTCAGTGCAATGTTATTTTTCACTCCTTGCCACTTCAGAAAGACTGAAATAATCTGTGATTTTAACACCTTTAGCAGTTCATCCTTAAGTGTTCCCTGGGGAATTAAAACCTTTCAGGATTGATTTTTAAATTGCTTCTAAGACATAACAAGTGTTGATGGAGAAATTTAGTCTGAACTTGACATGGATTATTAAATGCAGAGCAGAGACCGGCTGGCTGTACTTTCAGGAGATACAGTGGGGAATTGAATTCCCGACCTTTGTCTCTGTAGCCAGATACCTAAACTAGCTGGCTAGATAACTTAATGTTTTAAGTATCTGGATACAGAGCAAGAAGTTCGGAATGAAATTCCCAGTGGCACCTCCCAGGAGAAGAGCTAGCCATCCCAAGATACCCCCGGAAGAAGAAATGGTAAACCACTTCTGAATACTTCTTACTTGGAAAATGCTGAAAAGGGTCACCATATGTCAAAATTGACTTGAGGCACATGATTATTATCATTCAATGGTAGTTAGTGAAATATGATAAGGTTGCAAAATCTTCTAAACAGTGTAAGCAACTATCAGTTCAGATATTTTATAAAATAGCATTTGGGAACGTGGTCTAATCTATCTTTTCCATTGTTTCCTGCTTCCAAGTAGATATGATAAAATTCAATTTATATTGTTCACATCATTAATGTGCATGGTTCAACACACATTTTAGGGTACAGTGTTTTGCAACAAACAAGAAAAACAAAACAAAAAACCACACACCTGTCTGATAATATATCAGAGCTAAGCAATCATCCTGGACTTGCCCCTCATTTTTAATGCTGTGATTGAATACATTAGCATTAGAATTTGGTTTTCTTGACAAGGAGAACAGATCCAAAACCTGTCATTAAATAATGCACATATACTTCTAAAGGTAAAGTCAAACGCATCTTAGTTGCCATCTGTGCTAATCACCCTTCTTACCATGGCATTCATAAAAATAATCCAGCATCTCCGGTAGAGAAAGAAAAAAAATGAAACGTTTAAAACCAAGGTGTATCTACAGTGGGTGCAATCTATGATGTTCTATCTATGATCAGAAATCTGGGAAGAAGTAGTACTGAAAACAAGGGCACATTGCTTGGTAATCTGTCCATAACAATAAGGTTTCTTAGACTGAAGTCAAATTCAAGGTGAATTCTGTAAGCTAGAAGGAGAATTAGAAAGTGTTTTAGGGGTTAGAGGGGAAAGAAGCTGTATTTTAATATTACAATATTAAACGGCTTATCTTATATTGCAGGCACATTCCACACTAAATTAAAACAAAGCCTACTGCATTTATTAAAACTCTACACAAATGAGGCATAGATATTTGTACCTGATTGACATGAATAATGTCCATGCTAAGAACAACAAGGATGGCAGAGGCATTTTGCATATAGCTGACTTACAAAAAGAGTAGGATTCCTGTGTTAGCCAACGCAAAGGCAAGGCCCAGAATTCCGCTGCCCATGATGGCATTGCTGAGATTGAAGACAGACATGCCCAGAGACGTTGTGCCTGGGATCTGAAAAGTTTAATTAAAAGAGAGAAAAAGAGAAAGAGTCATTGCTCCAATATGTGAGGACAGAGACAAGTAGGGTAAGACAATGTATTCTCGAAGGCTGGGATTAGATAGTTGTTGTGAGTTGTGAGAACAACTATATCAGGGTAAGACACATTCCATTGACTCCAGTCCATCAAGGAGGCACAATGGAGAATTGAAGTCCCAACCTCTGACTCTGTAGCTAAATATCTAAACCAGTGTTGGTGAACCTATGGCACGGGTGCCAAAGATCAGCCCTTTCTGTGGGCACCCGACATTGCCCCTTCACAACCACTTGTGTTCAGGTTAAATTGCTGTATTGGCACTTTGTGAAAAATTAGTGGGTTGTGAATCGCAGTTTTGGCACTCAGTCTCTTAAAGGTTCTCCATCACTGACCTGAGCCATTGAGCTATCCACAAGTCCTTTAAAAAATAAATAAATAAATAAATAAATACTGCAGTATCCTTTTACTTTGTTCTCTCACTTGGCTTTGTATATAGTATACTTTACAGAATATTATCATACTACTAGGACTGAGTATGTGTTTGATTGTGCATGGATGGTGATTGTATCAGTGAGTGGTTCAGGATACCATACATGACCTTCCACAACTTGGAGACAAATTAATGTTATGAGCACAATAACACTGAAAATACATGCGAAGTGTCCCCAAACTGAAAAGAATCCCATTGTGCCTTCCTGCTTGTGTGTGTCACAACAGACCTCATGTACATACTAAATTAGAGGGAAGATTTCCGCAGAGTATGGAAAGGAACTTACATATTCGTCACATTTCTTCTTTTCCAAATGGCTATTGGTAAGGCTTCTTCTGCTTTCTCGGTCTGCAATAAACTTGCTGAAAGGAAAGAACAAAATATGATTTTTTTTCTTTAAACAGTCAGTCACACATAACATGAATATTCATTAGTGCTCTTTAGGATATGTAACTGTTTCTCAGACTGACACCATTTCCGGGTCAGTTTGTACTGTTTTAATTAACCCACCATGAATAATGTTGCCTAAGAAGGTAGAAGAGAAGGAAGCAAATAATAGAGACACAGAATGATCTAGTACAAAGGAAAAGAGACAAAGAAACACAGAGAAAGCAAAATGAATGGGGTAAAGTCTGGAAAATACATATAGAGCCATAATCAGTTTTTCAGTATATTGCTGCAAAAAATTGCTCCCATGTGGCCATGTTATAAAAGGGAAAAGTTCTCCCCAAGTAATTTATGGGCTGTTTTTAGAAAATATAACTGTAGGGGTGTTTTTTTTTTTTTGCCTTCCCTGTAATACGTGGGCTCATAAAGAAAGAGCTCCTATGTCTCAACTCATATAATAAGGGTCATCCACTGAAATTGATCAATAGCAAAGTCATAATGTGGAAAATGATTTCAAATAACACAGAAGTCATTTTCAGCCGTTCTTTTCACAAATTCATGGAATACATGTACATGTCTCCATTGCACTGATGGATCACATAAAGTAGGGTACAGCATTGAGAAATATATATATATATTTGGACCAAAACTCCCCAAATCTTCTAGTCAACATGCCGAGTATGTACAGATCTTTCCATAGGATCACACAGGGGTCTAAATCCCATGGAAGCTACTATATATTTACTCCTGCACATACTGGCATTAAAACTGCAGTTTGTAGACATGCCAGTATCACTGGCATAGTCTGAGGCTCAGCCTTGCTCCTCTTTGACTGGATGGGCATGGGGAAGTACTGAGATGCCTGTTGCTGCTTCTATAATATGGTTATGGCTGCTAGAGATGGCTGTTGTTCCAAAGAGAATCTTAAATTAAAGAAGCCCTTCCTATAGCAGAACAATCCTTATTATATGATGAAGTAGGCTTTAGTTCATAAAGGTGTGTGTCATATAAAATCAGCTAGTCTCTAAGGCTGTTTTTGCATAACTAAATTAGCACAGGTTCCCCATAGGTAAAGAAACACATATTTACTGCTGAATTTCTTGCAGACTCTCTCTTGCTGATTTTGATGGCTACACAGAACTTGGGGGTAAGATGTAACAGAAATAACATGCCTCTCATGCCCCTCATGACTTTGGTAGGGATGATGTATAGCTCTTCACTGTGGAGAAACGTGCAGGTACAAGATGAACGGTTAGCAGCTGTAAAGCTAATATTTCCTTTAGTTCCTTCAACCTAACCTCTCAGCTATTTCTCCACTACTAAAATTAAGCCTGAATACCAAGATGAAAATTTTTTACTTTGTGACTACAACATCCAGCATGATTCTCCCCAGTGGCTGGGAAATTCTACGAATTCGAGATGCAAAAATGAAAGTTTGTCATCTCCTCCTAAATGTGTACAACAACCTTTAGCACACGTTATTCCCTTCCTGTATAGTTCCTCTAGTTCCCCTTCTGCAAATGTTTATATTGTCACCACCTATGGGCAGTGGCCTTAGTTTTGTTTTTCAAAAAAGGATTTGTAATGTCACCAGCTGCTCTGATTCCCCCTCTTCCCCCTCTTCTCACAATAGGATTTTTTTAATGACTTGTTTTAAATTCTGTTGAATTAATGTGTGGCATAGAACGCAAGCAAATGCCATTTAGACCCTTTTGGACTCCAAATTCCAGAATACTCCAAAAATTCCCCAAGCAGATTTCTGGGAGCTCTGGCCCACAGAACCACATCTATATTTCAATCACCTGGGTCAGGACTGATCTCTGAGGTTGTTTGTCCCAGTTGTGATCTTACTTCATTATGAAAATGTACAAAAAAGGGAAGCTGCCATGATGCTTCCTGTCTGTCATAATTCTTTGAAAGGCATTCTCTCTATATAGTCCAAAGGGCAACAAGGTTGGAACTCTTAGAATTATGCCTGGGAATTCTTGGAGGACTCTGGAATTTGACTGCCCCCCTTCAAAGTACTGTATTTCCAAATCAACAGTATAATGATGCTACTGAGATCATATCAAGTTCCTCAAATACTTATTCCCCTTTTAACTTTAAAGATTCCAGAATGTTAAGCAAAATAGCGCTTTCCAATCCATTGTAGGCTTCCAGTAGTGAGGAGTCATGCTGTACACTGAGGGAATATCAAGAAAATATTATCCTAGCACAATTAAGAAACCATGAGTTCTCTTGCCAAATGACTGAAAACAAGCTTCATTCCATAGACATCTGACAGGTTAATTCACTATCATTTTAATATAAGCAACTGAGAATGAATGCAAGTATCTAGTTTATTTATTTAGTTTTAGCTACAGTATCTACAATATAGTTATAGTTATCTAGGAGAATATAGAGGTTAGATGTTTTAATTTAAAGTTACTGAAATAAAAATAATAATAATAAAGGGTTTTTGCTTATTCCTAATTATAGTAACATCAGCACATCATCATTACTTATAAATGCCTCAAAACCTAGGCATTGTATAACATGTGTGTGTGTGTTGTGTCGTTACAGTCGTGACCAACTCTTTGTGACTCCATATCCATGGAGTTTTCTTGGCAGGAATACTGGAGTGGTTTGCCAGTTCCTACTCCAGGCGCCTACAGCACCTGGTATTCCTTGGTGGTCTCCCATCCAAGTACTAACCAGGGCCGACCCTGCTTAGCTTCCGAAATCAGGCGAGATCGGATATGCTTAGGGCATCTAGGCAGCTCATTGTATAACATGGTGAAACATAAAACAGACACCGGATAAATACAATTTAAGAGAAAAAAGGCAGAAAAGTAACACACACACCAAAGGGGAAGCTACAAGAAATGAGATCCAGCACTACAGTATCTGGCAGGCCAAACCCTTTCTCCATCAACAGAATGTTGCAGTTTGGAAAATGTCTTAGAAAGAGTGAGACAACTCATAGCGTCGTAATGTCTATTTCATTCTGCAGGCACTGGGAGTTTTCAGCCCTCAGGAAGCTAATGAACAATTATGAGCAGAAGTTTCTTTTCTGCTTCTTCAAATTACTTTGGATTGAATAGAATATATTCCTGAAGACAGAATTCTTTATTTCATTCAAGGAATGGTATTTCATGAATTGGGATGGGTTTAATGTCTACTTCTGCATTTTCCCTTTCGAAAACAATCAGCACCTTAACTGCACTCACATGCTTTATATGTTAAGGCGACAGTTCTGACTCAGATTTACAATAGTCAGTTTATCTCAGTGAAGAGAAACAAACAAACAAAATGTTTCAGCCATGATTTCTACAACAATGAATACAGCCATTCAAACCTCTAAGCTTCAGGAAAGCATATGAGTTTTTATTGGAAACTTGACTTAGAATGAACCAGAGAAGGATTTGACCTATTTAATTTTTCATTTGCTCACCTCCAATGCAAAAAATAGCATCAAGCCTCCTGGGAAAGTACTACTTCTGAACACAAATAGAGGTGTGTGTTTTAAATGCTTATAGTGTATGCTAAATGTTTATAGTAATTTTTGATTAATGTGTTTCTCTAAGACAGGGTTTGGTTGTTGTTTTGGGGGGCTTTTTTGGCTGAGGCAGAGTTCAAATATGTAACCCCCCCCCACACACACACACACCTGCATTCTGAAACTGGACAGTCCCAGAAGGGTTGTTATCATGCACTCTTCCTGATCATTTATATGAATTCTGAGTAAAAATGCTTTAGAACAGGAAATGGCGGAACGTGCTGTTGAACAGCAGAGAAGCATATACCTGTCTGAAGGAACATTCTTTGCAACATACGACTTTACATTCAGACTTGCATACACTTGCTTGAAGGTAGTTCGGCTGCAATAGAAACATGTAGTTTGGTGCAGAAATGAATCTGCCTGATGTGAAAGCCAGCTCCATGTAAACCATGATGAAGAAGAATTCTGCCCAGCACTAAAGCTGATTGTTCTATATATGCAACAAGATTAAAGGGAAAGAACATACTCTCACAGGTGCGCCTCAAAAGAACACATGAAAGGGCCTTCTCTGTTGCTGCTCCCAGACTTTGGAACTCCCTCCCGCTGGAGGCCAGGGCTGCCCCATCTCTGCTGGCTTTCCGGAAGCAGGCAAAGAACTTCCTCTTCAGGCAAGCTTTCCCTGAATGAGGGACTACCTACTATGTAACTTTATATGGATTACTATACATGATTGCATTGTCTGATTTCATAAGAACACCAGTGTTTTCCGTGTTACTTTCCACCCCTCATAATGGATTTTTCTTTTCTTTTTGCGTGCTCTTTGTAGCTCTACTGTTACCTTTTAATGTTCTAAGATGCCTCTTTTAATTCCCTGTTCTTAACTTGAATATGTCTTAAATATTCTGGGCTGTATAATGTCCCTCATTATTGTAAGCCACCTTGGGCCCCTTTCCAAGGAGAAAGGTGGGGTAAAAATATTCTAACTAACTAACTAACTAACTAACTAACTAACTAACTAACTAACTAACTAAATAAATAAATAAATAAATAAAACCATTTTGAATCTAGTTTTTAGTTGGCAAGCAGTACAACAGCCATTTTGATAGCTGCAGCTTCTCCAAGGTTTTGGATCTCCAAGATCAGAGTCAGATTCTGGGAGCCATCGCCCAGTAATGTCTCCAAGCTATAACCATAAGCTATGACACTGATTCCATCTGCACATAAGGTTAACCCACAACTTGGCATCGTGCAGATCTGTGACTCTAGCCCCGTCTTCAGCACAGCCACACAAAAGATCTCAAAACCTTCCACTTCCATTTTTATTTCATAGTAGCTTCTCATGAAAAACTGTGGTGAATATTAACTATAGCTTGTGGAAGCACATTACTTCCCAAATACTGTAGTTCTTTATGAAGCTGACTTGTTTAAGAAGCTATCAGCAGTTCATGGTCCAAGCAATGGGAGAAGCACCTCATGCTGTCATTTTGGAGTAGGGCCTCCACTTGCATGGACCAAATGCTGCCTGAGCAAGAAACCATATCTCAGAATTAACCATATATTGGAATTTACATCCATTTTAGGTAGTATTTCAAGCTGTGGGCATCTTTCTAAGGGTCCAAATTTGCTGTTTTCCCCGATTTCCAATATTTTCTTTTTTAAATGATTTTTTTAAAAAAATCTCGCACTCTTTAATGATCATAGGAAGCAATTTCAGCATGTTTTTGGCTTCCTCTGACCTAAGCCAAGAAATCTTTTTCAAAAACAGAAGTGATGCACTTTCTAAGTAAAACGGTTTAGGTGCCCAAAACCTGGCTAAGATGCTCTTTATGCCTTCAAGGGAAAAGGATTTTGAGCAACAAAAAACAAGAAAGAAAGAAAGAAAGAAAGAAAGAAAGAAAGAAAGAAAGAAAGAAAGAAAGAAAGAAAGAAAGAAAGAAAGAAAGAAAGAAAGAAAGAAAGAAGTTTTTAAAATGGGGGCTGTGTACAGCAAACAAGGTATTTTCTGAGGCCTTTAACAGGAAAAATAACATTTGCCCCAAAAAAGGAAACAAAATTAAACTACTAACTCACAAACTGCCCAAGAAATGTGAGATCTCCTGTCTTATGACACAATAATTAAATTGTAGTACTGTAGTCAAGACTGCTCATGACCTGAATTTGATCCTGATGGGCTCAGGCAACCAGCTCATTGATTTGGCCTTCCATCCTTCCATAATCAGTACCCAGCTCAATAGGCAATGTGTAGCCTGCATAAAAATAGTAAACTGCTCAGAGAGTGCTTTAAGCACTATGGGCAGTATGTAAGCAGCACACTTTGCTGTGCTTTTGTTTTATGATTTTTTAAGAAGCATTGCAGGGGTTATTCATAATTTTTTAGAACAACCAGTCCAGCTGTTACTGCATGTGACTTCTAGTAAGAAAAGGACACCAATGTGCACAACTTTCTTGGGATCCTGTTATTATTTTTTTTTTTAAAAAAAAAAAACACAAGTCAAACTTGACCCAACAAACTTGAAATTGAACCACCTCTGCACTGATAAGGATACAAGTCACAGTTCAAATATGTCCAAGATGCTATATATAATTTATCTGATTTGGTTATGTGTTTGGAGTTAACAGGTGTTTTTATCAATGCTGGCTTTTCAGGTTCCACAACATTCTAAATGTTCCTAGTAGCTATACTGACATTTAGAGGTTGAATAAGTTAGTACTTATTGCTTCTCCCCTTCCTGCTGTTTGGATTTAATGCCAATGCCCAGCAGAGGTTGGGTCTGAAATTCAAACTGACTCTTCAAATGGCATATGGCACAGCAAGGAATCATTTACCAGCTATGTTTCAGGTCAGAAATATGGTTTCTTAGCCTCTGGTTTTCACATGGCAAAATCTGGGTAGTAGAAAAACAACTCACCTATTCATCTGCCCGATTTTCAACTTCGGTGAAATCATTGGAATCATTGCTGATGTTGTCGTCTTCAGGGACTTTCATATTCTGCATTTCAGTTAATTCTAGTCCTGTTCGGAAAGGCATCTTGATTTAGGAACCTTATTTTGGGGGCTTGATTGATATTTGGAGATCAGTGATGGGCAACCTGAAAAACAGTCAAAGGAAAATTAAGCCAAAAGGAAAATGTTGATTGAGAAGGAAGAATAACAGAAACAATTATTTCATGAAAATTCACTCCAATATTAACTTTGTATAAGATGTTCTCTAGGCTGCCATACAGCGCAAAGCTCTTTCCTTTTCCCATATACTGTATAGGCTTTGAAAAAGAGTGTAAAATTCTCAAATTAAATATTATTATCCAATGTGTAAGAAAACTGTGCTCCAGAACATTGACCTACATAACATTTAGAACTTGCACTTTTTCTAAAGAGTTCATGGCAGACAACTTAGTTCTCCCATCATTTCTTATCATCACAAAAAGCCTGCAAGGTAGATCATAATGAACTGTAGCCACTCATCTATGGTCAAAGATTCAGAAATGAATCTAAGTTTCCCTGGTCCTATTAACTGCGCTAGACAAATTAATACAATAAGGGCATAGTCTAGAAGTTGCCAGTGGTGGACAGCCTGTGTGGGGGAATGGATACATTGCCCCTCCTAACCCACAGAAGGCTTTAACTTCCACGACTGCCAGGCAGGCAAAGGGAAAACATACCATAATTTGCCCTAAAAATAAAGTACTTGAAGAACACACATCTATAAGGAAATCATCAGTATTTCTGGCTCATTCCTTAGCTTGTAAACAAGGCACACATTCCTCTCCCATTACTTCCTTAGGCTTATAAAAATCAGGTTTCTTGAAGACCAGAATGTGTATCTGATTATGCTCAGCTTTCTCTTTCCTCAGTGCAGCATATTTGAAGAGAACAGGGTTACTGATGCGCCTTCTTCTACCTTACTAAACAGTCTCTCCCCAACCCGCTCTTGATAAGGATCAGGTCCAGGAGAGGCAAGCCCCTTGCCACTTCTAACACTTAATGGAAAATTAAAACATAATTAAGGCAAATGGAGAGTATGTTAGATAATATTCTTGGCAAAGTCTGATTTTCAACCAATATCAAGATTGCTGAACTCTTCCATTACACCCCCCCCTTCTCTCATGTTTGGTAAGCTGATGCAAGAAATCTTCAGGGCTCCTCTGTGCTGATGTCACTCGAGTTTCTCTCTTTCCATGTTCCCAGTCATGGGTCTAGTCAGCCTCATATGCATCCTTGCTATAGAAGGTCATTGCTTCTTCCCTTCTGTTTAACCGATTTTTGAATAACTATTGAATAACTATTTTCAAAATTCATATGTCTAAACCCAACCGGTTCTAGTAACACTTATTAATCATACTTGCCTTCCTGTGTTGTTTCCAAGCTTATTTTCCCTATGTCCCAGATTCTGTGCAACAGACAGAGACACCTCAGACTATGAGTCATTCCCTCCTGCTATCTCATTATGTAGCCCTGGTCACTGGGAGGTTCCTGAACTGTCCTCTCAGTTTTATGTCCCTTGTTCTCTGTGTAAGCCCAGCCAACCCTAGTCCACTTGTCAGGGAGTTCCCCCTTCCCTCCTTCATTTCATAAAAAAACAGGAAACACGGGATAAAACTCAGAATGATTTATTGGAATTTGGATAGCGGTAAGAAGGTAACAAGTTATTATGTTCAGAGTCTGAAGTACTACTTCTGTTCACTAGTTCTACATTCTCTCTTTTGTATTTGGGTTCCATCACCAGAAGGGTCAAAATATCTCGGAGGGGCTCAGTTCCCTTCCTGAGTTCCCTGGCACAGCAAAGCTCCCAGGAAGTCTTCCTCCTAAATGTGCCTCCTCCCCCAAGCAAGGGGCAGAATGTCCACACCTAGGGCTAGTGTGCTGAGCTTCTTTTTCCAGTGTTGTCTGGCTTCTGGCCTTTTGATGCTAGCATCTGTTTTTTCTCCTTCTCCACCAGCATCTACTCTGGGTAGGTGCTGGGCTGCCTCCTTTTCTACTCCGTCTCCTCTCTCTCTCCCTTCTCTCCCAGTAGGAGGGCAAAGGAGGTGGTCTATATTTGGTGGCTTCTCGTGGACTCACAACAGGGATCACCTTGATATAGGTAATCACAATCACCTGGGGGTTCCTTCTCTTTGAGGGATTCCTCTGCTCAGCTGGCTGGCTGGCCACTCTTCCTGGCCATCTCCCCAGTGGTTCCCCTTCTACCAGGACTCCATGGGCTTCTCCCTTCTGCTCCAGGATATCTGCCCCTCCCTTTAGGATTTCCTTCTGGCTCTGGGGTAGCTGCTTCTCCATTTTGGAATCCCCCTTCCAACTCCGGGTTGCCTCTCTCTCCCCCTTGGGGTTCTTGCACCTCTCCAATCTGGCAGCCCTCTTCCTCTTGCCTTGGCTCCTGCCAAGTTTCTGCCACCCATGGTGGCAAGGGAGCTTTTATAGCCATCATCTGCCAGGAATAGACACGCTCCCTCTGCTTCCCCAGGGATCACTGTCCAAAGCTGAGGATGGACATAAAGCCTTCTAGGTCAGATCTGTGAGGCTCCCAGCAGCCACATTATCCCCAACCCCTGTGAGACGCAATCCATCTCTATTCTAAACTTTTTTTTCCCATGGGAACACAGACCATGGTCCAAAAATTCAGAATCCTTCCCAAGGACATTATCTCTGCAGGGAATAGTTCACTTCCAGAAATTTTCTTAGTTATTCTGGGTCATGACATTCAACTGCAAGGGTGGATGAAATGACCTTCTAGATATCTAATCCCTTCATAATATTGACAGCATTTGAAGGCTATGGTTGTCCATATCATTTGTTCCACATGAGTCAGAAGGAAAGGGAAATGGTTAAAGGGCTTGGTGAATCTTGGCAAAGTCTACAGTATGTTATGTCCTGAGGTTTTGCATGACAACAGTGCACTTCCTGAGATATCCTATCAAGCCCACACATGGCTGTATTTCTCTTTCTCAAAAGGGAATCACCAACCAGCCTCACTTGTTTTGTCCTTTTCCTGAAAGTGGAATGAGTCCTTACATTCACAGGATGGCCACCTCTATGCCTGTGACTGCTGCCTGTATTCTAGTGGTTCAGCATAACTGTCAATGGACAGGACGACCTCAAATCAACCATGTGGCTCAAATGACACACCATGGCACCTGCTAATTTTGCTTCAACACTTTGTTTCAGTTTTTTTCTGACATCTGGTATGCTTCCTCCTCTTTAAAGACATCCCTCCTCTTTTGTCCCTTCAGAAGGATCTTCTCTGTTCTATCCAGAAATGCAAATGCTTAATCTTCCCTGATGAGTCAAAGAGGAGATAGGTCAGCTTCATGCCTCTGTATCTTTCCTATAAGCAGGTACAGTCCTTATTGCAGCTGTATCTTCAGATACCCTCAGGAAGGAAAACAAATATGATAGAGATTTTTATATATATTTTATATAATAAATATAATATAAATTATATTTATATTACAAAAGAATTGTATATTGTCTCTCCTTACTGTAAGCTGCCTTGGGTCCTTTCCCAAGGAGAAAGGCAGGGTATAATCATCGAATCATAGAGTTGGAAGAGACCTCAAGGGCCATCTAGTCCAACCCCCTGCCATGCAAGAACCCCCATCACAGGACTCATGACAGATGGCCATCCAGCCTCTGCCTAAAAACCTCCAAAGAAGGAGACTCTACCACCCTCCATGGCAGCATATTCCATTGCCGAACAACTCTGTCATGAAATTCTTCCTAATGTTTAAATTGAATCTTTTTTCCTGTAGTTTGAAACCATTTCCCCATATCCTAGTCTCTGAAGCTATAGAAAACAAACCAGTCCCTTCAATGTGACATCCTTTCAAATATTTAAACATAGCTATCATATCTCCTCTCAGTCTTCTTTTTGTAAGGCTAAACATTCCCAGCTCCCTAAGCCATTCCTCGTAACACATTTCCTCCAGACCCTCAATCAACCTGGTCCCCCTCCTCTGGATCCGTTCAAGATTGTCAACATCCTTTTGAAATTGAGGTGCACAGAACTGAACACAGTATTCCAGATGGGGTCTGACCAGAGCAGAATAGAGTGGTACTATTGCTTCCCTTGATCTAGACACGATGCTTCTGTTGATGCAACCAAGAATCGAATTGGCTTTCTTGGCTGTCACATCACACTGCTGACTCATATTCAATTTGTGGTGCACCCAGACTCCCAGATCCCTTTCACAGGTACCATTTTCCAGACAGGTGTCTCCCATCCTATATCTGTGAAATTCATTCTTTTTACCCAGATGCACCACCCTTTGTTGAACCCCATCCCGTTATCTTTGGCACAGGACTCTAATCTGTCATGGTCCTTTTGGATTTTCATTCTATCCTCTAGGGAATTAGCAACCCCACCCAATTTGGTATCATCTGCAAATTTGATGCTCAAAAATAAAATAAATAAAATAAATTAATCAGCAACAGCAGCTCTCCCAAAACCTGTTTCTTCACCCTAAGTAAGCAGTGCAACACTCCTGACTTCCCACTCAAACTCTGCCCCTAAACCTCATGAAATACACCCTATTTAGCCATCCTGCTCACTAGCTCCTGTTCGTGAACTCACACATGGATGAGAGTGCAGCTACTGATAGTCAGAGCGGCTAACCTGCTCACAAGCTGATCAGTGACTCATTTCTTCTCAGCATCCACTTCCTCTCAGCAGTAGCCGCTGCCCTGGGGCCATGTGCTCAGGAGCAAAACAATCCACTGCACTGCCAGAAGCAGCCAAGATGCTGAAGCAAACCTTGCAATCTGATCTAAATCAACAAGCACAGCAAATCCACTCTATATTTTCCCATTTTAACCAAGCCTATGCCAAATGCCCCATACTATTTATTTATTTATTTATTTATTTATTTATTTATTTATTTATTTATTATTATTACATTTTTATACTGCACCGATTTCCCAGAAGTCAACTAGTCATATAGGAGGAGGAGGAGGAGGAGGAGAGAGAGAAAAATGAAGATTCAAAATAAAGCAAAGCAAACTGTTCTGCTTATATACTGCCCCATACCACATCAAGTAGTCTCTGGGCAGTTTACAATTTTATTACAGTATGCAGGCTACACATTGCCCCCCACCCCCAGCGAGCTGGGTACTCATTTTACCGATCTGGGAAGGATGGAAGGCTGAGTCAACCATGAACCTGCTACCTGGAATTGAACCCAGGTCATGAGCACAGTTTTAGCTGCAGTACAGGCATTTAACCACTGCACCACGAGGCTGCAATGGTTATACACTTTAAGCCAAGACAACTGGCTTGGAATGTCCAGAGGCAGTGCTTGGCGAACTCCTAAAAGACTGGGATGAGGATGCAGTAGAAAACTTGGGTTTGAGTTCGACTATGCCTGTCCATCAGCTGCAGAGACCACCACTGGTAGAATGAATTCTCTTTCCTCCCACAGCACCTGTGCATCCTCCCAGAACTTGGAACATTACTTTTTAAAATGAGCTCACCAGACTGCTTGTCACTTTGTAGCAGCAAGAGAAGAGTTAGTGTTATTGTTGTTCCACCCATGAAGATACTTATGTTGCATTTTGCTTTGAGGACGTAAGAGAAAAAAATACACTGAAAGACTTTCCAGCTCCCTCAGTGGCCAGATCTGACCCTGAGCCTTGAAATGCTTAACAAAGATACAAAAGATGACATGAAACAGTTCTTTCCATGCCAAAGAAAATGGCACAAAACTTTCCAAATTTCTGTTGAGTGCCTCTAAAAATGCCACAGAAATAATTAAAAATGCCCTTTAAGAGTAAGTTTTTAAAGGAACTACAAACTGTGACTCATTATGGCATGGATATGCAAGGTGGTCAGCTTAGGGGCCAAATGTTAGGCCCCAAATCCCACCACAGGCCACACCAGGCCTAACAATGATTTAACGCAAGCAAACAAAACAAACAAGAAGTGCCTAGATCGACATCTGAAATTTCTCTTTTTCATGGGCTTTTGAGGAATCCCTTTCCCAATGTCCCTAACATTAAAGCCACCATCTCCAGTCACGCAGATTGGCTTCACCATTTTATTTGACTTTAATATAATTGTGTGTGTGTGTGTGTGTGTGTGTGTGTGAGAGAGAGAGAGAGAGAGAGAGAGGGGGGAGAGAGAGAGACCAATGGAGTAGTTTTGATCCTATCAGGTAGGTTACTTTTGAAATGTAATTTCATTACACCTTTGTTGTTCTATAATGTAGCTTGCCAATTATACTCTGATCCCACAAGCACAAATTTCACAGAATAGCAGAAACAAACTGAAATGTTTGTTCAGACAAGGCTAGATTTTCAGTGTGTCCAACATCACCTCTTGTGCTCGTTTATCTAAAACATACAGTATATCACAGAAATGAGCACACCCCCTCACCTTTCGTAAACATTTTAGTGTATCTTTATATGTGACCACACTAAAGAAATGACATTTGGCTACAATGTAAAACAGTGATTATACAGCTTGTATAACAGAGTAAATGTGCCATCCCATCAAAATAACACAACACACAGCCATTAATGTCTAAACCGCTGGCAACAAAAGTGAGTACATCCCTAAGTGATAATGTCCAAATTGGGCACAAAGTGTCAATATTTTGCATTGCCACTATTATGTTCCAGCACTGCCTTAACCCTCTTGGGCACAGAGTTCACCAGAACTTCACAAATTGCCACTGGAGTCCTCTTCCACTCCTCCATGACAACATCACAGAGCTGGTGGATTTTAGAGACCTTGCGCAGCTCCACCTTCTGTTTCAGGATGCCCCACCGATGCTCAATAGGGTTTAGGTCTGGAGACATGCTTGGCCAGTCCATCACCTTTACCCTCAGCTTCTTTAGCAAAGAAGTGGTCATTGTGGAGGTGTTTAGGGTTATTATCATGTTGGAATACTGCCCTGCGGCCCTTTCTCTGAAGGGAGGTGATCATGCTCTGCTTCAGTTATGTCACAGTACATATTGACATTCATTGTTACTCACTCTCTCTCTCTCTCTCTCTCACTCACACACACACACACACACACACACAGAGAGAGAGAGAGAGAGAGAGAGAGAGAGAGAGAGAGAGAGAGAACATATATCTGTCTATCTCGAACACACACACACACACACACACACACACACACACACACACACACACACACACACACACACACACACGAGAAACGTGTGTGTGTGAGTGAACACAAATGCATGCTGTGCAAACATGCACACACACACACATGAACACACATTCCTGTATGTTGAAAGCAGTGGGAAAAGAGGAAAATTTAATCTAAGATCGACTGACTCCATAAAGAAAACTTCAGAGTTTACAAAAACTGCTTATTCACACGGTTGCCAAAAGCATCTTGACAACACACAACGACAACACAATCAAACTACCTGCACTGTTGGAGGAAAAGCTGAGAGAAGTGAAGCATTGAGGGGCCACACTTAAGGCTGTAAAAGATGATAAAGAATACATCAGCAGAACCAAGTGCAAAATGGGAATTGCCATGGTATCTTTCTTAAAGTGAACTGACTGATGACATTACTTGATGAAATCAAATGAGCAAACATTATCATGAATCATAAGGGTTTTTGTGTTTTAGTTACATACCAACTATGTTGATTTATTGGGAAGTTGTTTAGTAACTGCTTAATTGATGTGGCCATTCTTATACCACATTGTGTTTTATCTCTAAAAAGAGTTATATGCTAAGGCAACTTTGGTACCAATTCAGGGAGAAAGACAGGATACATATTAAATACTTTTTAAAAGAAATCATTGGCCTGAAATATTTAATCTTGGTGCCTGTTTCTTATGGCTTCAAAACCTGTTTACTTATTTGATAGTCTACCGGAATATTTAAATTACTGAAGGCGAGAAAAACAGGTAATTTTTTGCTGATAATCACTATACTTTTATTTGCATTGTTCAGTGCATGACCACACTCAGCTACCCTTGACGTATCCATATTTAGATATGTTTCCTAGTGGTAACTGTCTAAAATTTCAGTGTGTCCAATCCATTCTTGCATGAACTAAAGCTTTCATATGTTTTCAGTAACTTTGACATCAAATCATATATCAAATATATTTCCTGTTTGCATGGAAACCAATAATCTGAAGCCATATAAGAACGGCCCCCAGCAGACCTCTCTGCAGATGCAATTCCAGTTCTGGAGCACCACCAAAGGAAAAAAAATGGTCCTGCTTCAAGTATTCATAAATTTTATTTCCTATAGCAGTAATTTGAAACAGACTATGATTGAAGTACTAAGCATACACAGAGACAGAGCTGGGAAATGTTACTTTTTGGCATTACAACTCCCACAATCTCAAAGCCAAAATAAATCCTACCTAACTTGCCCTTCGTGAGGCTGCTGCCTCCACTGCTCCACGCTTCTGCCCGTCCTTTCTGTTAATCTCGTCTTAAGCAGGGGTCAGACTGTCTGATCTCAGTGACTTCCAAGGAGTAGGAGAAATCCAGGTGATTCTTCTCACCCCCGGAAGACTGAAACACAGACTTGGAAATAAGTCCAGGAAAGCAAATGTCCTCCCTTCCCCTCCAACTGATATTTTTCATAGCATATCTGCTCCCAGACACTATTTTGGTTGTTTGGGGGCTATAAAGAAGGGAAAGAAATAACCATTCCGCCATTGTTATCACCATAGATAGCCACAGATAAAGCTAAACACCATTCCTAAAGCTAAATAAAGATTAGAGTTGGAAACCATGGCCAAAATGGATTTGGAGGAGGTTTCCCCCCTCCTTCAGACTGCAGTGCCTCATCTCCAAACTGACAGCTGTCCTCCACATTGCACAATGCCAAGCTGAAGCATATGGGAGGGACTCAACAGGAACTGCAAATTGGACTCACGGCCACATAATCTATATCCAGGGTTGGACAATAATGTTTTTGTTTTGGACAGCCCTGGCAAAAAAGGTCTTTCAACAAGTGCCCCAGGATGTGCTGAGAGAAGAGCACCACCACACGAGAATCTGCACATTTGCAAAGCATACGGGGCATTCTGGAGAAAGGAAATGTGCACTAAAAAAGTTCACCCCTTTCAAAATGTATTAGGCTCAGAATGTTTACAACTAAAACCCACTTTAATCAATGGGGGGGGATGTGGACATTTCATAACAGAAGTGGCTTTGGTCCAGGGTTATTGGTGGGGCCCTATGGTGACCATGGGGTGGTGCAAGTAACACCTGATTGCTCACAGAACAGGCTGCTGATGATGATGATGATGATGATGATGATGATGATGATGATGATGATGATGATGATGATGATGATGATGATGATGATGAGTATTTATTGGATTTCTATACCGTGCCTTCCTAGCAACCAGGCCACTCTGGCCAGTTTACAAAGTTACATCATAACAAAACAGAACAAAATAAAATATAAAATAGCATAACAAATCAAAAATACACACAACTGATTCTACAATAAAATCAAAAACACATCTTAAAGAAGCAATATCGGCAAAGACAGAATAAGATTGGAAAGCAGATCATGAGAAAGGTAAATAGTGACCAGGGGAAGCAAATCTAAATAGCCATGTCTTCAGATGTTTTTTAAAGACCATCTACTTGAACTTGAACACTGGGGGGTGGGGGAGGGTTCAGCTACCTCCTGCAAGGAAAGAGATAGTGTATTTGAATTAATACAGAGTATCAAGAGTAGTCGGCACCAAAGGAGAAGGTAGTTGAACCCTCTCCCCAGTGTTCAAGTTCTCCCCCTAGACCAGTGATGGTGAACCTTTTAGAGACCGAGTGCCCAAACTGCAATTCAAAGCCCACTAATTTTTTTCGCAAAGTGCCAATACAGTAATTTAACCTGTATACAGGTGGCTATGAAGGGGCGATGATGGGTGTCCACAGAAAGGGCTCCGAGTGCCACCTTTGGCACCCGTGCCATAGGTTCGCCATCCCTGGCCTAGACACTCCAACTATTGATGGGCTTTGGAAGGTATCTCAGTGAGGTTACTGGACTGTAGCAGCTGCAGGGGCTTCTGCTGCTGTAGCATACTGTCTGTAGCTTATGCTTTTTCTTTTTCTTTATAACTTAGTTATACTACCAGGACTGACCATGCCTGTGTTTGTTCAAATGAACGCCTGTCTGTCTCCCCACAACTTTTCTCCTTTCTTGCTGTTTCTTTAAAAAGAACCTAAAGAAATACAAGTGTTAATATCACAAGTGCTTTCTCAGTGCAGCTTTTAACAACCCCAAAACTATCCCTCTTAGACTTAGACTTAACTCTAAGCCAGCACAAAACTCTTTCTCATCAGAAGTCACTGCTTCTAACAAAACTAACTAAGCTTAACCAAAATGGAAATGAACTCCTCCATCAGGTCTTTCTGGCTATCAAACGAAAAACTGGTTAACCTAAACTGCTTTCTTTTACACACTTCATATACAACAGTATATCCATAGTAAAACAGCACACCAGCCAATCAGCAACCAGTTCCATCCACACACATTCTACCCCCACCCCCCACCCCCATAAAAAGCCCTGTTTTTAATACTCCAGCAGACTTCTAGCTATCCATTTCTGGCAGACATTCAACTATCACTGCCAACCAAAACCCAATTGGTCAGGATGTACCGTACACTAATATAAACCTGTATACAGTAGAACCCTTGAATCTGCGAAGAATAGGTCCCTCCCCTCCATAAATGCATGAAACCACAGATAATACCAAACAGCAGTGGCGATCAAGGACAGTAGAAATTGCAGATACTGGTTTTGTATATATGGCATACATGACACATACACAATGTGGGGTTGCCATGGGCCATATTTGTGTGCTTCATTGGGGCACAAATCAAGTCTAGGAGGCAATTCACATGCCTGTTAGTAAAAACACATCAAAATGTACACAAGTTTCAATATAGGGAGAAAATAATCCTGAAATTTTACAATCCTGATGTAAAGGAAGGACAGACTATAAAACAGCAGATGGGATTTGAAGGAATACTGGAGTAAGGTTGCATATCCCTTGCCTGTTTCATTCCCCTACTTCAGGCATGTCCAAACTTCAGCCCTCCTGATATTTTGAACCATATATCCCAGAATTCTAATCTTAGACTGCCAATGACAAAGGACTGTGGGAGCTGTGGTCCAAAACATCTGGAGGGCCGAAGTTTGGACATGCCTGCCCTACTTACTCCACTCCAGCTTGACATCTTTCTCAACTGAATGGTTTACAATGATTTCCTACAGAGTTTTTCCATATATCTTATTACCAGAGAATCCATTTGTGGAAGCTGCATATATAGATGCAGTCAGAATATGCTGGCCTCTTACATTCTTTTGTAAAGGATATGAAGGAAATAGGTATGGTAATTCATAGATATAGATGGAAAGTAAGAGCCATTTTTATAATTCAAACCAAATTACACTGCACCTCATTTCTGTAGAGGAAACTGTGATCAGATAACCTGCATGCCTGCTCAGTCTGCAGATTTCAAGGTCCCTCATCTCCTTTCCTAAGGTTCTTTATTTTTAAGTCAGACTTTCATAAGATAGTGGTTCAAATGGAGCACACCTTCATCACAAGAAAGATTATTCTTTGGACAATCTTCAACTGCAGAGCTTTTCTCCTTTAAACAAGACACAAGGCCACCATAGCCAACTAAATATACTTTATAGAGAAATGACCATGCAAGGATTCAGCCAGGACCAGGAAAAACCATATCAGAATTCGAGGAAATATGCTTTCAAATGCAGAACTAGAGTAGAAGGAGAAGAGCTAGGCCAGATCCCCAAAGAAATGGTAGAAAGCACTTTTAGTGTCATAGTTCTAAGTGTGAAATTTAAAACTAAGATGCAAAAAAAAAAAAACCCTCAGCATACATATTAAGGGTCCCTAAGAATGATGCATGGCTATTTTGTTTTCAATACAAATTCATTAATTTCAATAAATAAAAATCTATCTCTATCCTGCCATGCCATCATAAATCACTAGACTGTTCATTCCCCTTAATTTCCCATAAAAATTTTCACAGAAAAAGTTATCCACATTATCCACAAGGGCTTCCAGGGAAATGAACATGTTGCTTCCTTCAATGCCACTTCTAGCTCTTCAAAGGGCTGTAAGAAAGAGAGGGTCTTGGTGTCTAATAGGGGAGTTGGGAAGAGTAAGCAGGGGGAAAGGCCAAATAAGCACTAGGAGAAAAAGGCCATAAGGAATGTATTTAAAAAATGGAGGGAAAGAGAATAGACAAAGTGCGGAGGCACCAAGAAAGAGCAGTTGGATTAATAACTTTCTATCCATTACAAAATGAGGTACCCTACGTCTACTAGTAATGTTAATATGAATAATAGCTATATGGCACATAGTACATTAAGATGTGCTGTGGAATTGATCAATAATACAAGACAGTAAAATTATTAAATGCTTCCATTTATTTTCTTCAGCTGCAAAAGGAAAGTGGCAGAATAGAGGCATTAAAAATGAGCCCGAGAATTGGGCAGAATTTATGCAGCACTCCTAAAGTTCATCCTCTTCTTCATAGGAATCCAAGTAAATTTTAAAAGCTGTACTCCAGGAGGAGGCTTGAGCTATAGAACCATTTGCTAGCAGGCTGAAATTGGATTCAGTGTTATGTTCAGAGACAGGCTGGTGTTGCTCCACCTTTCTTTATGCACCTTGGTGAGGCCTTCAAAACTAGAGCTCGAGTTTCACATAAATGGCAAAGACCTTATGCAAAGACTGATATGTGATATTTCTCCTTTGTGTCTCCTCCTCTCAGCACTTTTTTTTAAAAAAAAAAATAAGAACACTATGACCAGGAGAAGAACAAGGGCATGAATAATAAAACAGTGAGTATGAAACTAGAAATACAACATGAGAAAACTCTCAAAAACTGGCCCCTTGAAAGCCTCACATCTTGAAAGCTACTGTAGAAAGGAAACACATTACCACAGGTGACAATTCTTGGAACATAAAAATTGAGGGGTGGTTATGTATCACGAGGACATTGTAAAAGCAACTGTTTCACCTATTTGAAATGCAGCAAACATTAACAATGAATAGGCGTCATTGTTTTCTTTTTTGAGGAAAAAAGCCCAATTTGTATACAGTCAAAACACTATTAGTTCACTAATACCGTTTGGCCAACTTAGCAGTTCTGTTCTGCTTAGGAAACAATATGCCATCTTCTTTGCAAATCTTAACAGAACTTCACAGAAGAAATAGCTAAGCTTGGGACAGCTACTTTTTTGGGGGGGACAGCATGTCCCAGCATCCTGGTGGGAGATTTTGGGTATGGCCATTCAAAAAGGAAACATTTTCATTCAGACTTATTCCCAGCACCACTTCTTTTCTGTGGTTCTATTTCTTTGTAGGTTGCCAGACAAAACCAATATGCTCCTCAAAAGTAGAGAGGAAGAGAAGGAAAAGAGCACTTGACAGACAATGGGAAAAGGCCAGGCAGATGGAAGAGTCTACAGTGACAGAGAAAACTGCTAACAGCACAGAGGACTGGCCAAGGGCAGGCTATGTTCTGAATTGTGGCACAATCCAAATAACTACCCTTTAAATCGGGAAACCTCTGGTGTTTCCTTCCAGAATTAGGGCTGATTCTTCATATATATGAAGTGAAAATATATCAAAGCACCCCAAAACATGCACAGAACATGCATGAAAATCTTTCACTTTGATTCTTTCTTTCTCAGTGGAAAGATAAGCAGCACACTTAATATTTTCACTAAACAAGGAAGAATTAACATGACAGATTTTTAGATCAGAATACTTCCTGGTGAATATTAGCTCCAGACTCTTTCTTTCCTAAAAATTAGTACTATGTACTAAGGATGTGCACTAAAAAAATTACTTGCATTTGCTTTGGCTCTGATTTTGGGGGAGGGGAATGCCTCTTTCTTCATCTTTTTTTGTGGACTGCTCCTTTCATTTAATATGAAATGTTCCAACCTTTCAGCCCACTTCATTTTGGTGTTTTTTTTATTTGTGTTTTCCACGGTTAGTCCCAAAATTACTATTAAAGCTTCTTCTTCTTAGTTAAGCACCATGCTCTTGTAGAACACTGGTGAAACAGTAGCACAATCCTTTTTTTATCTAGAGCTATTCTAAGCAGAGAAGCTGTGCCCACTGCAAACCATTAGCTTGCCATATTTTTGCTCTATAGGGCACTCACCCCCCCCAAAAAAAGTAAATGGAAATGTCTGTGCATCTTACAGATCAAATACAGCCCCACCCAGGACTCCCAGAGTGGCTGCTGCAGAGACGTCCAGACCGGTGGCGGCCACTGTAGGGACCCTCCGCTGCGGCCCATGGCTTCTTTCTTCCCCTGGCATTGCATGGCCCAGCCCATGGGAGAAGGTGCTGCGGGGAGACAGGCAGTTCCCCGCATCTTGTTTGGGTTGCTTCTGACTTTTCTCAAAGCCTGGCTGGCACTGTCTTAGCTTTGCTGCACTGGCTAGCTGGCCAGTCCCACACCTGTCAGGATCAAGTTGCAAACCCTGAAACCCTGAAAGGAGGTAAGCCAGCTCAGGCGACCTCCAGGCTGGGTGGTGGGTGCTACCTTAGCTGTGCTGGTCCTGCACCTTCCAGGATCGGGCTGCAAAGCCCAAAACCCTGGAAGGAGGCAAGCTGACTCAGGCGATCTCCAGGCCGGACGGCGGGGAGAAGGCTCTGCATGAACCTGGGGGGGGGGAGGACGAGGATGAGGAGGAAGGGGCAAAGGTGGAGGAGACCCAAGAGGGACTCCCCATTGCAACAAGATTTTTGGGGAGTGGATGGTAGTGGGAGGAAATGTCTGTCAGCCGAGCAGCCCCGCAACCCTCCCGAAAGGGCTTCTTGTTGCCACTGTGGTGGGACCAATCTGGGTCAAGGCAGCAGCAGAAGGGGGGAGGGCGAAAAAAGGAGGAGGAGCAGCCAGCTCCCCCCCCCCACACACACACGCTTTCCTTCCAGGCAAAGAAGGGCACTTTGCTCTCGGGGGTGGCCAGCCCCATGCCCAGATCTCCCAGGGAAGCTCCACAAGTGCCCCCCATGGCTCATCTCCTCCACTCTGCCCACAAAAACAAGACCCCAGCAGCTGCTCCAAAAAAACCACATACATGTCGGCAGCTGGCGCAGCAAGAGTGATCCCAGAAAACTAAGATGAGTCAGGGGTATAGAGAAAGACAGAGAAAGAAAGCTGGATGGAGGAAGAAGAGGAGGGGAACCCTCTGCCACCCCAATTCCTGGGGTCACAGGGAGCCCTGATCTGCCTCCCTCTTGTCTGGAGAGACCTGGAGCCCAGGTTGGGAAGGGAGAGCAGGGATCCGGAACACAGAGACCTGCCAAGGCGAGCCAAGGACATCTGAGTCAGCCAGTCGACTGGCATCGTGTGTGTGGGGGGGGGGGGAGAGAAAGGCACCCGTTCCAACCACAGGAAACCCCAAGACCTCTGGACCCAGCAGCGGGCACTGTGGAAGCCCCCGATGGCTGCAGCCACAGAGACCTCCGGCGGCGGTCACTGAGGAGGCTCCCACTGAAACTCATGGCTCCTTTCAAGGGAGACCTGAGTGTGGGGGCTTCATATTTCACTCTCCAGCCATGCAGCTCTAGGCCTCCCAACAGCAGCATGGCTGGAAAGTAAACTGGGGCTGGAGATGTACCAGGACTGCAGTTGTATGTGTGAATATTTTTTCACACATACATACCTCTAAAATCTAGGTGAGTTTTATGGTCCAGTGCAACTTATGGAGTGAAATACATGGTAAATTCTTAAGCCAGAGTGTTCCTCTACGCCCCGGGCCATGCTTCCCATCTATTTTTCCTTAAAGGATAGATAACCTCTGGCAGATGGTTAAAGCTATATTTAAACCACTTTAAAAAAAACTTAACTAAGTATAGTGGAAATAGTTACATTCTAATCTGATTTCCCCATGTCCTTGTGGGGAAATCACATGAATCATCAAGGCAAAGAATGTAAATCTCTTTAGGGTTAGCATTCTTCTTTGTGACCTTCTAGTTAAGCTCTACATATGAAGAACTGTCATTTAGGGTTTCAGTTGCTGACATGATACTTGGGAAAGAAGTCCATGATCGTATTCTCTAAGCAAAGTGATTCCTAAGCCCAGTTCCTCAGGTAGTACCAAGTGCTGCTTATTTACTTCCCCATAGCTCTTAAATAACTCTCTGGGTGGTTTACAATTCAGTTAGGCAAGATACACATTGCTCCCCACTCCAGCAAGCTAGGCACTCAAGTTTACCAACCTCGGAAGAATGGGAGGTTGAGTCAACCTTAAACCAGCTACTTGAGTACACCAAGATCAAAATCAGGTCATGAACAGAGTCTTGACTGCAGTACTGCTGTTTAACCACTGTGCCAAGAGGCTCCAGTTACTCTTATGCATACTCCTCTTCTAGGCAGCCTTGTGGTGCAGTGGTTAAATGCCTGTACTGCAGCTAAAACTGTGCTCATGACCTGGGGTTCAAACCCAGGTAGCAGGCTCATGGTTGACTCAGCCTTCCATCCTTACGAGGTCGGTTAAATGAGTACCCAGCTTGCTGGGGTGGGGGGTGGGAGGAGGCAATGTGTAGCCTGCATACTGTAATTAAACTGTAAACTGTCCAGAGACTACTTGAAGAGGTGTGGGGCGGTATATAAGCAGAACACTTTTGCTTTTCTTGTCCCCAAAATACAGCCTTGTGTGTAAAAGTCAACAGACACATGACAAACTACTTTGATTCAATGGTTCCTGCTATTGTCTCTGTCTGAAGAGTCTGTGAAGATTCTCAGCCATCCCGGTGAGTTTATCTGGAAGTTGAGTCATGGCTACTCGACTTCTTTTTCTTGAGAGATAGAAATGTTTTATTGCTCATCCAAACAGCTTTATCAGCTTCATCAGTGTGAAGAGATTTCACTCACAGCTACCATTACAACAAAAGTATTTGATATAAACAAAATGTTGTGGTATCACAACAATATACAGTACCATTAATGTTTTCCATGAAACATGGCAGAACAGAGGAAAGACTAAAAAAAATCAATTTCAAACAAATTAATAGTTTACAGAATACTGGTAACATTTACATCAATTTCATCAGCTTATCTGTTGCCTGCTAGGTCACCTTTCTTTGATTCAGGTCTTTCAGACAGACCGATGGGTTTTATTTATTCTAAAATCTGCATTTCTCACACAATATAGATAATGAATATTAAAGCATTCATGAAATGTACAATCAACATAGATAAAGACCTTGTTGTACCAACCAGAAAAGAAGCTCTTGTGCAAGCTTAAACAACTACAAAAAGGTCAACATTAATGGAGTATAGGTGTTCTAACCAGTTGTCTTGCATTCAAATCATATTAAATGCACTAAATGTATCATTGTTGTTGAGAATGTTATCATAATGATTGAACCAAAGGCCTCACCAGCTGAAAGGCCCCTCTTAATTCTTTGATTCATAACATTAAATAAATTGGATGGTAGGATTATTTATGTACTGTAGAATCAATTTAAGATTGCTTTGTTCCTTTCCCTGTCTTTTTCTTGCCTAATCTGTATTTTAGAACTCACCTTTATTTAAGTTTAAATGCAAATATTTTGAAAAGGAGTAATGGGGGAAAGGTAGCAAAACAACAGCAACAACTAAACCATTGCCCTCACTCTATATGTTGTCACTATTTTATCTCTAACCATATGTAACAGAAAAAAAGAGAAAGAATGGCAAGGTTGCTGAGCGGAGGAGGTTGGGAATATCATTGTGGACTGACATGTTCTTCTTTGTCCTCACATAATTGACTGTGTCTTTTGAAAAACAGATTAGATAACTTTGCCTGATGCAGCTCAGTTTATGATAGAGGCTCTTCAGTTCTGAGAAAACTGAATTCTTGGTATTCTAGTGGTGGATTCCCAGTGACTAGTCTTTTGTGGCTGACTACTTCACAGTGAACATCTGTTTTCACAGTTAGGAAGTATCTGTGCAGTTTGACAGCGGAGCACAATTATTAAAGAGCATGCACTACCAAATACAATGCCACACCCTTTCATGATGTCAATTACATTTAAAAACTCCACTTGTATAATACATGATGCCTTTCTTCCATCCTAGATTTTCATTCATTTTATAGAGGATTTCCAGGTAGTTTTCCATATGGACAATAATAAGAACCAGTATATTCAGCTTTGGCAAAATTCTGTATCATGCACCTTAATGTCATGCCCTTTTAGACTAAACCTATGTATGGCTGGTCAAATGTTGGCTGAAAAATACTCAATCCAAATCTCACCAGGCTTCAACGGAGCCTCTACTACCTGAAGGTGGAGCCAGATGTCTTATCTGAAGTATGTATTCCCAAGGCAGCAGGAAAACAGAGGCAGAGTTCTGGAAGGAAAGGACTTACAAGATGTGTGGGATCGAGACCCACTGATTCTTGCCATTGAAGCAAAACAATTTGAGGAGCCAGATAGCCATCACAAAAACCAAGTACAAAAGTAGAACAGGTGATTTTTGCCATGCAATTTTTCCTCAGTCAGGTTCTTCATTTTCAATTCCCATTGGGAGAAAATCAATACTATAGGGATAGCAGAGAAGACAGCAGGTATGAAAAGGGTTAAGTGTCCTCTGTTATCCATCAACCCTGGCATGAAAATATTTACACACACACACACACACACACACACACACACACACACACACACACACACACACACACACACACACACACACACACACAGTGTGTTTACACTGCAGGGGAAATAGGAAGGCAGTCTTGTGTTTTGTCTAGTTTTCACAACAACAGAGATTCAAAGCTTAGAAAATTCACTTTCGGGACCAATGTCCTATTCAACTTCCACTGAGCACAAAATCATGTCACCACAGTAAAATGTGGGATTATACTGGATGTTACTGTTGTACAAGCTATACGCTACATGTGCATGAAGAACATTTTCTCTCCACCTGCCCACAGCAATGCTGGTGAAATGGGCTTGAATGCATGATACTACACTGGCAAGAGTTTTCCCAAACTGGATATTGTCTTTGGAATTCAACTCTGGACTGTGGCATCATCTGGTACCCATGTTACTGATGTTTGAGCATGTGAATATGGACTGAGGGAGACCATATATAAGCTGGGAGATTCAATAGACATTTGGGGCCTCTTGGCTCCTATATAACATTGCTTAATTGTGCTCTAAGATGTTAGTCCTGTACAAGTTCAGAGTCTGGAAAAGTTATTCTTTTTGGTAACTTATTCAACCCTGGGACAATTACTGGCTGTGCTAGCTGCAAAGCACTGGGTTTTGTAGTCCAAAAAAATAATACTTCCCAGCTTTTAAGTGGTTTTTCAGAATGCCTTATCTACGTGGCCAAATTGACTTTACACAATATGAGTGCAAACAATAAAATATGCTGGTACTATTATTCCTATAATAATACTCCTTAATCTGTGAGGTGAATACCGTAGTACTTGAAGCTGGTGGGCTACCAAAGGCTATTCAGCAACTTTGTAGCTCAGGTGCAACTCAGATTACAGAGATGCTTGAATTTAGAACAAGGTCTGACTCTAGGGAAACAGGTGAAAAACCAGGCTCCCATGTCAAAACATTCACTCCTAAATTCTTATCTACAATGATTTGATCAGGTAGCTGAAAATGCCTTGACAGGGTATAGCAATTCTGAATGCTAGAAACAACTGTTTCAATGCCAATGTGTGCACATGCTTAAAAAGTATACTACTAATTTCAAGAAGCTAATAAAGGGTTCAAAGTACTCCTTAACTTCAGAACTGCTGTTTCATTCAGAGGCAAAATATTCATTAGGTTTCCAACAAACCTAATCACTTTTGAAAAGTAACAGGAAAGACAAAAGATGAAATCCACTGTAAATGGATTTTTAACAGAAACAAAGACCTAAAGAAGGTGCCCAAAGGAGCTAAAGGAAAATTGCAGGGTAGAGAATATTTGCATGGGAACAGAGGATGATGATGATTTTCTGCAAGTACAACATGTAATTCTTTCTAGTTTAATAGCAAAAATGTAAGCAACAGGTTTTGCCCTCATATTGGCTTGATCTACCCACAAACAGAACCAACGGGTTATGGGATCAATTTTATTTATATATTTAATATATAAATAAATATATTTATATTTTCCTTTAAAAGGAGCCAAGACAGTTTACAACAATTAAAAGACAGTATTTAAGATCAATACCAATGAGTATACAACACTAAAAGAATCAATGAATAAAACCTAAGCAATAGCAAAATATATTCAATGCAGTGAATGTAAATATTCAGTGCTGTCTGATAAGTGAAAAAAGGAACTGTTTCTCTCAGAGAAACTTGAGGAAGATGTGGTTTCTTGAATGCATGCTGGGTTTAGGCCTACATTCCTGGCATGTCAGAAGCTCCCAGGGAAGCAGCATGAGTAGTATTTCCAAAGTCAGTTACTTGATAGAGCTAATTCACACCATTTACACTTAAAACCCCAAAAGCTTTAGCACATCAATTTCGTTTTGCTTTAATGAGAAACAGTGCTTTAAAAGAATGAAATTGCATTTTGAAATGAGTGGAACATTGAAAACGGCTTTTTAAAAAGAGAGCTGGGTGAGGGAGAAAACTGCTGGGATCCACCATGCAAATCTGAATGTAATGCTAAACCAGCAATACCTTTATTTGGGACATGCATTATTTAGAGGTGAGTGGCTGGCAGCCAAGGTTGGAAACAAGGTTAGAAACATTAATTAATTAATTTCTGAGAAAATCTGTTAACCTGGATTTTATGGTTGTTTTAATACTGGGATGGATATATCCATTCCATATCAAATCTTGTTAAGGATACAAAAGGTGATACAGTCAGCACCAGGAGATGGTAATAAAGGCGTCTCTAGTTACTGCTCTTCAGAAGGAAATGACAAGACCTCCACCTTTTCTTTCTTTAAGATCAGCGAAAGAAGGCTTTTTAAAAAATCGCCCCCATTTCATCCAGAGCTTTCTTCCCCCTCTGGCATATCTTATTTCTCTGGCCCCCACCACCACTACCATCCAGGTCCCTTTCCCTTCTGGGGGACCCCTGTTCCTACCTAAAGAGCTCAGGTTTGGCTTGCAAGAAGCTCAAGGGGAATGGAATGCCAACCCCTATTTTTTAAAAATAAAAAAGGCAGGGTGAGGTACCGAAGGAAGGGCAAGATAAGGGTTTCTCACACAGGTTAGAAAGAACAACAACGAAAAAAGACCCCCCCCTTTTTTTTTTTAAAGTGAAGACAAAGCATTTTGCCCTTCACTCGTTCCTCTCCCTCGCCAGGGTCTCCGAGTCCAAATCGCCTTTGATTTCGGAGCGGCCCCTCTCGGGTGCTCAAGAAAGGATGGCTACACGGGAACGCCGGTTAGGTGGCTGCCGTCTTTCCCGTCTTGTCTCGACAATTGCCAATCGCCCCGCATTTTCTTTCCCCCCCCCCCCTCAAAAAAAGTCCTATCCGTGCCTCAAAAAGGAGGAAAGGAACACGAAACCTGCGTTTCTCTCCCCCCCCCCGCGCCCCCCCCCCCGCTCTCTTCCTCCCCTGAAGAAAAAAAGGAAGCGAGAAAAAGGGCGGAAAAAAAAAAAAAAACCCAACGTGCTCGCCCGCCCGCCCGCCGCCCAGCCGCATGGCGAGCCGGCCCTGCGCGCCCTCCTTCCCTCAGCCCGCTCAGTCTTCCCGGCCGCCGGGCGCCTTCGCCCCCCCCCCCCCAAGAGCCAGCAGAGGGCTGGGTTTCCCGCCAGGGCCACGCGGCCCCCTTCTGGGCAAAGCAGGCACCCTCGAGCCACCCCACCCCACCCCCCGGGCGGCGGCGGCGGCGGCGGCAGATGCTGGGTAAAGCCGGGGGAGGGGGCCGCGGCGGGTCCGCAGGCGACGGAAAGGAAAAAGGCGCTTCGGGGTAGCGGCTCCTGTGCCCAGGGAACAGGGCGCCCGGCCAGACGGCCCCTCGCTCCTTCCCCATCCCCTTCAGCCATGCGCCTTTCGGAGCGTTCCCGCCGCCGAGGATGCTGAAGAGAGAGAGAGAGAGAGAGAGAGAGAGAGAGAGAGAGAGAGAGAGAGAGAGAGAGAGAGAGAGAGAGGCCTCCCTCCCACCCACCCACCCACGCCGCCGCCGCCTCTCTTCCTTCGCCTACCTGTTAATCCGGCCGAGCCCGCGTGTCTTGTCCCTCCGCGTCCACGAGAAGAAAGCCCCCGCCTAGGCCAAGGTGTCTCGGCCGTGCCCCTCCTTCTGCCTCCACCTCCGGCGTGTCCTTTGTTAGCAGATCTCTCTCTCTCGCGCGCGCCCCCCCTCCCCGCGCGCCCCTGGTCTCAAGCGGAGGAGAGGAGGTGCTGGTGGGAATAAAATAAAAATACGAACACAAAAAAATGTCACACACGAACACGCAGAGAGAGAGAGATGGAGAGAGACCCTACGCACGCCGAGCCGCCGCGGCGAAGCGGGAGACCGAAGGAGCGGAAGATGATGCCACGCCAAAAACGACCTTCGCACGGCCACTCTTCCTCCTCCGTGCCTCTCTCTCTCTCTCTCTCTCTCTCTCTCTCTCTCTCTCTCTCTCTCTCTCTCTCTCTCTCTGTGTGTGTGTGTGTGTGTGTGTGTGTGTGTGCGAATGTGCGCGGGAAGAGGTGCTGCTGGTGGTGCTGGTGGTGGGGAGGCTTCCGCCCGCTGCAGCCGAAGGTGGGATGGGAAACGGTGGCCAGCTCAGGCGGAGCCCTCCTCCTCGTCAGCCCCGTCGCCCTGGTTTCTTTTGTTGTCCCCCTCAGCTGCTGATAGGAGAACGGCGGCTCGGAGGTGGATTGCGATGTCAAGAATAAATAATATAAATAATATAAATGTAAATATAAATATAAATATAAATAATATAAATATATTCGAGGGTGGGTGGGAAGCGATTCTAAAACATAAGGCTTGGTCTTATTTCCTCTTCCGCCCATGCAGGTGGTGCTCCTTCTGGGTGGCGCTGGTCCCCAAAAGCATTCCTCCCACTGCTTGCCTGTGCAGATGCCAGTGAGGAACAGGAGTGGAAGGAGGGGGGGGGTCTCTGCCTGTCGACCCTCCACCCTACCCACCCCCTACACACACACACACACACAGACACAGACAGACAGACAGACACACACACACACACACACACACACACACACACACACACCTGCTGCAATCCGTGGCGAGAAAGTCGACCTGACGTGTGTTTCAGCGTCTTATGGTTTGCTCTGACCGCGGTAACCGCTTTGGGTCTAAGCTGGAAGGCGGTGACCCTGGCTCTTGTCCTAGCACTGAGAGCAGGGAAAGGTACATGCACACAGCAGGGGGTTAAAAAAACACACACCCCACACTGTACTTGAACTACACTGCACCAGGAATGGGGACTTGAATCGCAGGAGTTGCTGTCAAGTTGGACTTAAGTAGCATCAGCCCCTGGACTAAGAGTTGGAAGGCTTTTTCACTGACTCTGCTTGGACTAGGAAGCCTCTTTCTTTCTTCTAGGAAAAGGCTTGGTTTATTTTATGAGGGACTGGTACTTGGGACATGGCACCAAATACTGGGACTCTCATCAAATTATTTGTCAGCATCCCTGGTATGGACTGCTTTTTCTCCAAAAGAGAAGGACCACACCATGCCAATCATTTCTAGCCTTCCTTGAATATTAGGTTGAGCTTAACAGTGAAGGTATGTTAGGGATCTGGAATGACAGATCTAGATATGTATTGATGTTGTGGTAGACCACTGTACATCAAAGCTCCCATGTAGTGAAATTGCATAGGGCAGTGGTTCCCAACCTGGGGGTCGGGACCCCTTTGAGGGTCGAATGACTATTTCAGAGGGGGTAGCCTTGAGCTAATTAAGAAAAAGGCACAAAGAGCTTGGGTCTGGAGGAGGGGGAGTGGGAGGGGGAGGAAGGGGGGAGAGAGTGAGTTATAGCTTGATAGGTTGGAGGGGATGTCAGTCGATGACACCAGAGGCTGCAATTGGCTGAGGGTGCCTGTATAGGAGGAAGTTCTCTATGGCACCTGCGGCATTGGCCTACCAAAGGATGCTTGTGGCATCTTCCAAGTAGGGCAAGGGGTCACCACAACATGAGGAATTGTATTAAAGTGTCTCGGCATTAGGAAGATTGAGAACCACTGGCATAGGGGTTGTTAAGTAATAGAAAAGTCATCAATATTCAGGCAAAGGTGCAAGACTAAGAGGGTAGAAGGTCATTTTAGTTAACTATCCATGTAGTGTTTGCTTACAAGTTTCAGAAAAATCTTAAAAGCTCTTATTTATCTTGAACATTTAAGGCACATTCATTTAGAAGAATAATATCTAGATATTTTCTAGAAAGTGTGCCAAGAGTTTGCGACCACAATGGATTTGCATTTCATTCCACAGTCATAAAATGCCAGTAAAACCAGCAACAAGTCTGTTTGATGAAAAACATTTTCATGACACTATAAAAATATGTGTTGATGGCAACAGAAGGTACCACTGGAATTAAGGTTTAGTCATCATCCATCAGGGATGCCATAGCTGTATCCTCTACTGAAAACCCTGCAGAGCAAGAGGTCAGACTAGATGGTCTCTGAGATGTGTCTCAATTCAATGAACACTGAACAGAGGAGAAGCTTTTCCTACTATGGTCCTGGAATGTATTACATTATGATGATATAGAAAAAAGTTAGTGAATTCATCCTTTACTGTGCTAAAGCTTAGCACTGCCTGCAGAGCCAAAGTTCAACTCCCCCTGTGCCTCCTTGAGAAGGGGTGGTCTTGATGATCCATCAGGTCCATTTAAGTTCTGCAGTTCAAAGGTGATGAGGAGGAGGAGGAGGAGGGTTGTTTCTGCTTCAGATCATAACATCCTTTCATCACTGCATGTTTGTTGACTGTCTAGTCACTAAAATATTTTATACTGTACCCATTCCCATTTTCAAATTTGTCTTGTTAAAGTATCAGTGGGGCTGGCATACTTTGATTTCTTCCATGTTCCATTACCTTTCAGCTGCGATGCAGTACATTTTTCAACATCCTGAACCCAGTATCCTGTAGCTTGAAAATCTATTCTGCATGTCCGGTATTGGCTTTCCTAAGGAGATTTAGAATTCTGTGCACGAATCAAGCAGGATCACAAGATCTGACATCAGAAAGATCATATGACTGAGAGAGGGAAGCAGGTGACGGAGCAGGCAGGCTTTGTAAGAAGCAGCTTGAATTAATCCTTAGAGCAGTCAGAGATAGGTTACTTTGGTAGAGGTTTATAAAAGGACAGTTTCTGAGAATGCTACAGTGCCACCATAGGGCTGAAAGATCTACCTGGCTCCAGTTAGTAACACACTTGCCACATGCCTGGCATTTTCATCAACTACCAATAAATAAAATGAATGTATGCAAAGGAACAAGTAGGATGCTGCATAAAATGAAGACAACAGTAATAATAACAAAAGAAAATTCAGTGCATTCTTCTGCTTACTTTTGAATCACTGCAAAGTGTTTTAAATAAGATCTTTATTAAGTATCGGCACACAAATCACTTGTGTGCACACTCATGCTGAAGCATTAGGCAAGTTCTAACACTGACATAAAATTGAGATTCTTTTTGTTTTAAAGCAAAAACAAGGCACATTAAACATATGCAATAGAAGCAGTTAACTTGAATATTTTCATTCTAAATATTAATAGAAAACATGCATCTTCGAGGAAAACTTTATTTTCTGCATTATACTTACATTCAAAGCTCTATTAGGAAAGCTAGGACAGTTACAATGTGACTACATGGAACACACATGCACAGAATTTTGTGAAGCATACTCACTTATAGAAAATAAGAATAGTTTTGAAATGAATGAATGAATAAATAAACTTTCATAATATTCTCCACTAATTTCATATTGGGTGATCCCAATAATTTCTTAAAACTAGGGTATGCACATTCTGGCTGCTATTAAGACTCCAAATATAAGTTGCAAGCCTACATATTGAATTCATGTTGCAAATTACATGCAAACTGCAATACAGTTTTAAGAGGTTTGGTTGTACCTATCCTGTGTGTGCTAGCATAATCCTAACACAATTCCCCCTCCTTTCCCTTCCTTTCTTGTTTCCAGTTGAGAGACTGATGTATTTTGTACTAGGGGGATAGAGATTAACATTGTGGTGCTTTCATTTGGAAGTTTTTGCACCAGAGACATCTGATCAGAAGCCTTTAATTATTATGCCTTTACGAGTTCTTTTTTTAGCTCCAAAGGCAAAGCTTCACCAGGAAATCTGATTTATTGCAGACGGCATGTCTCCAAAGACCAATTAGTTGTTTCCAGAAATCTCAGAAACAAGTGCTAGGCCTTGGAAGACATACCTTCTGCAAAGCAGACATGGATCCCAGTAAGTCCCAGTAAAAACTGCAATCAGCTAGAGCAATGGTTTCCAGTCTTGGGTAACCCAGGTGTTTTTGTTTGTTTTACTCCAGCTCCCAGAAACCCTGGCCAGAACAGCTGCTGGTGAAGGCTTCTGGGAATTACAGTCCTAGAACATCTGAGTTACCTCCCACACTGTAAACCACAGAGCTAGAACACAGCTTTGGATTTCTCTTCCCAAGCCCATACTTTCAGTTCCCCCCAATAGCAGGGAGGTAGATGAATTTCCCACTAAAAGTACACTGGCAGGATTGTACTGGAGATTTACACTTGTGTAAGAGGAACAATATAAGTCACTGTGGCAAACTGCCACTCTTTCATAATGGGCTAGCTTAAGCTCACCTGGTGAAAGAGTAGCAATTTCCATCACAGCCTATGTAAGCATAAATTGCAATCAGCAACCCCTATTGTAATGCAATGTGTTTATGAGGAGGAGGAAGAGGAGGAGGAGGGGAAAGAGAGAGAACAACAACAACAGAAAGATCAATACAGCTGACTGAGAAATATTCACACTCAGACATGCAAAATATAGTATTTGTAACATATACAAGTTTGAGTGTTTGCGCGTTGTGCCCGATTCAGATCCATGATACGAAAATTTCACGATATGAAGCATCCTGTGGAACAAAATAATTTGGTATCATGAAGTACCACTGTATTTGAAAATTCTTCTGAGGCTTCCTCAAAAATCTGGACTTGAAGAGAATGAAACAATTTCTCTGAAGATGAAATCTGAGTTCTTATAATTAGCAGCAAATTTATCATATGCAAATCATATTTTTCTCATTATAAATTGGACATCATAAAATTCAAAGAAACAATAGGCTTCTTAATTAATGAAATGTAAGATATTGGCCAAAATCCTGTACTCCACAGTACAGGACACTAGAGCACCCAATAAATCAATAGGGATTTGGTGGGTCAACTCCTTCATAGATTCCACTGATCCAAAGGGGCATACTCGAACTGCAATTTACTATGCTAATGTAAGTGACAGACTAAGCCCCTCTGATTCAATGAAACCCAGGGAGGAGTTGGCTCACCAAATCCCATTAACTAACTCTAGTGTGATTTACTACTAAGCAACATGGTTTTGGCCACTAACTAGCTCTATGCATGCTAACATGTTTTAATTGGATTTTTAATCCATGGTTTTATATTTATGTGTAACTGGTCTAAGGACTGTAAATAAATTCTAATGTGCCATACAGCTGACTGATTTTTTAGTCTCCATTGGGGTCTGGCTGGGGGATGCGTGGGTGGAATATGATTATCCGCACTTCAACATTTACCACTGAATAAGAGTACTGCCTTCTAGTCAGTTTAAGCATGCTATCACTAAATCTTTAAACTCCTAAACGTTCTGAACTTTTAAGAACAACCTCTTCCCATTGGAAACTGCCTTGAACACTGAGATTAACATCAGATCTCAATGTTCAAGGCCGTTTCCTACGACAGGTGCACATAAGAGCCATAATATTCTCATATTTTAATAAACAGCATCCTTCTTGATTCTAATGATGCCAACATTATATTAATTAAAATAACATTCAAAAGGAAAAATGAATAAATGAAAACAAAAGTATATGCAATAAAATACAAATAGATGTATACTTGCTTTATGTTTACAGTATAGCAGCATTTTTAATTTGGCAACTGGACTTCTTTTCTTGAGAGACTGAAACATTTTGCTGCTCATCCAAGCAGCTTTATAAGCCTGGATGAGCAGCAAAACATTTCGATCTCTCAAGAAAAGTAGTCTAGTTGCCATGACTCTACTTCCAGATAAACTCACCTGGATGACTAATAAGCATTTTCACAGACATACATTATAAATGTATACAGCTGTGCAAACACTGGTCATCTCGAGGATAGATTACTTACCTTGACCCTTATTCGGCGACTGCAACAGGTGCAGAATATGGTGGCCAGATTGGTGGTTGGGGTGGGAAACTATGACCACATCATCCCCATTCTGGCTTGTCTGCACTGGCTACCTGTTGTCTTCTGAATAAGGTTCAAGGTATTTGTTTTGATTTACAAAACTCTTCAAGGCTTGGGATGAGAATATCTGACGGAGCATATCATCCTAAGGTCAATGTTGGCCTGGCCCACCAGAACATCAAAGTCCCTTTCACTCCGGGTTGCCACTCCCCGAGAGGCTCATAAGACCTCTACCTGGAATCGTGCCTTCTCTGTGGTGAGTCCAACTCTTTGGAACCATCTTCCCAGTGAAATTAAAACTGTGGAGCCCCTCTCAGCCTTTAAGAAGCTGTCAAAAACTTGGCTTTTTAAGGCCACCTTTAGCAATCACAGACGTTGATTTATCTTGTTGTTGTCTGTTTGCCCGTCTGTGCTTTTCCTGCTGCTTTGCCTTTGAGTATATTGTAATTTGTAATTGTATCTTTTTATTTGATTCGGGGCTTGATATTTTGATATGCTCTCTATTGCAGAATTGCTTCATTTATTATTAGTATTGCATATTTTACATTGTGTATTGCCCTGAGTTCCTTTGGGAAAATCGAGCAGTAAATAAATAAATAAATAAATAAATAAATAAATAAATAAATAAATAAATGTACTGCTAATTTTCTTCCCACCCCCTATAAAAACTAATAAATGTTAGAAAAAAACTTGTAGCAAAGATTCATCTGTTGAGTACAGGCATTAATTCTTAAGCACTGTATGTATTTATAACGTATTCATTAACCTGCAAAAAACAGTCTGCTTGTTAAGCTGTCTAAATAGAAAGAGATTGATGTCAACTTTCAGTGGTGTTCCCATAGCACAGCCAAGAACAACTGTGTTCTGTCAGTCATCTCTAAAGGCAGGGTCATATGTCCCATATAATGCTCACAACTACTGTTTTGAAGGACAACACAGAAAGGAAAGTAACAAAATGGAAAGAGAATCTACATTACACACCACTTGGGTAGTTCCTTGGCAGAAGAGCTAGAGGGAGGTCCCAGTTCCTCCTTCAATGATAATATATCCAGATAAAATCAAAACAAACAACAAACTACAAAACAAAAATGTTGTTTAATGTGACCTTGCACATGACTGAAGATCTACTTCAGTGAAGCAAAGCAACAGATTATATACAGGGTAGGCACAGGAGATGGATTAGCAAGATGACAATAACACTCCAGTAATTAAGAGTAAGGATGCCGTTTTCAGTGGTTAATCCCACACTCCCTATGAGGCGTGAAGAGGCAGGAGCTGCTTTGCAATTCATTCAGGAATCAACACTTCAAAATTCCATTACTCTGTACAATCAATCAGCAGTTGGTGAATTCCCGAGTCTAGTCCATATACATCAAGATTGTAGGGAGAACTGGAAACTCCTATATATATTATCAGCTAAGAATCCCTGGTCAATATTTAATCCTTTTGATGCAGCCTTGAATGTATGTATGTATCTTTTCACAGCTGTCTCCAACCTCCTTTTGTAGTTTATTATGAAAACCTCCTCAGATAAGAGTCACAGAAATGCAATGAGAGAAGGGTGGGGGGAATCATTTTGCTAAACAGCAAAAATGGGTCACAAGACACATACTGAAACCAGTATTGCTCTGATGACTCTCAATATAGGATGTGGAGCTGCTGTGCAGAAAATGTGAGCCTAGAGGTGTATCTGCACTACACATTTACTATATGTCAGTTGTCACTCAACCATTGCAGTATGGGTATTTATGGGAAACAGTAAAGGATGCAGCAAGTACGCATCACATGATGCCATTCAAAAACAAGGAGACCCTAGAAAGATGCAGACATTTCCAAATAGTGTAGTTTTCAAGAACATAGCTCAAGTAAGCCCCTTGCACACTGGCAGTCTCATGTTCAAAAGGAGCAGGACAAGTGAAAACATATTGAAGGTCTATCAGCAGATAGGCCTGGGTTGCATGTTTGATCAGGGTAATGCAGAGCATTAATTTCACTTCAAGCAAAGCTGCATGCATCCAATGATTGTGAGCTGCATGCAGAGAATTTTTTGTCCTTAGAATTTCAGCTTACCTGTAAGAAGCAAATATGCTCCTGGTTCTTTAATCTTTAAATAGATTTTGAGGTATGCAACCAGTGTGAGCACTTCCAGTGATGATTATGAGCAGAACATCTCTGTCCCACATAGCTTTTTTTCTTACTATGTTTTTCTTACAAAAGCTTTAAAAAAGCTTCAGAAATAACACCCATTTTGCTAAAAAGACCCAAGTTACAAAAAGTGCTACTCCAACACAGAGAACAGCAGTTTTAGTGTATTTCTTTACCTAGGTTTGATTTTTTTTCCAACAAGCAAAGCATGAATAAAATAATGTAATTACTATGAGGGTGTTGGTGGTGGTCCTGGTGCCGCCAGAATGGAAATAGAAAGGGACATGCCCTTATTTTTCTTTGAAATATGGTTATATATGGGTTCATGTAACTATTCATGAGTTTAGAATTATAAAGAATGTTGCTGAATCAGATCTTTTGTAAGACAGTCTTGAAACTTGGGAATTCTAGCAATCAGGGTGGCAACAACAGCCTGGAGAGATTGTCTCATCAGTAGAATTGTACCAACCATCCCATTAAGAGCAAGCAACAGAGGTCTTCCCAATTTCAAGAAAATAATTCAAGGTCTCAGTCAAAATCTTTGTGAGATCATGAAATGCTCCTTCCCCTTCCCTGGCACCTTGTCATATTTAAATATATATGGCCTAGCCATAGAAAAGCAATACAATGAATATTCCGTAGGCAGCCAGTAATTAATTAAATAGATTGGTTGCAGTTAGGTGAAAGATTTAGAAATCTTGCATATTTTGGTTTTAAGTGATGTTTATAATAATAACCTTTGAACTGCAGAACTGGAAGGAATCCTTTGGATCATCAAATCAAGGAGGCCCTCTGGGGAATTGAACTCCCAACTTGTAGCTCTACAGCCAGAGACCTAAGCCACTGAGATAGCTAGCAGTTCATCAAAATTATACCACGATGGTCAGGGCACATAAGGCAAAAGGTTCCACAAGCACCTGTACCTGTCCCTGGCAGTAAAATATGGGAAGTGCATGCCTCTTCTTAAAGTAGAATTGTGCTTTTTAGGGAGCATGGCTCTCTTTTAAAGCAATGTACAAGTGATGCCTCCAGTTACGAAATTAATCCATTCCAGTGGGATTTTCTTAACTAGAAATTTTTGTATCTCAAAATGCAGTTTCGCATAGAAATGCATGGGAAACCAATTAATCTGTTCCAAGTGGGAAATCACCCCCTGCCCCAGAATAAAAAAACCCACAGTAACAGGCATGCAAACCAGGAAGCTCAGCTCCCTACCTTTCAACCGCTTGAGAAATCCACCAAAAAGTTCCAAAAAGTCCCCCAAATGGTGCCAAATATTTCCAGAATGGCTCAAAAACAGGCACTTTCTACCCGTCATTGAAAAAAGAAGCCCAGGTTCTCTGAGTCTGTCTGACTATAAAATGCTTCCTACTTGTTTGCAATTGCAGTCCTGTACTGGGGGGTAGCCACAAGATAGCAGTATTGCAATTGGAAACGGAAGGGACTTAGGAACGAGGCCTTCATTTCCCCTGTATGGGGACTTTCGTAACTCAAAAAAACAGGGTTACATTTCTGTAAGTTGAATTTCCCCATAGCCATGGATTTCCTTTTGTAATTCAAAATTTTCGTAAATCGGGGCAATTGTAATTCGAAGCACCACTGATACGTCCCTTGTAGTGTTCTGTTTTCACAGTGTTGATTTGTGACAAGCTGGGAGACCATAGCATGACAAGTAAAGGAAGGCACATGAACATTGGTTGCTTCAGTTTCTGAATGTTGGACTAGAACTGGAGAAACTCAGGTTCAAATCCCACTTGGCCTTAAAGATACCGGGATGACATTTGGTCAGTTCTTCTTTCTTGGTGTGGCCTACCTCACAGGATTACTGTGGAGATGACATAGGGGATGAGAAGCATGTTACACTGCTTTTTGCTTCTTGGAGGAAAGATGGGATATAAGGGTTAGCATTTAAATAATAAATGGATGCAACAAGTATTAGGATCATGTCATGTGAACTTAGTTATGTTCCTCTACATTAGGAGACATGGTTAGCTTCCCCCCTTCTCCCAATTTAAGGGATTTATTTTTATTTTCTGCCATGATTTTAGTAGGTTAGGTAGGTTGGGATTAGATTAAATAGTTTTTCATCTTCTGGATAAAAGGAAAGTTTTTTATTTTCTATATATATATCCTATCAGAAGAATTGTTTTAGCTTTTAAATTATGCTTTTCTTCCAGAGTTTTCTTTGACATATCAAGTGAGAAAAGGACAACAACCTGAAGTTCTGATGATCTGGTTCAAACCATAAATCCCATCACTAATCCAACTCTTGAATCTAAGAATAAAGAAGGCATGTGCTTTTTAGCTTGCATCTGTCAAATTCATCTGAGATATCTGTCAGGAAATGAAAAACAAGAAAATACGTCTAAAAGAATTGCCTAATGAGAGTGAGATATGTGGTCTTAAAAAACCCAAACACCTAACCTTTTTACTTGATCCGCTTTAAGGATTAATTTTGTCTCTGAGGATGCTTGCCCTCTCTATATATAGGAAGATAAGAGACCAAAAATGATAATAAAACTTACTTGCAGGTTACATAATGGATTTGTCATGAGGGAATGAAAAATGCATCTGCATTTGGCCCCGGTGTATCATTAGTTTAATGACTGGTCAGATGACAAGATCTATTTTAGAGCAAGTACAGTTAGTATAGGCCTACTTGTTCAAAAACAAACTGCCTTGCATTATCATGTCATGTGATTTTGGCAGGGGTGTATCTGTGGGGGGGGAGAAGGGTACATCTGCCCTGGGCGCAGCAATCTGGGGGCGCCTGGAAGGGGAGCAGCAGGAGGAAGCTGTGCACCCTCTCCTCTCGCAGCCCAGCAGTCCTCCTTTCCCCTAAGGCTTGGTGATGGCACCGCTCCAAGAAAAAGAAAAGGTGGAAGTAGTGGCACATGCAGAAGCATGGAGCTGACACTCTGCAGAGCTGGCTTCGGAGGTATCATTTTGAGGAGGGTCCTCAGGATCTAAGCCTAATGGGAACAATATAAAGAATGGATCAAGCATCCTCCCATCATTCTGAGTAGACTGATAGTTGAATCTTAACCTGCATACTGACAGTGGATAGAATCCTTCATGGCTGAGGATAGCAAGCCATTTTTTTCACATGACCCCTAAAATCCGCGGTAAATGGGTCCCAGATCCGGAGCTTAAAATTGTTTCCCCACCAGCTCCGGAGTTTACAAAAAATTAAGTGCGACCACGCCCACCTAAGCGTGTCCCAGTGCACTTTTCAAGTACCTGGTCTCCAGAGCTGAAAAATTTCTGATGCGGATATAAAGTAGTGAGTACCGGGCTCTCCTCCCCTTGTGTTTGTTTTTTTGTCCCCGCTGCCCCTTTAAGAGATAGGAATCATGATGACGACGGGGTTCAGGGCGGCTTCCACCAGCAGACGGAGGTGAGCCTGCATTTTTTCTCCCTTTTTTTCTCCCTCCCCTCACGCAGACAGGAGCAAGGAAGTGCGGAGGGGGTGGGAACACAGGAAGAGCGACGAACCCCCAAGATCTCTGGTCTGAATTTAAGTGGCCAGAGGATCTTAGGGGTCATGTAAAAACGCGTGAAGGACAGGCTGTATGTCCCTGCTGTGCCCTCCAAAAGCAAAGGCAGGTGGGTAGCTCAGGATAAACAGGTGAGGGCTGGTACTGCTGGCAGATCTCCTATGCTGTACAGGTAGAAAGACCCTTAATCAAGGGGAGATAGGGAATTATGCCAAGAATAAGATCACTCATCTGTGTGGCTCTTCACAATAGTTTTCAGTCCCTCAGTCTCATGGTAGAGAGTCTGAGTAACCCTAGTGATAACGGGAGTGCTTTCTTTTCCTCCCTTGGTCTGTTGGACAATATGAGCCATTCTGGCTAGTGAAAAGCTAAATGGACTCTGCACTCTAGCTACCCCAGCTTTATTTGTCAATGGAATTGTTGTGTGATCTGTGCCACCAACTCAGAACCGGCTTATAGTCTCCTTAATAGGGCTTTCAAGGTGATATATTCAAGGAGGGATTTTACCAGTTCCACTCCCCCAGTGAGTTTCCATGGCCAAGTGAGGATTTGAACTTGTTCATCTGAGTTTTATTCCACCCCTCTGTCTACTGCTGCACACTAGGAATCTCAGTGCAGCACTTAGGGATGAAGAAAAGGGCATCATCATCAACAGCTTAGGGCTTATTTAACACATGGCTCTACACTCAATGACATAGGCTCTATTTTCCTAAACCTGTTTTAATTAGTAGTGTGTGCTTTGGATAACAATGATCCATAAGATACACGAAGAGGCTGCTACAAGATTTTGCACACTGAAAGTTGGCTCTCAAGACATCCTTCACCCAACAGGATGAGCTTCCTCCAGTAATTCCGATAAGGAAGTCTTGCTGGTTCAAAGTAAATTTTAAATATGTCTTGTGAGTCAGCTTGGCTTGGTCTTGAATGGTGTCCCATGAATTTCATACATGAACAATCCCCATTCAAGGGAAAGGGGGGGATAATAATTGCACAATGTAAGATTATAACTTTATTTTTGTTAAAACATACAATGTTTCATTGAAACTGTGTAGCACTCTTTGCCCAACAATTGCAGTTAAATTGTTGATCTAACAATACATTGTGTTTCTTTCTATATATACATATACAGTATATACAAACAATATCACATCTATACACAAAGGCTCAATAGGTCGGTTTTGAAACCAGTCACTGAAGAGGTCAATGTACTCCCAAAACCTGAATGTTATGGACCCCAAAGATGCTCCTGCTTCTTGTAGTGTACAGATTTGTAGTACATATTAGCCAAAAGCTTCAGGTACACAAGAGCTTCCTATTTCTTCTTGCAAAGGAAACTTTTGCATCCACCAGGCGAAGCCCTTGCACGTACAGTTTTGCTCTCTGCACAGTTTTTTTTAAAGCCATGGGCCAGGTTGTAAAGAATAGGGAAGCTAGTTTTAGAACCGCCACTTGTTTCCCTAACAAGCAGCAACAGCTGCCTTCCATCCCCCACCCCAAACTCCCCTGGAAATTAGAGAAGTTTCCAATCAGTTTGCTGATCCAGTGTGATGTACATGGAACAGAGGGAGGCAGGAGGAAGAAAGATGTTACAGGATAAACCCATGGACCACACCTCATGTCATTAATGTCAGCCATGGCATTGCTTTGTAATGTCAGTGTGTCCCTATGCAACTTGAGTGCAGCGTTTCAGTTTGAGCAGCTGTACTTTTTGCTGGAAATGTCCCTCTTACACCTCTCATCTCGATGCCTGACATGAGCGAATCACGGAATAATGTGTTAGCAATTTAAGCATGATGAAGGCTTATGTACATAAACGCAAAATCTCAAACCAACATTATATACAGTGTACTTACAATATATACATACATAATTTATATACAGAAAATATGCATAAATATTGAAAAAGATGTTTTTAAACTTCAGGCTATTGATCTATAAATAACATGTTAATATTTTATGGATGAAATTACATGGAAGACAGCCATTTCAAAAGGAGGCAACAAACAGTGGCTTAATACTGAAACTCAGGTGATACTTGAAACCTCAAAAAGCAACATACCCTAGTGATACCCAGCAGAAGCAGCTAGTGAATTTTGTAGCTGCCAAATAAACAAAAGAAAAATGCAATTCACAGTGTACTGCCCAGATAGCACTGGGCCTGGGCTACAGTTCTATATCTATACTTCCCAGGACATTAAACATAGCAAGAGTTGCTTTGTCACAATCATTTAGTGAAATACACAGATACTCTTATGACTTATGTCCTTCTTACACCTAAGTACTGAGATGAACCAAAGAATCTATCTTTTCAGGCCAGTAATGGGAAAGGGAGCTGTTCCCTGTCCCATACTGATGGCTTTATGGGTACTAACTGGATGGGTGAAGAGCTGCCATTTTAACTGAAACTTGTTTCACATGTTTTCTTTGGAAAATGGTGTTAAGCTGAGTACCACTAGACTAGTGCGACAGGTGGGAAAGGAGAACTGTCACTTCCATTCTGTCACACAGATCTGCTACCAATGCACAAAACACTTCTGCTCCATGAAGTCAGTACCAGTTCTAAGATACACGCAAATAAAAATGTCACCTTACATTAATCTCAGCAATTCCTTGTAAAACTGATCTGTGAAACTTCAGAACACTGTGGTTCTCAGATACCTGGGTCCTCTAAGAGCAGGGGAATTATATTGAGATCATTATTTAAGAACAGTTCATATTCCCTTGCTCAACACAACTGAATGGATTCAGACACTGGCCCATTCACTAATGGAAAGTGGATGGCAGGGGAAAATGGATGGGTGGGTGCGGAGGAGAATTACAGTCATTTTTCACTAAGTCAATTTGTTACTGATACTGACTTCAGTGGAATCAGGATTGCAGCCTTACCGGCCTGCAGTTGCCATGTAGATATACAAATGAAAACACCTGCATTATCAGATATAAAATTCAGACACAACAGCAACATCTTCTTATTAATAAAAATGGCCTTAGACGCTTTTTAAGACAAAAAAAATGCCCACGTGTTATCATTAGTTAATTAGAGGCCATCATTTGATCCCACTAATCTAGGCATGTCCAAACTTTGGCCCTCCAGATGTTTTGGACCACAACTCCCACAGTCCTTTGCCATTGGCAATCTAAGCTTGGAATTTTGGGAGTTGTGGTCCAAAACATCTGGAGGGCTGAACTTTGGACATGCCTGCATTAGGTAAATTTTCAAAATTGTTTCAGACAAGCTTGGGGTTGGACTGGATGGCCCTTGAGGTCTCTTCCAACTCTATGATTCTATGAAACTTAACTGAAAGCAGTCCACCAAGTACTGCACTGTGAAACTTGGTCAACATAGCATCTTACAGAATGAGTCCTTTCCAGCACTCTTTAGGTGCAAAGCAGCGCTGGATGTGCTCTTATGTAAGTACCAAATGCCTTCAGCCAGAGACTGAAATAACGCAATCAATACATCCATGTAGTAACAAAAAAACAACAACAGCTAACATGATCCTGTCTGTTGCAGATGTAGCACCAATCCACAGATTTCTCACAGCCCTCAGCACAAGTTCCTAGGATGGCCACATCAGGCAATCCAGGACATAGAACTGAGTGGATGGGATGGGCAGGAAAAGCAGCACAGGGACAAGAGAATTGTGCACACACAAACCGGCTAATACTGAGTGGTCAGCTGTGCATACTGAAGAGAGCAAAGACAGTAGGTAGGGGATAAATATCCCTTATGCCCTTGAATGGTCCTCTTGCAAACGATGGAAGGATCATGCTCTTAAGAGCCACTGTATTCAGAACAAACAAATACAGAAACAAATACATATGAGATGACAATGCCATCAATCAAGGTCTCTCTCTTTTTAAATGTCTGCTGAAAATCTTCGTTCTTGTAGGAATCCCAGTTGATTTAATAAGATAGCATCTGTCGTATTCATAAATGCCCAGTGATTGATATGAAATTAGGAAATCGTACGTGTTGAAAATCATGTAAAATGATAAGTCCCAATAGTGGGCAAAAAAGTGAAGCTAAAAATTTTGTACAGTACAGTCAATACTGTAAACTATAGTAGGACTTCACTTTGACTGTTTTCAAAAATAAATCCAAGACATCTGCTTTCAGTAAATTAACTCCATATTAATGAATAATGACCCCATAACGGAAACTGAACAGGAGAGCAGCAATGTCTACCTTTTTCTAGCTGAACTATTAAGTACCTCAATAAGAGAACTGCTATGATTGCACTATCATGAATATAACAAGAATTGGCCAAAAACTTTTCCTATGTAGCTCTAAGTCAATTTACATGCCTGCTTAGCTGGAACACTGAATGGGATCGATGCGATGCTCAGAAAGTGTTTAATGCATCACCCATTCTGATGGTACAGAATCTTTTCCAAAGAACATGAGAATCTGAATGTCTAGCTAGTCGAACTAGGCCATGGAAGTTCATATTGATTAGGTCGGGTACATTAGCATGGGGTCTCCTTAACAAATATGTTTGGCTTTAGAAGAACTAAGTTACATGCATAACTCAGTTCTGGTTCAAGTTCCCCCCCCCCCTAATTTGTCAGCCTTTAAAATAATAGGTTTAAAAATAATTTCTTATGGCCAAAAATATAATTTTAAGGTATGTCTCTCTATAGACTGGCAACACATGTTGAATTTAGACTTAAACTGTTTGTTGATCTGCCTGACCGTATTTGGATAATAAACTTACAAAACATTTTCTTAAAGTCAAAATAGTGCCTTTGAGGTCCATAATTTTTTGGTACAAAAATAATAATGTTTTCTCTCTCTTGCTTTCAACAGTTAGCTTAGCCTCACTACTGTAAACTAACATTTCTCACATCAATTGCTTCCATTAGGCACATTCAAGTAAATAATAAAGTATCCAAGTTAACAATGACAAAAGCCAAACTAGGCTTGATAATTTTTTACAGAGGCAGCTGTCCATTCTCTGGAATGGAATAAATAGTCACTTCCCTCAGCCAACGATTCAGGCGGTTTGATGTTAGTATCCATCCCCATTGTTCAGAATAGTTTCTTTTTCAGAAAGTTCACCTATTCTGCCATTAGAAGAACCAGCATCAAAGAATCTGCATTTCAAAGGAAGCAGAACTGCAAACATATGCAAGTAGTTCTTTCTGTCAGTAGATGGTTGAACGAACACTGGTCCAAGGCGGAAAGTTAATGACCATCAGAGACAGGATTGCTGGTCCAGTCCAGAATAATCAAGGTCATACTGGAAGTCATCACAAATATGCCACTAATCAGGAAAAGAAGAGCCTAGAAAAAAAGGGGGCACAAAAATACAAGAGGCATTATTTCACCAGGGGAGAAGCACAGCGTGATGGCAAGAACCTATGATGGATGTGCAACAGCCATGTAGACAACAGGGTTCTTTTAAATAAATTCCCCAATATTAATGTTGCATGATTGCACAGTCCAGAAGTCAACCTTTAAAAATTGCCTTATCTTTTGTCGGGGGTGTAGCAGTGAAAGCTATAATGAAATCTGTGTGGTGTTTCTCCTTTATTTCGGGGTAGACAAATGTCTTTAGATGTAGGGCCAATGATTAAACCTCAAATAGAACAGATCCATTCAATGAATGGCATTTGCTTGAAGTGTTGTTTTACCATTCAGCAAATCTACTCCAGTTAAGATGGATTTAGCCCGATTGCTAATGTTCAGTGTCATACATTTATAGCAGGCTTCTGATAACCTCAGTTTTCATATGATTTCAATTTATTTTGACCTACATGAGGACCTTTCTAAAGGTGTAAAATCTTGGCATTTGTCAAATTTAATATCATTTACATGCACAAAATTGTACTGTCATTCAAAGGAAGGACAAAGGATCACAAAAAATGATCACACTGGGTCCATTTTATTATATAATTGTAACTGGACGCAACTGTACTTTTCCTCTCATGATGCCTGATTAATCAAAGACTAAATGAATAGAAGGAATGAAAGCTATGATTCTAGTCCCTGAAATGACCATAGGCAGTGGACAGTCTAAAAAGGGAAGATAGGAGAAATAAGAAAATCCTATTCTGTGCCATTTAATTCACTTGATAGTTCATCACTGTGCTGTTGCTGCCAACAATGCTTACAGCTAGACCAACTTATTTAATAATAATAATAATAATAATAATAATAATAATAATAATAATAATAATAATAATAATAATAATAATAATAATAATCATAATATCATCATCATCATCATCATCATAATAAACTATTTACTTGGATAAACCTGACTAGGAGCACCTCCTCTGTACTTACCCCAATTTTTTGTACAGACTTCATTGATTCCTTCTTCACCAGCTTAATGTAGAAAGCAGAGGGAAGTATAAAGATCAGCATGGCGGCAGCAGAGGCACCTGTAATCAATAATATGGATTAACACAATATTAATTTCCTATTCTACCTCTTTATTTTTCTATTTTAAAAAGTTTTTTTTTGGGGGGGGGGGAAACCCAGCAGAATAGTCCTTACCAATGAATCCAAAGATATCTCTAATTGTGGGAACAAAGATGACAAGAATGTTGGTGAAGATTAAAAGAGAGAACGTGATAGCACAGTGGCGCAACCAACTGAATTCTTTGCTAGCACACAACAACTGGGTGATGGAACTGCGGATCTGGAAAACAGAGGGATGCCATTAAATCACAAAAACTTCTTCAGATTACATAGGATGTAATTTTTTTTAAAACAAAAATATGCTCTTGCAAATATGGAAACTTGTAAACAGGACTGTTAACTAAATAGCGGGTGGGGAAAATGTTTTAAAATCCTTACAATTTATAGACAAGCCATTTCCCCTAATCAGAAAGCTATTCTATGTTTGCATGTGGTTCTGGATAACCTTGATATAGGACAGTGGTTCCCAGCCTTGGGTAACCCTGGTGTTCTAGGAGTCATCACAATTAGCAGTGCTGGCTGGGGTTTCTGGGAGTTGCAATCCAAGAACACTAGGGTTACCCAAGGTTAGATTAGAGGCAATAATAACCTTAGAATGGGCAGCTGAAAGTATGGATTATCAAATCCAGCCCATGTCAAGGAGGCACAGGAGAACTGAACTTCTAATCTCCGGCTCCAGAGCTAAATGCCTAAACCACTGAGCTACCCAACAGTTGCACTGCTGAACCACTGATATAGGACATGGATAAGCCAACAATTTGGATGTAAATTGACTGAATGATGGAAGGAAAAAGGTTCCTTCCTCCCCATCAGACACATCTCCAAAATGGTTGGGGCAGGGCCCTTAACAACATGGAGACTGCTTTAAATGTGGGGAATTGCCCAGAAATGATATTAAGATGAGTCAAGAAGGTTTACCAGTGTTCCTTATGCCTTCTTCACTCCAGCAGCCCCTTCTCACATTGCTCCAGGGGAGGGGGCATTTTAAAGGAGGCAGAGGGTACTATAAATCAGGACTTACAAAGCTTTTCTTTTTAAGTTTATTTATCTTTGCAACCCAGTCTTCACTTTTAGGTCATATTGATTCATTCCTTAGGATCTTTTTAAAAGTATATTTTAAAATAAGATGTGGCATATTTTTGTGGCACATCCTTTACTTTAAAAGATACTAATCCTAAATTCACTTCTTTTCCTTTTTATTGTGAAGAAAACGATTATATTTTTTCTCCGTAAGTATTAAAGTCACTTACTGGAAAAATGACAACAGGTACAGTAAGAGTTACTGCCATTAGGACAGCCAGGCGCACAATAAGGAGAAGAACATCACTTCCAAGGACTGCAGAATATGTGTGAAGCAACTCTGGTTCAACATTTCCTACAAAGAAAATTGCGTATTTGTAGAACTTCAGGGAACTTATATATATATACATAACACAATAGCAAAATATCTATACACAGCTCAAAAATCAACTTTTTCTGAGAGTGTACTGTAATATAGAATTGTCCACTAGAAAAGGGATTTTATCCCCACCTTCCTATGGTATTACAAACTTACCAAATCATATATCGTGATTATTTTTTTTAACCATTCTAATCTCATATCCCCACTATATCTATGTCACTAAGATTCCTCACACTGGGTTGAACTCAGACTTAGTCACATTTAAAGTAGGGCCACTAGGATCGAAAGCTTCATATTAATCATGGCTCTTTTATGGCCATTGATTTCAATGGACCTACTTTAAGTGTTATTAAATCTGAATTGAAGCTACCGGGATCATGTCAGACTAAAACTACAAGACACGTTTCATGGGTCTTACTGCAGTTTTGCTAACACCTGCAAGATGCAAAAGGCCGATACATATAAGTACACTCTCTAAGACCAAGGCTCCAATGGCCGGAGTCACATGGCTGCATTAATCTCTTCTAGTGGAAGCAAAACACTGGCTGAAATCTTCTTCTTTAGCTAATATGCTGCAACTACAGTAGGCCTACTGAATCAGAAGAAGTCACAGAGGAGTCGGCTCATCAAATCCCAACTGATTCGATGGGTTTATTCTAGTTGTGACTTGCTATGCTAAGCAACAGAATTTCAGCCACCGTTAACCATGCTGAATTTGGGATAGGCTTCTGCATGCTCAAAATGTCTAGGCAGGGTTTACACAAGAAATCAAAAACTGAAACACAAGAGACGCTACTTACCATAAAATGTCAAGTATCCAAAGAGAGCAGCCAGGAGGTACATAAGGAACATGGCAAAAAATGACACATTGGATACCTTCATCATTCTTCTCCGGCTTCGGCTGTTTCAAAAGAAGACATGTATTAGGACTTCTGCGGTACACCCTTGTGTATTGTTATCTGATACGCTTATATGAAATGTATAATGTATAATATATATATAGGCCTTACCCTTTCAGTTCTTCATAAATAGGAAGTATAGCAGGATGGCAGACAAAGGAAAATGTTAGGATCGGTACAGCATAGACAGTCTGCAAAAAATGTTTGAATATTCTTTAGCAACATTAACACAGTGCAGTCTTTAACCCTACTGCTAACTCTAATTCGAGTAGACTCATTAAATCAAATAAATTTACATAACTGCTGATTCACCATTAAGTCTCTGACTTGGTGGCTCTATGGTAGCTGACTGAGGCCAGCTTCTTCAGTAACTAAGACTACAATCCTAAAATGACTCACTTCATTCATGCATTACATTTTTATTTGTTCTATTTCTATCCCATCCTTCCTCCAAGGAGCTCATGTTAGCTCATTATAGCCCCATGATGTATTGGCCCAAGGAATATCCAGCATGACTGAAGGGAGCCTAGTATTTCTCTGTGCCAACATCTGTAACATACCTCATGGGAAACAATGGGATCTACTTGGGAGCTACATAATTACATCTCCTGTTTTGGTTCAAGTTACAAAATGGAGAAGCAACAATTCGGTTTAAATCAATGCGTGTTTTGTTAATGAACAAGAATTTTGTTACTGAAAACTGACTGTATGCCTGCAAACCTGCAATCCCATTCATTATGCCGAGGTTTGGGTATTTCCTGAATGCTTTACCCATAAAGATTGAAAACTCCCCCTAAAATCCCTCTTCACTATATTAAGTAAGTTTCTATCCTACAGCGAGTGCCATTTCCCAGAAAGTGAACAATAAGTTCATGACTCTCCAGAAGAACCAGGGTGGCAAGCATATGTCTTCAAAATTACCATATTTCAGCTACCCTTCCTTTCCACTTAAATCCATGTTCACTCCTCTATTACTCTCAATATCAAGGTTGGAAGCCACTGCAGTTAGACTGCAGTTGGACTGCAGTTCTCAAAAGCTTTCACCACTAGCTGTGTTGCTTGGAGTTTCTAAGAACTGCAGTCCAAGAACGCTTTGGTTGCCCAAGGATGGGAACCTCTGCAATACATTATCCACACATAATAAATAGGATTTCTCAGTAATAGAATTTCAAGACACAAGCGTGTTCTAAATCCTTATCAGGCTGCCCATATTCTAAAGATCAACTATGTGCTCTAGCAATTCGTTGCTTTTGTGCCCAAGACAAACATTGTTCTCAAATCCACAAAAACACACACGCTGATCTCACTGCAATATAATCCCACACATATACACACCCCCCCCAACACACACACAATTTAACATTAATCTTTACCTGTGAATTGAAGATGAAATATTTTGGTGTGCAGAGGTCATCATTGGTTACATTGGCTGAAGCTTCATGAAAATCAGAGGCTGTCGACAGATGTGCTAGGCTAATATTCAGAGTTGTGTTAACCAAAAAATGCTCCATCCCACAAGGAATCTGAAACTTCTTGCAAATGACCTAATCAAGAAGAAACACAGTACAGAGTTAACTGAAGTTTGACATTTAAAGACTGGACATAATTAAAAGTCATCTGCTATCTTATATGACTAAAATATATCAACTGTTCAGAAATGTATACAATATTTGCTTACCACAATAAGAAAGAAGACCATGCACAGTAAGGAAAATCCACTGGTGTAACCCAGATATCCTGTAATAAAGACAAGTCTGGATTGTGACCGCTGCTTATATGCAAGGTGACATAGCGTATATAATTTAAAAATGAGTTTCTAACCAGTATCCTGTTTGTGCTGGTGTAAAACCAAGTTATGTCACTGTAACTGTGCTGGACATTACACTTGACAAGAAGGAATTGCATTACTGAACAAAATAATCAGTTGCACATCCCAACCATGACTGATTGTGCCACGTTGCTGGCAGAAGTGCTTCGAGGATAGCATTTCCACCTGAGTCCAAGTGAAACTGCGATGCACACTTCCTCCAGTGGTGTGCCCAAAGTTGCACAATAGTGTTTTGGCTTCTAGGTCAAGACAAATTTGCTGACATGAATCGTGTCAATATAGTAGCACTACCTTTGTAACTCAATCATATGGGCCTGTCTATTGAGATTAAAGAGTTCTTGTTTCTCATTCTCTTATAAACCAAATCAAGACTGTGGGATTTAGGGTCCCTTCAATGTTGTTGGGTCTCCCAATTCCCAGCAGCCTTTCCATCCTGGCCAGAGCTATGGGATGATGAAAACAGTTGTTCATCAACATCTGAAAGGCCACTAGTTCTGCAGCCCCAACTCAAATTAATTTATCTGATATTTTTTGCAAGATATGCAATCCAATCCTTTACATGTCTACCCCTAAATAGGACTCACTGGAATTACTGGGAGCTACTTCCAAGGAATGAAATGTGGATAGGATTATACCCTTAATGTGATACACACCCTCTCTTTATATATTTTGCAATTTGCATTACAATTTATTCATGCAATCTTTCGCTTTTTTTTTGTTGTGTACATGTAGATTGTCATTTGGAGTTCACTGGAAACTTAGGTTGCCATTTATCTGTGGCCACACAATATAAACTGTAAAAATGACACGAGACTCCTAAATATAGACAGACAAGAGATCTGATATTACCAGTACTTTATGATCTTTTGCCCCAAGTTTGCACAGAAATCAGTAATTGCTTACCTAGATTCTTCAATAGTGACAAAGGGAGAATGAGTCCCAATGAGACCAGTATAACCAAATAATCCCCATTGATATACCACTGTCTGTAAAAGAAAAAAGAAAGAAAAAAAGTTATCAATAAATTGGTGTGTGGCTATCACATCTACAATGTAGACATCTAATATTATGTTAATACAGCAGTGAAACAAAGAAAACAGGAATGGGAGCACACAAGACTCTTGTCCTGAGCACCTCATGAACACAGATTCCAATTTCTTCCCAAGGATGCAACTCTCCACTGGTTTGATCTTTCTAGGCCAACACTAGAGCTTGGAGAAGCACTTCTAGGCTTCCCAGAATCCCTTAGACAGAAACCTAGCCACCCAGAGAGGCCTTGTTGTCAGAAGGATGGTATAAAACTATAATAACTAACTAACTAACTAACTAACTAACTAACTAACTAACTAAATACTTCCAGGGATTCCTTAGTCAGGAACATATACTAAGGTGGGGATTCTGGAAGACATTTCTAGAAAACAACTTTTCTAAGCTCTATAGACATGCACAATTAATTCTACAGAACTTGGTGAGACCACATCCTAGTTAATGTGTTTAGAATATGGGCCGATCAGTCCTAAACACATTTCTGTCTGAGGTAGCCTTGAGCACACTTCTAGTAAGAAAGCTCAAAACAGCCGTCAAAATTCAGTTCTTGAGTTCTGCTATTCAATATAGCTGCAATAAAGTTTCCATAGCGCGATATCTATAGCAACATCCACACTGATCTTACCCCTACCCCTTCAAAGTAGACTGCACTGCTTGTCAAAGGATTTACAATTCAACAGTTGGACAGGCTCCAGGGGTTACCTTTCTAGCTCCTTCTGCCACCCTGCAGTCTAAACTCTTCTCAGGACCAGAAAAACCCTATGGTATTATGCACCTGAGCAGGGTGTGGCACCATGCTGAGCTAAGCAGGAGGGAAATGGAAGTCTCAGTTCTGCTAGCACTGGATATTTAAGTCCACCACTGATCTTGGCCACAGTGCTTAAATTTAAAAATCCAGCCCTGATGTCTCAGAAAAAAAATTGACCTTTCCATCAGGATGCATAAAATTTATTTATATTTTAAAACCAAGACTTAGCTGAGTGGAAGGCACAAGACTGAAAGAGGGATATAAGTTATGTGTTCCACTCCTTGAAATAAACTGGTGCAATACCCATGCAAATAACCACAGAAAGGTTGACAGGGATACACAGGCTATTGGGATGCCCTTCAGCATCTTCATGTGGATTCTGAACCCTCCTGGGGAAGGATCAGGTTCAACAACCATCATCATTATACTGCTACCAAGTAACTATTAACCTCAAACGTATTAAGCAGCATTCAGAGAAATTGGTGTCAACACAAGCACCACTGAATATGTCAGCATTCAGCTAATGATAACAGCTAGGTTTAGATATTCCTGCTTCTCAAGATTATAAGCCATAGTTGGCATTCCATTAAAATAATATGTTCATTTATTTATTTATTTTAGAGTATTTTTATTCCACCTTTCTCCTTGGAAAAGGATCCAAGGCGGCACTTGTACCCCCAATCACTATAGCTGAGTTTCAGCACACACTGGTACTGTCTCAATCCTAAATGCTTTTGCTCAGTGCTTGTATATCTGCATGTTTTAAGGTGCTTCTGTCCCCCATTTCAAATCTTGCAGTAGTATTTTGCTTAAATTAGTGCTCAAAAACATCTTTACATGTGCTTGCTTTCAAAACAACAAATGTAAAACAACAACCTGTTCTGTAATTTTCTAGCTTTGCTTTTTTGTTCAATTTTAATATCATTGCTCATCATTCATTAACTTTGTATGTTGGTCAGAAACTTGCCATGTAGCTAAAATAAAAAGAATAAATAGGCTGTAGTGTATTTAACAGCATTGGATTTTCAGACCAGAACAGTTATCTAGTTTACTCGAAGCTGTTGCCTTTTCAAAAATACATAACCCACCCCCAGTAGAAATGTCTGTATTATAAACCAAATAGACCACTCAAGAAGCAAGCAAGCAGAACTGAAATATAACAGTGATTTTGCCTTTTGTATTAAGAGGTTACATTTATATCTATCATTAGAGGTACTCAGACATACAGTAGTATTAATAATGCTCATTTCCGTTCCTATTACCATTTTTTTCTGCCGAGCAGTTCTAAGACCTACCCTGTGTTCTCTTCGATGTCCATAAATGCCTTGATGACCAATGGCAACTCATATTTCACTATGTAGAGGTAGCTTGACATAGCTGCAGGTGGATAACATTGTAGATTGTTACAAAAAAACCCAAAACAGAACACGAGAAATGTCTCAAAGACAAGAGTCTCAAAACATGTTCCAGAGTGCCAATTTAAGGTCACCAGTGGAAGCATATTGTGTTACAAAGGTGCTCGAACAGAAGCAAGAATACTGTCTGCAAAAGCATGCATGCTGAAGACCAGGAATGAAGATTGTTCCTTACCTCCAATATTCTGCATTGTAATAGATCCAGATGCTGCGAGTTTCCCAGCCATGCCAAATGCCTTCATTCCCAGCTGTTCATATAATAGAGACCCTACAATCACAGAAAACAAAATTATTGGAAACATGGAATGTATCACAAGAGGGCAAGAGTCAAGAATGTGGTTTATAAAAAATTGTTTTAGAAAAAGGCATTAACCATACCTCCTTCATTGGCAGTCTTCAAGAGGAGGTGAACTGAATACAAGGAAAATATCGACACAAACAGTAGAAGAATTCTAAAAGCAAACACAAATGCAACCTTTAATTTGAATGAAATAAGGCATGTAAAATTAGAAAATGCACCAGAACATAGTGGGGTTGAGTCTGCCCAACTTGCACACTTTGGTCTCATTGATTTGACTGCACAGTATTTAAGGATATACTTAACCTTTTCACAGAAATCAGTGACATTTAAAAGTGACAGCACAACTATGTTAAAAGGGGTTATAATACTTCTCAAGAAAGGAAGAAAACAAAAACTCCCCAATATAATTAGCAGTGAACTTTTGTTTCAGCTAATGTTATGAGACACTTTCCAGCAAGGGATACAGATACCATGAAACACACCATCTGAACTGGATTACCTAGATTTAAGCTCGTTCAGACTCACAGTGGATTAAGTGCATGTTTCAAACACAAGACACAATTTCTACTGAAATGCTGCTACACAGCTAAGAATGACTAGGCTGAAAGGGAAAGTCTGCTACTTCTTTCATTGATTCTCCCTTCAGTACTTGCTCAAGCAATTAATAATTATTACAGTTCGGAAAATTCAACAGAATGTATGGTTGGTTAGCATCCAGCCATACATTCTGGTATCTCGGTGCCAAGTACATGAACATAAATTTGGTATTCTTGGCTTCTCTCCAGTCTGTCTTACATATCATGCAGGTTGATTTATGATTTTAATAAGGCGTGCTTCAGACTCAGGCAACTGGGCTACTGGAACCAGATCTCCACACCTCCCTAGAGAGAAGATCACAAGGCCCTAATGAATGGAATACACTGTGTCATGAGTGAGAGATGGAGCCTGCATATAAAGGTGGCAGCCTTTTCTGTGAAAGCTGTCTTTCCATCCAGGGAAGGTAGGTCCTTAATTCAACCCAGTGGATGAAAACCAGAATATGAGAGCAAATGGTGATCTAAGTACTAGTGTTATAATATTCGTGGCTCCACGACAAATGTAAAAAAAAATATTGTCACAGCACCTCAGTCATCCCAGAGTGCAGGACAGGTAGCCATTGTTTCAAGCTATACGAATCCAGATGTGTACAGTAGATTTTTCCTGTACTTTTCCATTACATTTTCCAGTAAGGGCAATACAGCAATAGAACCAGTTGCCTCAAGAAGTGAGGAGTGCTCCAGCACTGGACACAATCAAGAGAAATTTAGGCAACCACCTGACATATATTCTTTCATTTGTATTCCTGCATGGAGCAGGGAGTTGGACTCCATGGCCTTCATGATTCCATAGCACAAACAATTGCTACCAGCCAAAATGTCAGCATTATGTTTTAACACAAATCTAAGATTCATTTTTTTGTTTGTTGAAGATATCACTGAAATTCTGTCTTTGGTGATAAAATGTATGCTTATAAACCTTATTCAGAAATGTAGAGCTAATTTTGAGTCACATATGAGATTTTATATATATGGATCTTGAATGCTTTATGCCCACCAATGGGTGAAAGTGACAGCTTAACTGAGTCTTATTTCTAAGTAGGCCTGTCTTATACTTTGTACCATTCAATGGCAAAATTCTCTTTAGAAGATACAATGTAATGAGTAGTACTCATTACATTGTATCTTCTAAAGAGAATTTTGCCATTGAATGGTACAAAGTATAAGACAGGCCTACTTAGAAATAAGACTCAGTTAAGCTGTCACTTTCACCCATAGGTGGGCATAAAGCATGCAAGATCCATTAGGGCCATAGAACTTCCCCTGTAGCTGCCATCATCTATGTTTCAGAGGAATTAGTTCACCGTAGAACATGTAGGCAGTGTAACTTTGGAAAATATAGCACTAACTGACTTGTAGCTCTCTCTGTCTATATATATACTGACTTAAATGAGAGTTTTAAAATTACACGTGACTATTCAAAGGCTATTACCAGCATGCATTGTGCTGATGACATTGTAACCACCACAAAACTTGCTTGGAGCATGAAACGGCACTTTTTGCTTTGTCAACATTTTCGTACAAGTTTCCATATTAAAAGAATGAGCAAAAAATGGACAAATGCCATACACCAAAATGTGCTTCACACTTCCATTGGTTTTGGTGGCAACAGTAACAGTATTACCAGCATACTGCATGTTGGGACATCTCAAAGTGATCCTCTGTGAGTCATTTTGAGGACCTGAGAAGACAGAAGGGGAAGTCTGAAAACACAGTGTGTGAGGTAAACTAATTACCAAAAATAAAAATAAAAAGTAGACACAAATACTTGAAGATTGCACTGCAGCCATCTTCTGCTTTAAAAAGCATTCATTCTAGGCTATGGTGAACTATTTTGGATATGACACTTAAGTATAAATGGGAATTGCTCCCAATTAATGACACAACACCACATCCTTAAGTGGAGTTTAAATTGTAATTACCAAGCTTTTAAACTAGAGTTCTGTTCAAGTAATAACACATTAAAACTTCCTTAGACCTAGAATAGAAATATTCTACTGCTGGAACTGTTCTCCAGCAACTACCCTTCTTTTCCCCATTGTATGTATTTGGTTTTGGTTTTACAAAGCAGTGTAGCATTTCCTCCTTACCCAGTATAATTTCTTTGGTGCTTACACAAAATGTATCAGATTTCGAAGTTTGGGAAGTTAATACCCCTATATTAGTTTTCCCCTCTCTGAAAAAAAAAAAAACGAAAAAAAAACAACAACAACAACAAAGCAACAACCTCCACTGCGGTAGGCAAGAACATACTGAAAAATCGGTGGGTGGTGGGTTTGCTTTCCTTAGAATACTCCTCAATATATACTGCCCCCTAAAGGAAATACATATACTGTACTATATTGTATATAATGCATGAAAGAAAGCTCCTTGTCCTCCATGCCTATAGAGGGGGGGATAACCTACCTAGTGTTTTGTCATTTGTTGTCTGCTGCTGTCTATTTAATCTCAAAGCACTCTGCACTGATTTTTTTAAAAAAGCTAAACAATAACGCCAGGCCAAGCAATACCATAGACTCTTGTCTTTTTAGAAAGAAAAACTAAGAAAACGTTCTAGTGATTAAATTGATAGGATGTTTATGCTGATAGGGATGAAGGAATTTAGAATACAGTATACGATTTTATCTGGCTAGCTTTAGATAAAAATTTCCTTCCACTAGTTCTAGAATATTGCACGGTGATATTTATACTGATAAAATTTCTGCATGTTGACAATGTGCATTTATTAAAGAAAGGGGTGATTCCCAAATGACAGTTACAGTGCATGTGGAATTTCCCCCCTTTACACTATGTAAAGTTAATACAAAACAGAATTTGCTTCCCCTTGAAGCTACTTTCAAAGTACTTTGAGTACTTTGCTGCTTTGAATGAATCAAAACAGAATAGGATGGTTTGAATCAGACACGCTTAATTTTCTTTCTTTTTTTGTGTTAACAACTCTGAATCACACAGGAGTGAGCTAAACATTTAGGAAAGAAATGAAATCAAGCTATCTCAAAATGCTTGTTGTTGTTATATCATTGCAGTCATGACCGGCTCTTTGTGACCCCATGTCCATGGAGTGTTTTTTGGCAAAAATGCTTAGTTGAGACCAAATCATCAATGTGTTAAAAACAATATGCAAATATTTCTGGAAATAACATGCACAAAGAGCAACATAGTACAGAACATTAGTCAATTGAATGTATTACCTAATACTTACACAAAAAGGGCAATTCCAGTGTTTGCCATGGCATAAGAAAGTCCAAGGATCCCACTGCCCACTATAGCGTTGCTCAGATTAAATACTGACATTCCAAAGGAAGTAGTACCTGGATTCTGCAAACAAGAAAACGGGTCATGGAAGTTAATCATTTATTCAGAAACTGTGATTTGAAGATGGCTTTAATGCATGTGAAGACTTTTCTTCATGTATGCTTAGATTAAAAAGTTGATGAAGAAATGCTCACATATTCAGTTTCATACTTCTTCTTCTTTCCAGGATTGGATTCAAGTAAAAAGTTTTGGTTTTCTGGATCCATGTCAACATAAGGGCTGTGAGAGAAGGAGGGAAATGAGATCAGTTTTAAGGAGTGTTCCTTAAAACGGCAGCAAGGAAAAACAGTTTTTTATTTTCTGCAATGGTTTTTGAAGGAGTTTATCTCTTGGGCATGCCCAAGGAATCTGAACAAATTTGATTCAGTTCCTCCACTCCCATTGCACAGGGTGCACGCAATGCCAGGATGTTCCCGGCTCTTAACCACCATCTTTGAAACGGCTCAGAGGGTTGTTTGTGATGATAATGTACAGACAGCCCTCTATGCCACATTGTAAGAAATGTGGAATATCAACGTCACAAATCCATGCAAATAAATAAAAAGTACAACTAGGATTCCAGGTTGAAATTCACTTCCTAATAAACAAACAAAAAACAAACCAACCCAATAAGGGTTCTGGCATCCTTTGCACAAGAGAAATAGGGATGGCCCTAAATTCCAAAGAAGTCAGAGAAAGTCTCCTGACCTTTTTAGAGCAGCTGCTTTGGCTGGGTAGGGGTAGTTGAAATCATTGCTGTTGGAGCTATAGCTGCTGCTGTCTTCATCGGGTGTGGTGTTGAGTTTGCCCATCTCAGCTTTGGTCATGATGGGATCCAGGATGCCTTCTTAAGTACCAGAGATGAAGCAGGCCAATTACTTGAGTTGGGCTCCTATCAGCAGCCTGGCTTCCTCTTGATCTTTTGTCCTTGGTGGCTGCTGGACTTCCCCCCTTCTGTAAAGGTAAAAAGGAAACGTCAATACTGCAGTAGTCTCCCAAAGTGGGTCACGTGAGGAACTGCCGCCGCCGCCGCCGCCGCCGCTCCTCACCGCGGCTGATTCACAGTCAAGCAGGCGAGTGGAAAAGTACCAGCAGGGAAGGGAGGGAGGGAGAGCGGGAGAGAGGGAAGGAAAAGTACAAGGGAGCGGAACAAAGATAATCGCCAGCTACAATATCGGAGCCCACGAAAAAAGGGGAGGGGGGGAGAGGAGCAAGAGGATCTGCTCGAGAAAGGCCAGGGTGCGCAAAACCGACCCGATCCACCCAGCAACTCCATTCTGCTCTCCATCTCAAAACCTTCAATTGGGGGGTTGTTTTTGTTTTTTGGTCCTTGTTTAGTCTCTCTCCCGGACCTGATCCGCACATTAAAAGGACAGAGGGTAAACGATACAGGGGATCGGATACAGGAGCATGAAGTTATCAAGGCTGGCGGGCGCGATTAGGGGGGAATCGACTTGCCTACAACTCGGACACACAAGACAACCTACTGTGCCCGGGTTTTGGAAGCCAGCCAAATCCACCCCTTCTCCGGCCCAGAATGAAACATGATGCAACCGAGGAGAGAGATTGTCACATTCCCGTTCTTTACCTTAATCGCTACCTTTTTTTCTGCTTTACCGTCCCTTTTTCTCCCCCAGCCGCCTCAATAAAAAAACATATTTGCATTTTTAAAAAATGGGGTGGGGTGGGGGGGAAGAGAGAGATCAAAATTCATCACAAGGCGACACCACCAACGCCTATTTTCGGGTGTGTATTTCAACCACTGCTAGGATGCAGTAATGCCGGGTGGAATTTTTCCTTTTCTCTCTCCCCCCCCCCCCTTCTTTTTTTACACGAGTCTCACGGACCATGTTACATAAAGAAACGCTGCGCCTCTTGAAGCACCCGAATGAATTAACGGAGCCTCTATCCGCAGTCAAACGATCTCTTCCACCCACTTCCCCCAAATCACAGAAATATCCCAGAAGGACACATTTACCTTATAGTCAATCACTAATGAAGCTTCAAATCGGAATGTTTCACAATCTTTCCTTTAGTTTTCTTTTCTTTTTAAAGTGAAGAACCACAGGATCTGCGATAAGACGTTATATGCTTCTTCGGTGAAAATTAAAAAAATAATAATCCTTAAATATGGATACAATTAAAAGGCCCGGTGCGGTAAGGAGAAAAATAAAAAAAATAAATTAAATTACAAGCAATATGAGATTGCACCTTTCTTTATTTAAAAAAAAGCAATAAAATTGAGCCGGTATAAAACAATAATTTACTGTTCTGTTATTAAAATAAACGAGTTTTTTAATGATATATATATATATATTTATAAAGAAGAGTTCAGGTAAACTCGAGCGAGGTATGCGGCCCAGGCGCTCGGCGCGATCTGTATCGTGATCAGCACGGGCCGCCGAAAAAAGACGACGGTGTCGCGGAACGTGGCGACGGGTTCTGGGGAACGTCTTGCGCCGCGCTCGCTTTTGAGAACGGAATGCGGTGACGTCACGGGAGGGAAAGGGCGAGGCTTCCACCCGGCAACATGCGGCTCCTTCCCTTTGTATACCAACACCGCATCGCTCCCCCCCCCCGAGGTGCCCGTTCCCTCCCGGGACTGCTACAGTGGCACTCCTGCCTCCGGCCGGAAACACCCCTTTCTGTACAAAAAAAGGGACCGTTACTTAGCAGCCGGGGATTTTCTTTTTTCTTTTTAATTTAAGGACCCTTCTTCCGACATGCTGGAAGCGTTACATGACATCCTCGCTGACATATAGGGCGATTTCAGCTCTCCAAAGCGTCCGTTTCGGTTGGGTTGCTGAAAACTCAAGTTGTACACCTGCCGGTGGGCATCAGCGCCTTCCTTCGGCCTTGGGCTAGCCTCGTCTTTCCATCTGTAAAAACAACAACAACAACAACAACAACAACAACAACAACAACAACAACAACAACACAAGATCAGTTGTAAAGCACTTATACCTTGCGAGGAAATGCGTTGTTCTATGCCCCAATCAGGACTTGCACCACTAATCATAACGTTATATGTTAATTTGCATACCAGGTTATTTGAGAAATTTAATTATTTTACTAGAGAAGAGAACCTAATGGTAAAGACCTCAGTGATTAAACGGTATTATAATATACACTACTGTATTTGTATTCCTTTTCAATGTGGAGGAAAATAAATATGGATTTTAAAATAAGTTCCGGAAGAACTGAAGTAAATTTTTTATCACAGCTAATCAGAAAGTCATTAAGTTTTGCGTTCTACAGAACTGGATTGGTTAGAGGGGTTAGGAACAAGAAGGGAAGCACAGTGTTACAGCCTAAGGATCTGCCCTTCATTATTGTCCTATAACAGTGATGGGGAACCTTTTGGATTCAAAACCCACTCTTTTTTTTTCACAAAGTGCCAATACAGCAATTTAACCTGAATACAGGTGCTTGTGAAAGGGTGATGTCAGGTGCCCACAGAAAGGGCTCCAAGTGCCACCTTTGGCACCCATGCCATAGGCTCCCCAACACTGTCCTATAACCTGAGTGCACAGAAATGTTAAACAGATTGCATGGTGATCTAACTTCACCTGCTGTTTAGTAACAGCTAGTGGCTTCATAGATGGACATAATCAACAGGAAATATGGTTATCAGTGCATAATTATCAACCCTAGACAACCTACTGTTGCTACAGTCTCTCAACAGATACTTATCAACATATGGGAAAAAAAAACCCAGGCCATTAAAACTAGTTATTTTGCAATGTTTTCTCTAGGTATGACTTCAGGGACAGGAGAAATGGGTTCAGATAGTGCCAAAGAATGTTGTGTAACTCTGAACATTGCAAATGATATAATGCTTTATAGTTCTAGTTGTGTTGTACCATCCACGCTCCTAAAACGGAGCTGTAATAGTGAAGTCTGCATACGAATTACTGGATTTCAGCATGGAGAAATCAGTGGCATTCAGGACCATACCACATTATCATGAACTACATTTCATCAAAGTTTCCAGTTAAACTTGTGACAGTATTAATATCACATGAGGATGACAGAAAATCTCCAAGAGGAAAAGAGTATCAGACTTATCCCTTTATAATGTGAGTTGCTCATGTATTTATTTTTTACTGTCTCATGCATTTATAGATACAGATTACAGATACTGTTTCAACTGATATTGAAATTGAAACATTATTTTCAGTGTCCCGTTTGTTACATTGTCTTTTAAGTAAAGAAGATGTTCATTTATTTTCTTTTGAAGATGTTTTGTACTTTACTCAAGAAAAGAATGAATTCATTTCAGCTCATGTTGAGAAAGGGGGAAATAAACACTCCTTCATGAACTGAACTTCTGTGGTTTAACACAGAACACATTTTAGCTTAATGAAATTTTAAACAATAATGCATAGTAGTAATAACAAAATCAATGTTATATTTTCTTGCTTGTTCTGTTTACTGTTTAATGAATACAATGGAAAAGGAAAAAATGTGAGGAAAAAGTAACACTTTTCCAAATTTAGGGAAGACAATAAAGTAGTATAAGTTTCTTCTTCCTCTTATGTTGGAACATGTTTGACATCCAATGAATATCACATTAGGTTGGCCAACATCCATTGTGGGAACTCCCTCCCTTAGATGGTCCGGCTGGCTCCATCTTTGCTGTCCTTCTGCAATCAGACAGTCCTTTCTCTTGAGGCAAACTTTCCCTTTGTTTTTAAATTAATTGTTTTATCTCACTGTTTTGAATATGTTTTTGGTATGGCTTTTGTGTACCATTTTTAAAAATATGGCATTTGTTTTAGTCTTTATAATATATTCATGCTTACTTTTTTCCATTTTAAATATTGCCTTCTAATGATGCAAGCTGCCTTGGATCATTTTAAAAGGAGAAAAGCAGGCTAACAATATTTTGCTCAAAACAAACAACAAACATTGTCTAAATGCAGAGAAGGGCAATTGTGCAAAAACCTCCCCGTATTCTAGCAGGCTACCTGTTTCACAACTAAATGTACAATCTCTCTTGAAACCACTGTCAGAACAGGTGTGTGATGGAAAGCTTGCTGAAATTGGGTTGAATTTTATTGTGATTCCCCTTCTGCTCTGGATTTAAGAAACAGGAGACCATCTTCTTCTTTTGTTTTCCTTTTTAAAAAAATATTCAGATGGTTTTGCACTTTTGAAAAGTTTACTACTAGTAACCTATTCTTATGAGCTCAGCTAAATAGTTTAATTAGAAAACCATGTGGTGCAATGAACAAAGTTGTGGCAAGAACTGATCTCAGTTCCCTTCTTGATTGCTTGCTGTGGTTCCTGTAAATCTTTCCTATACTGTCTACTAATAGTTAATTCACTATGGATTGCTAAGTAGTCCAAGTAACACTGATAAGATCAGCAGACTTGGAAGAATCTCAAGTTCTAGAAATGTGAACATTTTCAGTAGGATTATTTTTTTTACAATAGTGGTGTGTCTACCTGCACACATGCGTGGGAAAACATTCTGCAAGATTGTCTTAAGAACTGGTTAAGTGAACTGGCCACAGAGCCTTGGTCTATTTGAGAGGGGGAGCAGGCTAATGAAAAACCAGAGGGTTTTTCCACCAGTGGACACCTCTAGCTGTCTCTGTGACAGTCCGAACAGGAGCAGTCTAGCTACAAACCTGAGTTACCTTTTTCTGTTTAATGTATTCTTGAATGCTTTCACAGCTGGGATCTGATAGATGTTTTGATTTCTTGGGGCTGTTTGGCCATGTCCTGGAAGTTTTTCTTCCTAACATTTTGCCAGATTCTTTGGCTGGCATCTTCAGAGGGCAAGGAGCTCAGTCTCACTTACTCTATACCCCAGAGCACAGAGATAACTCCTCCTTCCCTGAACTCCTTGCAACCACAAAGGGCAACCACAAAGACTGGTCAGGAAGAAAAACTTCCAGAACAGGGGCAAAGAGCCCCAAAAAACTCACAACAGCTATTACCTGTTTGGTTTTGCTTAGCCATCAATAAAATAGACACCAGGCTTTTAGTGAAATCTGAATCCAAGATATTAAAACTTATCGCAGCAGAGTCTATATTTATCAGGCTATGTAGTGGGACCTCATTAGGTAATTAAATCATACGAGTAAGGGCATTATTATGAAAGGAACATTATACCCCCCCACACACTTTTGCGTTCTCTTAGGAAGATGTAGCTATCCCAATAGGGTTTTCAAGGTGAGCTATTTCAAGGAGTGGTTTTACTAGTGCCACCCACACGAGTTTCCATAGCAGAGCAGGCACTTGAACCTCCTTCAGGATTAGACCACACTGGGAATGAACAGCCACAATGCAGGAGGTCTCAAATCGTGAGGCGTCTAAATACAGCTAGGCAGGTTTATATACAGTATATAAATGTCTCTTCACCCCCACGAAGCCACCGCCATACTGTCCGTGACAGCATAACACGGTGGTGTTTTAAAAACTCGGCCCATTGGCCGTTCATCCGAAGGGATAAGGCGAATCCCGCTTTTTCAGCGGGAAAGAGGGGGTTCGGGGCTCACCTCCCGCCCTGCGCGCTACCCCCTTCCCGCTCATCCCCCCGCCCACGCCACCCTCCCTCGCGGAAGGTTCTCGAGGAGGAAGACGGCGCGGCGTGGTGGTGGGCAGCTGCGCGCGCAGCACCGGGACTGGAAAATTTTCCACTCGAGCTGCTCTTACTATGGGGGGGGGGGAGAAGAGAGAGAGAGAGAGAGGGAAACGACGCGCTCCCGCCCACCGGTGTCACGTGAGGCGCTGAGTCACCTCTCTTGCCCCGCGGGGTGGGTGGGTGGAGGGGCGAGGGCAGGGCAAGTTGGTTCAAAGTCCGCCTCGCGCCGCTGCCCGGGACGGAGAGCGGACTGCGCCCCGCGGTGCCTTGCGGATCATGTGCAGAGAGAAACCGGCGAGGGGCGGTTTGGGCGAGGTGGTCCTTGGGGCCCTCCCGCCGGCTTCGGGGTTCTCACGACTTCCCTCCGTGGAAATGACCCTTTAGGCATGGAGAGGCGTGACCCTGGAAGCGACCCACGTTGGAAGGCTCACCCACGAACAAGTTACATTGTGCTTAACCTTGATCCTGTTTGTCCCTGGAGTTGATGCCAGCTCGAAAACAAAATTTAAAAAGCAGCACATTTTAAAAGCATGTTTGGTGTGGTGGAAATACGGTCCTAAGCCACGTTCTCACGCTGGCTTTCAATATTTTGTAACTCAAGTGGCTGAAGTTTATTTTATTATATTTTATTTTAGAGTATTTTTACCCTGCCTTTCTCCTTGGTAAAAGGACCCAAGGCGGCTTACTGTAAGGAGGGATAATATACAGTCCAGTACAATTAAGACATGTTCAAGTATTGAGAACAAGGAACTGAGGGTCATCTTACAGCATTAATAGACAACATTACATTAAAGCTGCAAGAGAATGCCAGCAGTTTAAGGGGAGTAAAGCTCCGTGTAAAGATACGAGTGATGGAAATAACATTGAAAGCATAGTGTCAATGTAATCACACAAGGTTATAAGTGGTTATAACACAAAGTCTTAATTTTGCAAATATGCTCCTGGCCACAGCTGTGAACTGGGCATCCAAGCTCAAGGATGAGTCCAAGGGCAACCCCAAGCTGCCTACCTGATTTTTCAATTGGAGAGTGACCCCATCCAGTACAGGTTGCATCCCTATCCCTTGTTCTCCCTTTCAACTGCCCAGGAGCACCTCTGTCTTGTCTGAGTTTAGTTTCATTTTGTTCATCCTCATCCCGTTCATTACTGCAGCTAAACACTCCTGTAAAGTTGAGATAGTAGCTCCCTTAGAATCCGGAGGTGAGGAGAGGTAGATCTTAACCCTAACCCTCTTTTTCTGCAGAAAAATAAGCAACAACTTGATGCCACATTGAAATGCACAAGGAGCAGGTAGTACTGAGTTGCAGATAGTATATAGTTCATTGTGCTTTGGATTTGCATAAATACAAATTAGGAAAGCAGTAAAGTTGCTTCATGAAGTCAGCCAAACAAATAAACAGAATTGTGAAGAGCACTTGCATTCCGTGACTTTTGCTACAGGAACATAAGTGTTCTATTGCCCAAGTGAGAAATTGTTGCAGATCTTAAATGAAGTGAGTCAGGACAGGGTGACCTGATTCTGTTTGCATCAGTACAATGACTGAACTTATCATAAGCATAATGGAGAATAAACATAGCCTTCTTCTACTCTTCTGGAAAGATACATTAACAATAACAATCTCATTGATTGTTATGGGAATAATTGTGATGAAAACTATGTTAAAAGCATAGCTGGAGAAAAACTTATCTAGGGATTTAGAGAACTGGAAGCAGCTGCAGCTGCCTACTTTGTGCATCATGGAATTAGAAGTTAAAATTGCACCCTATTTACAGGGTATGCAACACACCAATTTAATGTTACAATACTGTATACACAATGATATGTATGGATATGCTGAGAGAGAGGTTTGCTTGTTGTTTGTTAAGTCTCCTTACTGAAATAATTGAAATATACACATTACTAAAGAAAAGCATTGTGTCTAATAGTGTTGGCAAAGCTCCTTAAAGCAATATTTCTGTGCATACAGGAACTGCTGTTCATACAGAGCAGCGAGCAGTTCCCAAAAAGAGTGAGTAGAAATTATAGTAACTGGTAAGCACTAATGCTTCCATTATTAAGATATACTTCCGCTGAAAGTATTTACAACTTGTTGTGTCATGCTTTTGGCTTCATAAAATGTGCTGCACACATAGTGTTACTCAGCAGATATATATTAACTGCACTGAACTTGAGGGAAGCACTTGTTTTGATAACAAAAACCTGATATCGTCATTTGGTTGAACACTACATGCAGAGCACACAAGAATGAAACAGCAGAAAACGAAGGCACAAGTGTGCGTTCAAGATAATAAATACACTTTATAGCAGTTGCCAGTCTTCAGCATATATATATATATATATATAGGGACACTCCCACAAGTAATCCACCAAGGACACACTGCATTTGCAATTATTCTGTGCATCAGGGCTGAATCCAGCTGTGAGTGGGGGCATGCAGGGTGGCAAAACTGGATTTCTCCATCCTTGCTCACACTAGCTTCTTTTCCAGACCACTTTAAAAAGTGCATAGAATATCAGGAAGCCCTCACAAATGGGATAATGTATGGTAGGGGGAGGAAAAAAGGAGAGGTTAAATTCTAAAAGTGTGATTGTATTACCTGTCCAGATACGCAAATGAACGGGCAAATTTCAAGGCCTTGGAAACATTGCCATTGTGGATTTTAGCTCTCACAATCTCCCCAGGGGTTTTAGGAGCTGTGGTCCAAACAAGTAATGTTTCCAAGGTTTGGAATTTACACAGTACATGAAGCGGTGTTTCTAACATCTAAAGCATATCTATGATGGGTTCTTTATGAGAATAATGCATGCACGGAACATACCAAAAGAAGTATGCCTCTTTCATGCATCATTTTTCTGACTTTTTCACAATAGACCTAAGTCATGGAAATACATATTTGCTGGTTTATTTGTCTGATTTATATGATACCGTCCTCTTCATAAGAGAATGGATTATATAGTACATTCCTAAATGAATGTGTAGTTTTTTTTCCTTTTAAGCAAAAGCTAAATCCAGGCTTCCACATATAAATCAAGTAATCCATAGAGTCATTTTCAGCTCTGCAATTCTAAAGTTGTTTACAACAACAACAACAACAACAATGGGAGTGCTTTCCTAACCCTTCCCTTTCAAGACATCTCCATCAAAATTGGCATACAGTGGTACCTTGTATAAAGGAATTAATTCGTTCCAAATGAAATTATGTTAAGCAAATTTTCCTTTCTACAAATTTCCCATAGGAATGCATTGAAAACAGAGTGATCCCATTTTTATGTTGTACGAATTCTCCCCATAGGCGATTATGTTAAGCAAATTTCACCTGTCTCTGGAATTTTTTATGCTGTACAGATGTTATGTTATACAAGCTGTTTGTTATACAAGGGTCCACTGTATTTCCCCTCCTGGGGGAATTTAAACTCATATCTTTCCACCCCACCACCTTTGAAGACAGAAGCTCAGCAGGGGATGGGATTTTGTATGAAAAATTGACTAGAAGAATAGCGGTTAAGCAAGCCCTGCCCTCACATAGTTATCCCACATCTGAAGGTTTCAGTTGGGTTTTGGATGCCGATGAGAAAGACATGTGGGGGGGGGGAAACCCCAGTATGAATTGCTACCTGTAAATAATGCATCATTTAACTCTTGTGCTCTTTCTCACTTGCTGTGGGGGATTAGCTGTTTCTATCTCTGTAAAGCTGTCATTTGGATATGTTGAAAGGGAACTGTACATATCTAGAGTGAATAGAATAATGGCTATATATCTGTCTATAATCTCTAGTTTATGATGCCAGTCTGAAAATTATACTGTACTTAGTATAACACCAGACATGTAACCCCCTGTTTCTTCCTCATTGTTAAACAGATGATCAACAGGAAGAGGATATTTATATAGGTGCTCTACTCTTTAGCAGGAAGAGGGTGACCAATATTTTATAGTGATGCATAGACAGATGTGTTGACTAAGGCCAGGTATAAATACATTAAAAAATCAATTATTTGACTTAGAATCATAGAATGATTAAGTTGGAAGTGGCTTTTTAATGCCACCGAGTCCAACCCTCTGCTCAATCCAGGAATCCTGTTTAGAATGTTTTTGATTTACCATATCTCTGATTAAATTCCTACTTCCGAGTATGAATTTATAGCAGGAAAACCAAAATACTTTGTGATGACTACTGGTATATTTCTGGGCACAATTCAGTGCTGGTTATGGCATAGACTACTTAAATCCAAGACCATATTTCCTGTGGTTTTAAGATATTTGGTGCAGATATTTTTCCACTCCCCAGCCCCACCATCCTCTTGGGTATTCCTTGTTAGGACTCGAGGAAAGGTCTGTGTTGTATAGCAGGTCCGATGAAACCAGGCAACGCCCAAGTGAAATTTCAGCTCTTTATTACATAGTAAAAACACAGGTTGCAAAGAGATAAAAGCACTGGTAAAAAGGCCCCAAGAGCCAGTTTATATACACACCCGTGGCAGGCCATTGGATGGTTTAAACAGCCTGCTGGCCCCCAATTGGACAAGCCAGAATCCTGCCCTTCAGTCCTTCTCCAGCCTCCAGCTCCCACATCCCACACCTGTCTCCCATTGCCTATGCTTGGGAGCTTGATCAGGCCCCGCCTGGCTGGGGCCTGGCTAGTGCTTGGCTGGAGCTAAGGTAAGTTTGGAGCCTTCTTTTCTATTTATTAATATACTCCAAACTCAGGCAGTTCACGGGTTACTCAAAGGACACAACACCCTGCTTTGGTGGCTCCTTACAAGATTTGCAGTGGTCTTCTCCAAGAAGCCAGGGTGACCTTTTCTGTGTTGGCTTTCCTATGGCCAGCAAAAACCTTCAGCTGGGCCTACAGTGAGTACAAAGCTGCAAGGCTGCCAGTGAAGGCATATTAATCAAGGATACTTTATTTTGCACTTTAAAAATGTAGTATTAAATTATTTTAATAGTTTTATTAGTTTTACTGTACAATTTGCACAATTTTTGTATTGCTTATTTTAAAAAATCTATTGTACTTTATTGTATTTTAGCCGTTTTTAAAATTTGCTAAACTACTTACAATCCATTGTTGGGAGAAAGAGATGGAATGAATGAATGAATAAGCCAACCAGCCAACCATTGAACAAGTGGTGTGTATATACTGTGCTATATATATGTACAATAGGTATGAAAGAGGAATTACATTCAGTGGTTAGCAGCAGCCAACTGATTCAGACAGAAGTGTGCTGGGTACGCAGCCAGGCATGCAACGAATGCCTGACCAGTACCTTATCAATTATCATTGCAACTTCTGGAATTGCTGTTGTGCATATATGAATATGGAGTTGGATTCTGCTCATTGATCCTTTGGTCATGCCTGTGTACTAGCAATGAATGTGTACAGAAAGTGGCAACTTGCCACTTAATAAAAGGATAAAGGTAATGACATGCTGGAGCCATCTATGGCTGAGCACAGGATCCTGTGCTCAGTTAGGGATGCCATTAGCATGTCATATTCTTTAAACTATCAAGGTTAGACATTAGTATTTAAAGGAAGTACCCAAGCTTTGGAGAGAGCATAGGGCAGTATACTTTCACAATGTCTGGAGAGCTTCTTTAGAAGCAATATGAAGGTCTTCTGGAGGATCCACTCTGCAAGCGGCTAGAGGCTGATAGGAAAACAGTGTATTCTGGGATATTGGGTTTCTGTTTGTTCTAACCGCTATCAGTAATGTGCAGGAATGATAAGGATGGGTATGGGCAATGACCTTCACCCTTGATGAAGGTAAGGTGGGAAAGTGAAAATGACATTTGAAAAAGGTATCTTTCACATTGTTTTCTCATTTAATGTTTTGCCAGCTGATGACTTAGAATGGTTTTGTGTGTTTATGTTTGTCTCCTGTGCAAAGAACTTTTGCGTAAAAGCAGTGAAGCTTTGAGCGGTGTGGTGTCTTTGGCCACGGGGCTAGAGGTTGCCAGCCTTTCTGTGTAGAACCACACACAAGATGTGGTGGGAGCAGTAATCTCTTGTTTTGACCCGTGGAACTGATATGCCATCTACCCCTGCAAATTGCTAACAGGGTGGAAGGGAATGCAGGAGAAGTGGAAGAGAACAGGACAGGAGCTGTTTGGTGCAGGAACAAAGTAGATCAGAAGCTCAATGGCTGCTAATAGTGGTTGATGGCCAGGCCTCTAAAAAGTTACATTTCTTGACTCCAACTTCCAGAATTCTTCAGCCAGCATGAGTTTTTAATAATAATAATAATAAACCTTCTCTGAGCTATATGGGTGGTCTAAGCTAGAGAAGAATGTGTAGCTGGCCTAAAGCAATGAATGAGAACTTACAGACTCACAAAGAGTAAAAACCTTGTCAAAAATGATCAGGGAAACATCAGGAATTACGCATTCGAAAACAATTTGCTAAAAAAAAGTCTGCTCATACTCTAGTTAGCTTAGAGAGTTTAATCGGTTGTATCACTGGTAAAGCATTTCCTGTATGCTTTGATCTCCTGGGAATTGGGGGGAATTTCATCTAGAGAACAGCCACATCTGATTATATATATGCTGCCTATGCCCTTTTTTTCAGCTCATCATTTTTCATGGAACACACTGGCCATTTTTTAAACCTGTGCTTTGGTGCTTCCCTGGCTTGTCCTTTATGAAGGATAGAAATGGATGGATCTAGCAAGTGCTGTAATCTTTATTGTGCGCCATTTGAGTTCAAGATTCTGCTAAACTCTCACTCAACCACCCCCTTTAAAATCTGCTCAAAGGATTTGGGAGCATTTAGAGACAGAGAAATAATTAGAACTTAAGGTACCGAAAAGGCAATGGAAACTGACAGGAGAGTGGATCTATTCATGACTATTTTACATGTGCATTCTTAATGAATTAATTGTATGTGAAAAGAAACATTGGTTGGATTCCAGTTACACAGCTCAATATGTGTGTAATGTGAAGCAGCAGCAACAGTAGTGGAAATCACAGCTTGGCAAAAAGCAATTCTACTTGCTTGCTACATAATGGTTGTTGTGACCAGAACTGTGTGACCGACTGTGCAGTTGAATCCCGAAGGCCTTGTTGCATAGGCATAATGCCTGGCAAATATGTGCAGGAGCAAGGCACACAAGATTTCAGCCAATGGTATCCACCAATATGGATAGAACTGCTGACAGATGTGAGAAGAGTTTGGAAGTAAACAGCTGGCAATGACTTAGTTACTGGTAAGTAGTAACTAGGTTTGAGTAAAGTGACAGGTAATTATAAAGTTACCTTTTAAACATAATGAGACACATAAGTTACTTGGTTATAATGGATAACTTTTAGTTACTTTCAAACATTATTTCTAAAAAACATTTTAGGTATTTTTCAGAGGCTTTTTGACAGGAACTTTTCAGATATTGTGTCATCCTTCTAACCAACCTTAGGTTTTGTCTTCTGTATTTTTATAATTTCCATGGTACACTTTCAAAAGCAGCCACTGTTTTATGTGGCACCTTAAACACCTTAACACTCTACCCTCTCTGAAACTGCAAACCATGATGTAATTATAACTCTTCAAAAAAGCTATAGTGAAGATTTACCTGGCTGCTGTTTCGTAGGTTGTTTCTTTATTTCTTTATTTAAAACATTTCTATCTTGCTTTTATCTCCAAAAGGACCCAAGGTGGTATACATCATAAAACAGTATTTAAAAGCTAAAAACAGGAGGTATACAAATATTGAAAAAGAATTAAACAAGTACTGCATTAAAACACATGTAAAAATAACAAAGGCACACAGGTCCATGTAAAACTGTTAACTACTCAGGTAAGTACTCAGGGAATTCGAGGCTTGCCTAGGATTTGAAAATGTATTTTCCAGTTCTTCCTGAATTCAGTTGTTTTGTTTGCTCAGCTTTGGCAATGTTTTCTTTCTCATACCCACTGACGTAGAAGTAAGTCCCACTGTAGAAAATAGGACTAAGAGTTGTACTACACAGGGTTGCAGTGTTTCACTCTTGGCAAATGATTTCAGGACATGCGTAGCCTTTTAACCCAGGAGATATTCTTAATTGTTTTAGAGTGTGTTCAGCAGTAGCTGCATTTATAGGGTGTTTTTTTTAAAATGCCTGGGTGGATCTTTTCTAGTTGTGTTCAGTCAAGTGTGCCTGATGTAGATCTAGTTGTGTTCAGTCAAGTGTGCCTCAATATAGATCCCCTTTCAACAGGAAGCAGTCAATATCTGTAAGTGGCTGTACAGTAAAAATGCATGCATTTCACATAAAGGAAATGAAGCTCTGAGCAGGAAAAGGAACATGGTGTTGCAAGCATTATTGCAGTATTGCATTTCTTAATTTAAAAAAAATGAAAGTGAGGAAATGATTCATAGATAGATGTTTCGTGGACAACTTGGTTGAAGTACAAAAAGTTCTAATGTCTGACTGGAAATAAAGGAATGCAATAATATCATAATGTAGGAATTTGGTTAAGTAATCCTTTTACACAGAGCGCTCTCTCTCTCTCTCTCTCTCTCTCTCTCTCTCTCTCTCTCTCTCTCTCTCTCTCTCTCTATTCATTAGCTAACAAAAGCTCAACCAAGCAAGACCTGGCAAGGTTGTATGAAATATATTTACTTGATTGTAAGATTTCTAAGACACAACAAAGTGTTAAAGTCTAAGCAATTATATGTTTGCTGTCATTACATGTGATGGTAAGACTTCTGTTTTTAAAGAAACATGTTTACAAATTTATTTTCCAGCTAGAAAATAATACAGCGATGGACTGGATAGTTTGGACTGTTGCTGTGTACTGTATGATTAGTTCACTCCAAATATGAATTCTGGGACTTGGGGTACTTTCCCCCACCTTCTGAATATGTGTCGGATATTGGCCACAAACTTCAAAACATTGCTTGGTCCCAGTAAGACTATGTGGTTACAATAGCATGAGCGAATGAAGGAATGCCAGCTAAAGGCTATAGTGCAGTATTATGCTTGATGTTTGTTGATTTTGGTGGGATTTAAGCTTGCCTGTTTCTGGGACTATAGCCAATATTTATGCCATTACTCACAGACAAATGTTTCCAATATCCTGTTTTTCGTAGCATGTTTAAAACCTACCTCTTACAGACTCCCACTGGGCCTGTGATAGTTTTTGCTACAATTCTACACAATAAGACAAAAATTCGAATGGCAACGGATCAGCATTTCAGTAGATATTGGAGTGAGCATTGCAACATTACATCATAGGAAGAGAAACCAATCTGTGTACAAGGAGTGGGAAGTTATCAGACCCTCATAATCTTCAAACTGCAGAGCTGGAAGGAATCCTGTAGATCAGTGATGGTGAACATTTTGGAGACCGAGTGCCCAAACTGTGATTCAAAACCCACTAATTTTTTGCAAAGTACCAATACAGCAGTTTAACCTGAATACAGGTGGCTGTGAAGGAGTGATGTTGGGTGCCCATAGAAAGGGCTCCGAGTGCCACCTTGAGTACATGTGCCATTGGTTCGCCAACACTGCTGTAGATCATCAAGGCCAGCTGTTGTCAAGAAGGCACAATGGGCAATCGGGAAGTTCTTTATGTTTTTGCTCAGGTCCCCCTCCCCACCATTGGACCCAGACACAAAATAGTAGCCAAAAAGATTGATGCATATGAATGATTCGAGAACAGGTTTGCTGTGTACTTGAACAGGGGGCTTGCATTCTTTGCTTAGTTGAGGCATTTGTGATCTGTGGCAGAACAAGTCTTTCTGTGAAATTACCTGCTCCAAGTTTTTCCTGTGAGCACTCATTTCTGCATCCGAATTTAAGAGTGGGGACAGGCAGAAGAAGAAAAAAGTGCCAAGGTGTTTCTATTTTTAGAAAGTTGAACAGAGGTGGCTCCTTCACCAAGTGGAAAACACCTTATCCCCAAATGTTGGGGAAGTTAATCCCTGCTTGGTGCTGTTAGGAGTCAGAAGCCCTTTTGCTACTCAACTGGAAGCCATGAAGACATCTATGAAGAGAACTCAATTGGCCTTCTACCTGGCCTGCTAGTGGTCCAGCCATCTCTGCATGCCCCCACCTACCCGCTGGCTCGCTTAAGAAAGGGCTTGTCAGCAGGCAGGTCTGTTTCCAAAGGCACACCCATGTGTACCTTTCTGCCTCACATGATGAGATAAGAGACATGTTAACAACCATCCACACTGCTGAGCCAGTTTATTTGTTGGTTTGCTTTCTTTCTTTCTTTATTTTAAAAGAACAAGTTGAGACCATTTAGCAAGTGTACAGACATGCCCTCAGATAAAAGGCTGCTGGAGGTGGGTATAATATTTTTTTCTGCCTTGGTGTTACCAACATTTACTCCCATGATAATTAGTGCATAGTTTTCCATACCACCTGTTCCAGAGAACTTTCGGCATGGGAAAAGCGGTGTGGGGAAATTTCCATTTATGTTAAACATATGATCTAAGTCCTGAGGCATAAAAGATCTGGATTTCTCTAATTTCCAAAGGGATAGCTATGGAAGTTCCATGGAATGAAAACAATAATGAGTCATTGATTTTGTAAACAATAACAGATTGATTATAGGCTGAACATTCATGGTCTGTGGCCCTGGATCAGACATTATCCAAAACTTCAGGTGCATATTTACACCAATTTACTGTAACCATCCGCAGCCCCACTCTTACCATGTGCTCTGCATGTGGACAGCAGTTGTGCATCTTATTCAGTAAGATATTGTACACAAAAGTTTGTACTGCAATATATATGTGCGTAGATTCCCCATATCTGATAGTCATCCCTGGAAACAGCTCATGGCTTGCTGTTACCAACAAAATGCCATGGTAGGCTAAGCATAAGATGCAGTTGTGGTAAAAAAATCTCAGGTGTGTAGCACATGGATCTTGTGTGTATAAACTACAACAGAAGCATATCTGTTTAGCTGGACTTTTTTTCTCTACACACACACACACACACACACACACACACACACACACACACACACACACACACACACACACACACACACTATCTATCTATCTATCTATCTATCTATCTATCTATCTATCTATCTATCTATCTATCTATCTATCTATCTATCTATCTATCTATCTATCTATCTTCCTTCCTTCCTTCCTTTATATTCTATATATTATTAAAATCTAATATAATTAGTTTTCAATTGTTTTATCATATCTACATTGTAAAGGTATCATATACCCATTAAATGCCAGTTACACGGAGCTTCATTTTTTTAAATCAGGTCATATGCAAGTATTGTTAACAGTCATAAAAACATCATGGGATCTGCTTTCATGCCTGCGTATAGCTGTGCTATCAGCTAGATACAGTCATGGAAAAAAATAAAATCCATTTCCCACACAGGGCCTGAGATTTTGCTATAATTAATGTTAACACCATAGTACTCTTAAAATTCCCATTGTCTGGACACCTCTGAAAGCGTGAATAACTTTTCTTTTGTTTCTGGAGAGAGGGAACAAGAGAGTAGCTTTCACAATGCTGCTTATTTGTATTGCTCTAGCAACACAGCTTTTTAGCTAGTGATTGGAGACTTTAGTAGGACAATACATTTGCCTGGGAGGAATGTAAAGGAATGCTGTTCATTTAGTATTTGGATCATCACATGATGAAAAGTCACATTTGTCACATCAGGTTGGGAAAAAAAAATCAAATACATTGAAAAAAGTGGGCTTGTTTTCTTAAAGTATCCAGTCTGTATTCAGAGTTGTGATCGAATATGCAGTAAAAAGAAACAAAGTCTGAAAGTTAATACCCTTGGCGCCAAGTGTATGTCTATGAAAGAGGAATGTAACCAGACGTTTCTGATATGTGCTGCATTAATTCCTGATAGGTTGCTACTCTTTTACACAAAACAAGACCATTGTGATTCCCTGTTGTGCAGTTGGAACATATGTGTATTAGTGACTTTCATGTAGATAATCAAAACCTTTGTGCATGATCTAAGATGTTGCTTGCAAAGATAATTTGATTTTGACCATTTTGCAGCTAAATCCATTTGTGGGGGCCATGGACGTGAAGATGGAGAGGTGGGCAGGGTTTTCTTTTAGTGGAGGACCTGGCCTGGAATTATAGGACTAGGTAGTATGAAGATTAAGGTTTCCAGCTCTCAGGATACTGGTTGAAATTTCAGGAAATTGTTGTGTTTCCTTGGGTCTTCCAGAGCAGGGTCTTCTCAGGGCTCACAGCACTGGAGAAGGAGAAGATACCCCCCAAAAGCCAGGAGTGAGGGAGGAAGAAGCGGCAGAAAGCAGCTGATGACATGTAATTGGACCAACAATGGCACTATAGTTCAAGACAGAGAGTAAAGCACCAGTGTCTCAACTTCTGAGCCTCCTTTTTGGAGAAGTCCTGGCAATAGCATTGCAGAACTTAGAATGGGGAAGAAAAGCTCCAAGTGACTTGGCACATAGCTAGCCACAACCCAAACAGAAGGGTACATGGAGCCAAGAAAGGATGTCCGCATATTATGTGTACTATGGAGAAGCAGCTTTTGAGATTCCAGTTCTTATTGGGTTGTAAGCATCCGCGGCAGCAGGTGGGTGCCGTTTGCCACTTTGTGAGATCACTGGGGCTACCCTCTAGTCTCAGTTTTTTACCCCCGAATCTTGGGGAATTGCATGTTTATGACCTGGCAAGCCTGTTTGGGCTTCCTTTCAAATTTCTTCAAATATCCAGAATTTTTCAGGTTCAGATGAACAGAGAGGTATTCATAAGTACTATCTTCTGTGTTTGCTAGATCTCTGCTTTTTTGAAGACCAGGTTGTACACTCATCATGCTCATGGACTAAACATCCTTTGTTTTTAGTGGTTCATGCAAAGTTGGGGGGGGGAACATGTTGATCATGGCTATGACCTAAGAAAGAGAAACAGCAGGGTGCATTGTCCTTTCTCTGATTGTGTTCATTCATCTGGTTTGTCTCGTTGAATAATCTACAAACCTACAAATGGGCATTCATGCAGCATGCCTGTGTTTTTGCTGCTTGTATGTGAGGCAACGTTCAGTATTACACATCCAGGTACTTTATTCCAGCTGTACTGTTGCAGCACCAAAACACAGATGTAGTTTTGTACTATGCTTCATGCACTGACAGATTTTGAAACATGTTGTTTACATCTTTCTATGTAACTCCCTCCTTGTTATGAAAGTGCATCTGCCTCCCCCACTCCTCTGCTCAATGTTATTGTGAAGTGTTTATGTCTAACATGAGTTTGGCTGCACGGTGTTGTTGCCAAACCAGTGCTGTACTCTGGATATTCTTGGCACATCAATTACATAGTCCATTGTTTCTCAACTTGTTGTCATTAGAATTTAAAGTCAACATGGAAGTTCCACCCGCAGAATACTGTCCTTCTTCAAAAAACTACAGTGGGTGAGGTGGTTTTCAACAGAGACTCCTGTGCAAGAAGCCAGGAGTGTCATCCTCCCAGTTTTTGGGACTCAGGTTTTGAGGACTCACTGGCTACTGAAGGAAAAACATACCCATATGTTTCTCTACCACAGGCAGGGAGCAAGGATTCTAGGCTTTCCTATGCCACAACCCTGATTCAAGGTTCCTCTTCCTTTCCCAGCTACTTTTTTGGTAAGGAGAACTGGTATTGAGTGTTCCTGAATGCCATGTGACTTGTCCATTTGGGCCCATTCCCTTCTAATGTAAGGAATAGAGATGGGCACGACTTGAAAAAAAAATTTTTTGAGTTGTTGTTAGTCGGGCCGGTTCCGTTTCGGCTCGTTTCCGTTTTTCGCGAAAATTTGCAAAAATTAGTCGGTTCGTTTTTTTGTTTTTTCGTTGTCGTTAGTACTGGTTTGGGGAGGGGGTAGCGGGCTCCTGGAGGGAGCTGCAGGAGTCAGCCAGAGCCACAAGTGACGGACTGGCAGACTCTTTGCACCCGCTGTGTCTCACGTACTTGCATGTAGTGCAATGCAAGTAGATCTGGCTTAGGGTTAAGACGGGTTAGCGGAACGGCTAGGGTTAGGCTAGTTACGGGTGAGGTTAGGGTGAGTATTGGGGTGCACCTCTGGGTGCCTCTCTGACCCACTTAGGACAGTGTACTGGCGTATGGGTTAGGCTTAGGGTTCGGGTTTGGGCTACGATTAGTGGGCTGTTTATGTCCGATTGGCACATCCCAGAAGTCTCTGTGGTCAACCTGGCCAAGTGGCCATGCGATTGGTGGAAAATTTGCATGGTCTACTCCCATGGGCGAGCCCATCATTGCAAATGTGCAGGTGTAAAAAAATAAAATAAAATCAACGGAGACTTTTTTTTGCAAGAAAAACCCACTGCTGCTACTGTAAAAATTCAAGCATTTAAAATAGCCAATTTTCGCATCTTTCTGTGGTGCTTTGGTGGGGTTTTGGGCAACGATTTCAAAAAAAATATTGCGGTCGCCATTTTGGATCCCCCCCCACCGCATGGCAAATGGATGCGCCCTCCCAGCCTGGTACAGTCAGCAAAACCTGGCCATGCGATTGGTGGAATGGCTCCAAAACTTTGCATGGTCCACTCCCATGGGCGAGCCCATCATTGCGAATGCGCAGGTGTAAAAAAAATAAAATAAAATAAAATAAAATAAAATCAACGGATACTTTTTTTGCAAGAAAAACCCACTGCTGCTACTGTAAAAATTCAAGCATTTAAAATAGCTAATTTTCACATGTTTCTGTGGTGCTTTGGTGGGGTTTTGGGCAACGATTTCAAAAAAAATATTGCAGTTGCCATTTTGGATCCCCCGCACTGCATGGCAAATGGATGCGCCCTCCCAGCCTGGTACAGTCAGCAAAACCTGGCCATGCGATTGGTGGAATGGCTCCAAAACTTTGCATGGTCCACTCCCATGGGCGAGCCCATCATTGCGAATGCGCAGGTGTAAAAAAATAAAATAAAATAAAATAAAATAAAATAAAATCAACGGAGACTTTTTTTGCAAGAAAAACCCACTGCTGCTACTGTAAAAATTCAAGCATTTAAAATAGCTAATTTTCGCATGTTTCTGTGGTGCTTTGGTGGGGTTTTTGGGCAACGATTTCAAAAAAAATATTGCGGTCGCCATTTTGGATCCCCCGCACTGCATGGCAAATGGATGCGCCCTCCCAGCCTGGTACCAGCAGCGCAGCAGTAGCAATAGCCAAGGAGAGGGGGGCGGGGAAACCCCCCCCCCCCAAATAAAACACCCTTCTGGCCTGGTAGGTGCCCTCAGACAGTTTTCACCTACTTTTAGGGCCGGGAATCGGTTTTTTTTTTTAACTTTTAAAAACTTTTTTTCTGTGCCGCTTGGCATTGCGCGATGCAAGTAACGAGCACGACAAATCAGACCAAATTGTTCGTTCGTCGGTTCGAGCTCGAATTCTGGTGGAGTAATTCCCGTTTCCGTTTCCGTAGAGTAACGGATACGAGTAACGGAAACGGAAACGGGAATACCGCTAAGTCGTGCCCATCTCTAGTAAGGAATGTAAGATGGATGCATGCTGTATGTAAGGTATATGTGTGCTTGACCTGGAATAAGGTGAAGAACCAGTGAGTGAGTGAATGAGTGAGTGAGTGAGTGATTGAATGTGTGTGTGTGTGTGTGTGTGTGTGTGTGTGTGTGTGTGTGTGTGTGTGTGAGAGAGAGAGAGAGAGAGAGAGAGAGAGAGAGAGAGAGAGAGAGAGAGAGAGAGAGAGAGAGAGATGAAGATGAACCACAGAACAAAGGCATGATGGGACTTTGGGAGCCTGACTATGAGACTCAAATTCTTCACTGAGATGAGCTCAAGTTTTGAGCCTTGACCTTTTGAATTATGCTTTTAGCATCCTGGCAGATGTGATCTATAGGTGGCAGTTTAGGGGACTTCAGAGAAGGAAGATCTTGGTCCAAGTCAGACTTGCAAATGTTTCCAAGTATTTACTTCCTCTTGGCTATAATGAACTCCTGGAAAGCAAGCTAATTTACAACATGCCAGTTAAGACACACGGCTGCTAGGATAAACAAGTATATTCCCGTAAGAAGTGAAGATGGCTGGTGATTAGGGCATGGGTGGCAACATTGTCCTGAAATTTGCAATTGAGGTGCCCTCGCCCTGGTTCCTGAGCAACCCATGATTGAGTTTTGCTTCTAATGAGATATAAACTGTATTGTTCACCTTAGACATGGATTGTCTCTGAATCTTGTTCACACTCAAGGGGAAGGGATTGACACTGAGTCAGTTTCACTGGCCTGTTTTGTGACAACAGTTTCGTTTATGGAGAGTTCAATTGCACCAGCAAGCATTATTACATCAGACTGACAGATCTCCTCTGTCCTTGTGCAATTGTTGAACAGGATGGGCATTAATCTTCGTTAAGAGAAAGAGGAGGGCTGCGCCCCTTAAATGATCCACCAATCAGCTGTGGGGTGTTGAAGGGCATTGCCCTGTGATGAAACAGTGAGGCACAGAATGCTGGATTCAAGTGTTCAGAGATGCATTGAACTTTTTATTTGCTAACCCAGGCTTCTGACCTTCAAAGGTTAAGTAATTGATTATTGGCAGTTAGTTTTTTTTTAAAATAAAATCATGCCACAATTCAAGGCACTGATTTAAAGAGTATTTGCATTTTCATGCACTCTCTTTTGGGGTTGGGTGGGGGTTGCCAAATAAACTTTTTCCCACTGATTTTTCATTTTGATATATAGCTGTGAAGATAAAAACCTGACAACAACAACATGTTTCTCAGATTCTTGATCCTATACATCTCCTAGTTGCTTTGTGTAACCCCCCCCCCTTTACTTCTGAATCACAGCTACATGCCATTTTTTGAAAGGGCAAGATTTTGGAATCAGACCTGTTTGGAATGAAATCATGCCTGAGCAAAGCCCCTTCTAAAATAAAATGCCCAATATATATTTGGATCCAATTAGAAAGCCCATAACCATAGCATTCTGTACTTGCAGCCAAGCTCATTAAAAAGTAGGGATCTTTCTCCATGCTCTGACATGGATCACTGTGAGACATGAGACTATCATTTGAAAATGTCCCCCTGGGAATTGGATCCTCTTGGACAACCACAACCACAACCACCACCACAGTAGCAGCAGGAACAGCAGCAGCAGCAGCAACAGCAACAGCAACAGCAACAGCAACAGCAACAGCAACAGCAACAGCAACAACAGCAGCAACAACAGAATGGTAAGAAATGCCAGTTCCCTTTTCTAACAGAGTATGTCAGGACAATTAGTAATTACTGGGATTACACCCTCACAGGCCAATTTATCATCTCATGTGAGAGGAATAAATCAGGTAGGTCCTGCATGAAAATGCACACATGAATTGAAAAAGCAAGTTATTAAACTGGTTTGTACACGAGTTGCTCTAGCATCAGCTCTAACTGTCGAGCTTGAAAAAGTCCAGTTCTCAGACCTCCATCCTGCCTGGGAGATTCTGGGTGTTGTAATCCAAGCAAGTAACTTTTCTCAAGCCTTGCCCACAAGTCCACCTCTGTCTGGACAAAATTTCACCTGACGTTTTATGTAAGCATCTCTAGAGATGGTTGCTCGCTCATGTCTATGCCTTATTCATGAAACTGCTCCATAATATACAGCAGTTATCATTTCCAGTAAGGAAAACAGAGTTTGCGTAGGTTATGTTCTAGTCAGTTTAACAATAAGAGGCAGCAATAGCCATTTTCCTCAAGGCAACAAACATCATCATGTTGCAAAAAGTAATAATGAGCTGTTTCAATTGCCTGCTTCCCACAGACGCACATCGTTTCCGGTGCCTCCTTTTTCAGACAATACCAGGGCACTCCTTTGCTTGTTCCCAAGCACACCCTCTCCATTTCCATTCCCAGGATCAGGTGACTCACTGTGGAAAATTCCTAAACATTTTGTATAACTCTTAATACATACCTGTAGACTAGGACTGCCATTTAATCAAAGTTTGTTGCTATTCGTTTTCTTTAAAAAACACACCCTCAAAACCTTGATTCTTTCAAGAGTTACAGCACAGAGGCTGCTTAACAAGAGCCATCAGACTTCTGTTGCAGTTATGGACCTAATGTATTATTAATTGGTGATTATCACAGTGTTTTTGTTGCCATCATTCACCAGGCTACAATAATATTTCAATCAAACAGTTTTGAATCAGTTATGAATCAACCCACAGACTCTAGTGGACACTGAACTTAATGGATTTCCATGAACTGGTCTGTTTACATGACAATTTGGAAGAATAGTTGATTCAAGAAAATGGGCATAGAAACTTTTTTAGACATTTGCATTTAACATAACTTAAGAACACTCCCAGCATCTTGCAGCCAACACAGCCAGAAACTGGCATAACTAGGGAATTTTGGGAATGACATTTCCAAACTCTTATATTTAACAGGAAGAACTGATTGAGGGTTTTTGAATTTGCTTACTTCCCCTTTTAAGGTATAGAAGAACATGGAGAGATATGTCCATTCTCCTACCCTCCTTGGAAAAAGGAAAAAAGAATCATTCTGGATGCTTCTTTGTTAAAGGACACAGAAGCTCTTGCTTGCAGTTCATGGCTCTATGCTTTTTTATATACAAAGTGTGGAGCTACATCACTAAACATTTATCTCCAGATGTCAGTCAATGGAGGAAGGAGGAAAGGCAGCTAGGAGAAGGAGCAACAGGAAGGAAAGGGGAGTCTGAAGGACTCTGAGGGATGGGGAGTAAAAAAACATTTATGTCACAGCAGGTACACATCATGCTCCCCACTGACATCCAGTGTTAAAAGGTGAAACATGCAAGGTTGTATTTTCCCCAACAGGACCAAGCTCAGCACTTGAGCCCATTTTGTATGCACAATTTCCAAAGTCCGTCCCAAATAGAGATTGGGGTTAATTGAAAAATGAATCATGTTTTCTTATGAATTTAACTAACTCATCGAAATTCATGAATTTGTATTCATCATAAGTTCTCCAATGAATCGGAATTGATGAATTTTAGTGATTTTTAATTCATCAATTTGTTGGCCTATAAAATGGGTCCCAAGGCATCTAGAGATAGCAGCATTGGGAGGAATCATCCTCCAACTCTCCTCGACAACCTCTCCAAGTTTGGAGAAGATTAGATATTTGATGTCTGAGTTATGCATCCCCAAATAGGTACTCTCAAGGAAAGTTCTCTCCAGCCTCCTAGGGACTCCAAACTTGCAGAAAAACTTATTCTAAATCTCCTCTACAATTCCTCCAAGTTTGGTGAAGATTTTTTTTTTTTGTGCTAAAGGGCACTTTCCTAGGGGCTGCCTCTTTGTGGGTGTATAACTCACTTGTCTGAAGCCCAGTCTTCACCAAACTTAGCGGAATTGTAAAGGAGCATAGGGAGAAACTTGTCCACAGGTTGGATGTCTCTAGATGCCTGAGGGACACTTTCCTGGGGGGCCTCTTTGGAGATACATAGCTGAGACCTCTGAACCCCGATCCTCACAAAACCTAATGGGGCTTGTAGAGAAGAGGGAAAGGAAGCATCCCTGCAAACATGAGGCCTCTAGATTTTGTTTGTCGCATTTTAAAGGGGAGAGGAATCAATCAATTTGTCTTTGGCAGTTCATCAGTTTATTGATTTGTCACCATTTTTAAAATTCATTCCCACCTCTAGCCCTGACCTTGATATCTCCAGTTAAAATGAATTAGAACACAATCCAGAGAAGTGTTGCCATGCAACAAAGACTAACCTTGCTCAACTTGTCATCCTTCAGCTGTGCGTGGGGCTACAGGGCTTGTAGAGAAGTGTGTGGGGCTACTCCTCAGCCAGATGTTGCCATCTGACACAGAGTGCTTCAAGCTGTAAAAGCATAGGTGGTACTGGACAGGATGGACCGGTAGTCAGACCTGGTACATGGTGGCTTCTAATGTCCCTGGCCAGTCCTGAATGTGGAAATGTTACTTGTTTAGACAAAAGAATCCCCTCTCCAGAAGAGTCAGTGGTCATAATAATGAGGGATTCTTATTTATTTTCGAGTATTTTTTTACCCTGCCTTTCTCCGTGGATAAGGACCCAAGGCAGCTTACAGTAATGAGTGCTAATATACATTCCAGTACAATTTATTTATTTATTTATTATTTGTTCTATACTGCCCATCTTCCGGACGGAACTCTGGGCGGTTAAGACATGTTCAGGTATTTGATAACAAGGAATTGAGGGACATTCTTGACCTTTTAGTCTAAAAAATGTTTATTCCAAGGTCTGAGTATATCCATTAAGCTCATTATGACAGGCAACGTATATAAATGTTTTTCTAACATCTGTTGTGTTGACCGTAGAGGTGGTTTGAGAAGATCCTTATCCCTGTTTTGATGTTCAGATATGATTTTTGCAGCCCAGTGAATGACAGTTGTGACAATATAGAGTGTAATCACACAACTATTTCTGAAGAATGAAGGCTTCTTTGAATGAGTTTCCACACTGCTCACTGAGAAACAATGGCACATTATTGTGTCCTTCATTGCAGTGCTGTGCTCTTAACACTCTGCTTCTTGCTAATTGTCATCTGCAAAAGGAAACATTGGAGTAGGTTTGTGGAGTTGCATAAGAAAATTGAAAGTTGTTTAATAGGCAAGGAAAAGGGTGATGAGTACAACCTTTCATCTGGATTGTATCTGGCAACCATCTGGGTGACGCAACCACAGAGACGCAAACAAACCTGGAAGAAGAGAGTGCAGTTAATGATTTGTAAATGAAGGTGCTGCTTAGAGGCCCGCAACAAAACTACAGTTCACTGAGTTAGGACACTGTACTTGTTTTATTTATCCATTCATAATTTTTATTGTTTTATTTTGTGCCACCGAGTTGCTCCTTCTGTTGACCCTGACAAGGTTTTGAGGCTTGTCAGATATTCAAGGAGTAGTTTGTCATCACTAGCCCTAATCTTTCGCTCCATCTATTAATGTGGGAGTTTGTTGGAAAGCCCCAAGCAAACTGATCTTAGGGAGTTTATACACAACCCCTAAGCTCCGCTGTAAATGGCTGGAAGCTCCGGAGCTTAAAAATGTTTCCCCACCAGCTCCGGAGTTTGCAGACAATTAAGTGTGACCCCGCCCACTTTAGCATGACCCAGTGCACTTTTCTTGTACCTTCTCTTTGGAGGTGAAAAATCTTTGATGCGGTGCAAGGATAGTGAGTGCGGGGCTCTCCTCGTTTCTGTTTGCTGCTTTTTGGCTCCCGCCCCTTTAAGAGCTACTTTGACAGAGACGAGGGGGTTGGATTTGATGGCCTGACAGAGACAAGAGGCAGAACGAGGTGAGCGGCATGCTTTTCTTTCTCTTTTCTCCCTCCCTCACGCAGCCAGCAATCAGGAAGTGCGGAGGGGGGGTGGGGACAGAGGAAGAGCGACGAACCCCTAAGATCTCTGGTCCGAATTTAAGTGGCCAGCGGATCTTAGGGGTCGTGTAAAAAGGCCCTTAGTTACTGAAAGAAAGAGACTGAGACAAGGTGCTTTTCCACCAGTCAGCTGGGGAGAGCTCTGCACAGATGAAAGAACAAAGAAGAACTGTTTGAGTTCCTCCCAGAGGCTTGTTTATGACATCTACTGTTCAATAAGCAGAGATTGGAGCATTTTATGAAAACATTGCTTCTAATAGGGAAAAAGTGCCCTTTAGCCTTTTAGTCCTGTCTCAAAGCAGAAAGGTCAGAGGATACATGCAACGTGGTTAAAGTCAGGAGAGCTTGCTCTGCACTGAAACTTCCCTCAGAAGACATATCTGCAAAGGAAGGTTGCCTACATATTATGCCATCCTGGCTCTCTCATTCATATTTTGTACTTGATTTATCAATGTCTCGGGGGATGGGGGGGGGAGAGTTAGCCATATTAGCATGCTGTAAGATGTCCAGAGTTCAAGCTTGATTTTAAAGAAATCTCAGCCATCAGACCATCAGTTTGTGGTTGTGGTTGTGGTTGTTTGGTGGCAAAATATAGGCAGTTTATGTATGTTCAGAAACTGGATCTAGAACTTGGAAATAGAACATGTGCTTTTGAGCTCACTTTTCAGGCTCCTTGTTAAGTTCAGCTTATTTCAGGAATATAGTCTCTTTGTTTTTCACATTAGGTACTGCAACTAAACTATTGCACATACTTTTTATGAACTTGTTCTCCTGCCCCGCCATCCTTTCTGCTTTCCATTGGAAATGCTCCTGTGCAATGCTATGAGTTGTGGAGGGGAAAATGAGCTTGAAGAGTGCACTTCATTTGAAAACAGTGTCCACCCACTGTCCTCTCCCAGGGATCCCTATTTGTTGGTATTAAATTTTCAATCCAACATATGCCAAAATCTAAAACCCTTTCCATAGAGAGAACAATACAGGGAGAATCATTGTAATACAGTATAGTATATTCAAGCATAGTATACACACTCTATTAGGAATAGGAGATCTCCAGATCTCCAGATATACTGCTGCCACTATTGCTAGCTAGAGCTGAGAGGAGCTTTCATTGAAAAGGCAGAGGGTACCATAGTTTTTTTGAGTATAGTACAATGCAAGAATACATGATAGGCAACATTGTTCCAGAAAGATGGACAGTGGTAGATTGTGGCATGCTTCCTGGAAATGCAGTAAAATAATCCATGTTACATTATGCTGCAGTACAGTATATTGCTTGGATTGATTGTCTGAATAATCGATTGCCTTTCACCTTCTAAGTTGCTTTACTTGTTTTATTTTTTTCACTGTTTTTAGTGGTCAAATAACTTAATTCGTTAAAAACACATTTTTATTGCAGAAATGCCGATAGGAGAGGGTCGTGGCATCTACAGTCATACATTCAGTTGAGATTGCTAATATATACATTTCATTTCATTTCATTCTGTGATTTATTTGATGGGGAAATTTATTTATTTATTTATTTATTGGAATTTTTATACCGCCCATCTGGCAGCGAGGTCAATGTCATGAAATGTTGGGAGGACAAAGCTGTAAGATTCAGAAGCAACAGAGGACTAAGTGCCACCCTCTAATTGTGTGTATGAGTGGAAGGGAAAGTTCAATAAACTGCAGCCCCCTGTAACCTCCCGACAGCATGGGCAAACTGTAGTAGAAAGTGGGCATCATTTGCCCCCTCCATTTTTGCTTCATTTGGTATATGATTATTAAGGAGATATATGTGAGATTCCTAAGGGGACCATCAGGATATTTATAGGTCAAGAAGAGTGTCAGAAGAGCCAGTCCTCTTGATATTATCTTATTACATTTCTGCTCTCTATATCACTGCTAGCTGGCTTGAATCCTTCAAGTACAGCAACACCCTTGCAAATGCTGTGATGTTTGGCCCTCGCCTTGTTTCTGGGTTCCTGAAGGAAGCTGGCCTTGGCTCCCTCTCCCTATCCATGCCTGCAGAGCATGTGCTATGACAACAGTTGCATGCCTCTGAGATATCCATAACTTGCAGGCCATGGAAATAGATAGTATAATTTTCATAGGCAATGAGAATGTTTGTTCGATCTGCTTTAATTGGCATTGGCTAATCAGAGCCAAGTTCTTCTCCATGGGAACAGGATTTGCCATGCAACGGGGAGACGGATTTAGTGGACTCATTTCTAACAAAACTGGATTATGGCTCTCCTTTGATACTGCATTGCTTGAGGGAGAGAGACCCACATGTGTGTGCATGTGTCTAGTTGCGGGTCTCGGCCACATAAACAGAGCACTGGCTTCTTCCGAATCTGTTGCATGTTTGTCATTTGGTTTGTTTTCTGTCAACTCTTATTTCCTCCATTGCTTTTGTTCATTCTTAGAGATTGACTGGAGGTGAGGAAAAAAAAACCTAGAAAACCTGAGGAAGTAGACCTGAGGCCTTTGTAGCTCACATTAAAACATAGTAGTTGGTCTTTAAGGTGCCACAATGTTTTTGTTGTCTTTATTTTTTATTTTGCTTTTGTTTTGGCTTGATATCTGGAGGAAAAATGTTGTTTTGGAGAGAAAGCACGAGCCACTAAGCTCCTGCTTACACTGGTGTGACTGGGTAGTGTCCCTCTTCTCTAATACAGGGATGGGCAGCATGTGTGGCCCTCAAAACGATGCAGCTTTTCTTATCTCCCACTGTGGCTAGTGCTGATAGAAGTTGCAGTCCAGCAACATCTGAAATGATCAGTTGGCTTTTAAATGCAGCAGTCGTTCCCAGCCTAAGGTAATCCAGGGATTCTTGAATTGTCGCTCCCAGAAACTATGGTCGGCACAGCTAGTGGTGAAGGCTTCTGGGAAATGGGTTACCCAAGGTTGGGAACCACAGATATCTAGTGACAGGTTGGTACTGGAGCTTTTCAGTATAAGATTTCTCATTCTGAAATCAATTAAATCAAATCCAAACACTGGAAGTTGATTGAAATGTAGAACATTTCTTCTAATCCTCTCCATGTGTCTTTTGAAGGGCTACTCTGCCCAGGCTGCCAATTTCACAATTAGATGTGATTAACATGTTTTTCTACCAGGGGCCTAATCCCTTTGAGACTCCATGCCTGATTTATCAGACCTGCAAATAAAAAGCTCACGTTTACCTGTGAGTGATCAAACATAAGACAACAAGAAAGCTAATGTGCAACATGCCAAGATACAAGGAAAGAGCACACTAGGATAAACAGACATCACTCACTTCTCATGGGACCTCCATTTCTGATTCCATGTCTATCATATCATCTTGTCTGACCCAATGTTCCTCTGTGAATAATGCAAATGTAGGTCCTTGCCAAATGAATGATCAGGAGCTTTCTAAAGTGAGGTGGAGTAATTAAAACTGCAGGCAGACAGGACAGGGCTAAGATATATTAGGTATTTACAATGGGTTTTGTGAATGGAAAAGAGAATATTTCCTGAAGCCTAAGGGGTGCCTTGCTTGTCTGCCTCCTTCAGCACCCTCAGTCTCAACTTTGCCACTGAATATTAAAGTACAGAATATAGTGGCCTTTGTACTCATCCACCTTTTGTGGTCTAGCAGGGTAACACTAGGGTAACACTTAAGAAACAAAACAAAATAACACAAGTGTCCTCCTTGTGTGTGTGATTGCCTCCAGATTACAATAGGCAGTGCCGTGGAGTGAAATTCTCTTCCCTGGAACAAAGAGGCATTAAAAATAATCCAGAGGTTAGGGAAGAGAAAAACAATCCAAGAAAAGAAGACAAAGAAACAAGATGAAACAGGGTAAGGTGAATGTCATCTGGGTTTCAGAGGACTCCCACTGAACTTTCTTGTGCAAAGACTGAACATGCAATTTGTGTAAAATGCTAGGATGTAAAATTATTGCCACATTTTGTTGACCGCTGTGCAGATAATCAGGAAAAGTAAAATATCTGTATATAACATGATTTATTTGTTGTCTGTACCCATCTTCCTTTGATTTGTAGCTTGAATCAATTTTGAAAAAAATTACTGGATTACTGGATTGTAATCTTTTTTGGACTTTTTTTAATACATTCAAATCATTTTATTCCTGATTTTATTTTTGAAGTGTACAGATGGAGGTAGGATTAGCAGGCTGAAAATGAGTTGATGCAGACCCATCAGTGAACCTAGGGTATGATTCTTTTCAAGCAAATTGCACCCATTAATTTGAGAGCACTCTCATTGAAGGTATCTCCAGAAAGGCAAATCTCCTGTGGCTTCCCTGGCAATACTACCAGACACCTGGGCTTTGTCTTTAAGTTCCATGTTTTGAAAAAGCATCCAAAGATACTAGTATTGCTAAACTACTAACTGAAATAGAAATAATAGAAGGCAGAGAGAAAAGTGTACCAGTCATTTGTGCAACATACCCTTATTGCAAATTGTAAAGAGAATGGATCCAAAATGATGTTGAGCACTCTGCAATCTTACATATGTTACCTGAAAAGAAGGTTCTAGAAAAGTTACTCAGGAGACTGAAGCACCCGGAGCCCCAGTAACTGTTCTATAGTCCCACTAGATTCAGTGAAGACTACTTCCATTAAGCGACTAATAGAATAAAATATGCAGAATTACAGACCACCATTAGCAGTTCCTTGTACTATTCTGAATTATTTTTGACAGCAGCTTTCGGGAAGTTCTGACTATTCGGGAAGGTTGATCACTTTGATACCTAGATATCCAGATCTCTTTTATACATGAGTATATTCAGCAGCAGGCAACAAGAGTTGTGACTGCAGATAGGAGTTGCCGTGTCTATATTGTGATGTCATTGGAACCAAGAACATTTCAGTTATAGTGTTGCAGGGTCTTTCAATTTTCTATCCATGGGCTACTGCATTTGCTGTACCATGTTGATGCCAGTGCTGTGCCTGATGGAAGTCCTGAGGTTCAACCCCTACCATGTTGATTTCAAAGGTTTCTTTTTTAGATCCCGGGCCAGTCAAAGCAGACAGTACTGAGCTAGAGAGGCAATCATTAGTCTAAGGTGACATTTGACATCTCTATGAGCAATTATCTTTGGTCTTAACCAAATGTTTTGGTTCCATGATTTGGAAAACTGGGCTAGAATAGTTTTTGCTTGTAACATCCGTGAATGACATTCATGTATGTTAGAACACAGAAGTGACATTATATGGACATTTTCCACCATGACAATCGCTTGATGAACCAATTTGATCTGAAGCCAACTGTAAGCTCATAGGTGGAAACAGGCACCAGAAACCTAACAAATCTGCAACCTAGCACAAAAAAAAAAAAACTATAGCAAAGGTGACATGGCTATTAACAAGACCACACAGAGTGTTCCCAGGTGAAATGCTCTTCATACTACCAATTAGAAGCTACCCTACCTTCTGCTCCTGAAATGATTTTCCATGCTAAAGAATGAGATGGATGAGACAGTAGAAAAAGAAGGGGAGGCTACAATTGGTGGATGATGGTATGGCTAAGCATCTTGTCTGAAGCTGCTTTTGGACCTTCTAGTAGCATCTAGTACCTTACATTCTGGTTTTCCCCAGCTTGCTAAACTGGAATGGGAAATCTATATCCCTCCAGATGTTGTCGGCCTGCATCTCCTGTCCACCTCAGCCAGTTTAACCAGTGATGAAGGATCATGGGAGCTTCAGTTCTATAAACCCTAGAGAGCCACATATTCTCTATTCCTGTTCATAATTAATTCCCTATTGCAACAACTTCAGCAGCCATTGTGTTTAGTTAACATGTATGAGGCATGATCCAGCACATTGCATTATTTCTCCATCTTCTAAAACCATCTATGTTTTTCCTTTAATTACAATGGGTGAAATATCAGCCAGCCTTTCTCACAAAAAGATCACAATGCTTTGTATTCATTCTGGTTTGTTAGCCTTTGACACCTCCTTATAATTATACAAGTAAAACAAAAGAGCAATTCATACAGAAATGCTTTCTATCATGGATGTATTTCAAATGAAAATAAATGGGATCTTTTTAAAAATGTGCATGTATCCTCAAATGCACTTAGAGGATGTAGTTTTATTTTTTTACCATTACCATCCCAAATACCAGGAAAAAGTGCTGGCACATTTGTTCAATAATATTATTGAGAGTGAAAAGCGGAAAGCCAAACTGACAAACGTGGTGACTTGAAGATGAACAAAAGAGAAGAAAACAATATTTGAAGAGGAATAGTTTGAAATAGACTGGTGCTGAATTACAAGAGCAAATCTTTTTCAAGTACTGTATTGGGGAAGTATTCTGTTCAAGCTTCTGCTGACTTTCCTAATTTCATTTTCAAAATGAATATACTGTACAATACCTTTACAGCCTGAGTACTCTATGATATGCATATTTTAAATATGCTGTCCATGAAACTGGCTAGAGTAAGGTAACTATTCAAAGGGCATTATTTAAAATTCCTGTGGTTTTGATTTGTTTATTCAATTATGCAAGAGGAACTTTGACAATGCTTGTGACCATACTCAATCTGGGCCACTCCAGCTGTTTTTAACTAGAACTCTCATCAGCCCCATAAAGTATGATTGATTTATAGGGGTGATGGGACGTGTAGTCCAACTATCTGGAAGATATCAAGTTTGGGAGGCTGTTAATGTATCTTCTATCACCTACAGAACGTACATTGAATTGCAAATAAGCCTGGTCTTGTTTGTTGCTTTTTATTTAGCTGGCAGGAGCTAGTGTTCCTTTGGTAGCCTTGTGGCTCAGTGGTTAAATGCCTGTCCTGCAGGAAAAACTGTGCTCACAACCTGGGGTTCAATCCCGGTAGCTGGCTCATGGTTGACTCAGCTTTCCATCCTTCCAAGGTCGGTAAATTGAGTACCCAGCTTGATGGGGGGGGCAATGTGTAGCCTGCATAATTAAACTGTAAACCGCCCAGAGACTACTTGAAGTGGTATGGGGTGGTATATAAAGAGAACACTTTGCTAAGCAGAACACTTTGCTTGTATCCCTTCCCATCCCCATTTCTGGCATGTGTGATTGGTCCAAAGAGGCAGCGGTGGGTATTCCCTCCCGGGTAAGGTTGATGGCAGGGCATCTTTTTAAAAAATTGGGTGACATGTGTCATAGCACTAAACCAAGGTAGCAACATTTGAAACTGTAGTGCGTATTTGACACGATGCTAAATTGGAAAAACGTGATTTTACAAGATGTTTGAAGATGTGACAAGAGGTGCTCCCTTAAAGGGGATGTCCCTGCTGTACAGCCAAAACATCCAAATAGAACGAGTGCTTCTTGTCCCTCCTCCAGATGATTTTTTTTTGTTATGCTTTTCAGATACAGTGTTGGATATGTTGTTATAACAGCCAGTGGGCACTTTTAAGAGGCAGGGAAAAAGAAGGTGTTGACAAAGAAGTATGGGCAACCTGTGATCCTACTGTGAATTGTAGCCAATTGAGGTGTGGTGTGAACTCTTGCTCTGTAATTTGCCCCCCAGTAATTAAACATTCCATGTGAATGGCAAGGCAACAGCAATTTAACTGCCATGGGGAAACTTTTAATCCTTCTGGAATAGCCTCCCTGCCTAGGTGCGCCATGACTTGCAAAGGACATGTTAAGACATAGTGGCTGAAATCCCGATGACATACATTTACACTACAGTATTTAAACCAGATGACATCACCCTCAAGACTGGGATTAGACTAGGGACTCCTATTGCTGGTTTTCTGATGTTAAAGTCTTCCCAAGCCCTTCCTGAGTCCCCTAAAGTGTTCCCAAGGGCAAAGGAGACCCCTAGGGAGCCCCGGAACCTGAAGGATAGGGGGAAAAAACTCATTTAGTTAAATTATGCATTTCTGTTGCTGGATGGCAATGTCATCCATTTTATGTACTGTAAATTTATGACAATGGGATTTTGGCCAATAAATTTGCAATAAATTTGACCAAAACAGGATTTCGCCCAATTACATTATTTAGGATGAGTACTGACAAATGTATTCTTTTTCAGAATAACATTCTGTGGCCTGGCTCATAGGGGGTGCAATTCAGCAACGCCTGGAGACGCAGGCATTCTCTGCGCTTGTAGGTGTACAACATTTCTTCAGTCAGCCAGAATAAAACTTGGGTCCCCGTAGCCTTCCTATTACTTTTCTGTTTCTCCACAAGCACAACATGATCTGCGGCCAAGTTTGAGAAAGCGCTGCTTGAGCTACATCAGCCCTGCTATCAGATGGGCTTTTAAAAATATATTCTGGGATGCACACTTAATGCAAATGAAATTCTGAGTGTTGACCTCCTGACTCTTTAGCTACCAAGGGATCACATCACAATCCACTTGGAGATAGTCGGAGGGAGAGTGTGCTCTTAAAGTAGATGATCTGGCAATTTAACCTAACTGAGAGAAGTACAATCGGTGGTGGCGAGAAACAGTTTCAGCACATTTCATTTCTTGTCACAAGTGGTACAGCTTAAACCAAGAGTGGGCCCATTGAGGCCCAATATGTTTTCAAGTTTTTTTCTTTCCTTTCTGTTCCTTTTAATATTTTTTTTTTTTTGCAAAAGGACTTTATTTGCTTAGTAGAGACTTTTTTGAGGGGATTTTGCTGTTTTGAGGATCTTCACCATATCATCCACTACTAGAGGATACGAAGAACACAGTATCCCCACTTTAGAAGAACACCACACACACACACACACACACACACACACACACACACACACACACACACACACACACACACACACACACACACACCCCACATGCACACACACAAAGTAAGGTGCTTGACACATACACACACACATCGCCAGCCACTCTTTTTATTTTTGCCATGGCCATAAGCATAATATGAAAGAAATATAGATAAAATCTGAATTGTATAACCTGACAAGATGGTGTGTGAACAACTGTTTCCAGACTGTGGCCTCCTTCAAATGTGCCATGACCGCCTGAGAGCTATATGGCCTCTGATGAGAAAGGCTGCTCTAGACCTTTGGAGGTTGCCTACAACAGGCTTAAACTAGGTTGTCAGCAGACCTCAGCTCCCTTCAGTTCTGTTCTCTTCATTTGTTTGTTTGTTTCATTTATATACTACAAAAACCATATGGCCAGGAGGCCACTCTGGGCAGTGTATAGCAGCATGAAAAAAAAAATATCAATAAAAATATATCATCAATAGATTCAAGATCAACATCATAGAACCACAGAATCACAGAGTTATACATTTGAAAGAGACCTCAAGACCATCCAGTCCAACCCCATGCCATGCAGGAACCCCCATCAAAGTGGTCCCAATCAATGGCCATCCAGCCTCTGCTTAGAAACCTCCACTGAAGGAGACTCCATCACCCTTTGTGGCAGCATATTCCACTGCTGAACAGCAATAACCATCATGAAGTTCTTCCTAATGTTCAAATGGAATCTCTTTTCCTGTAGTTTGAAACCACTGCTCCAAATCCTAGTCTCTGAAGCTATGGAAAACAATCCTGTTCCCTTTTCAATATGACATCCTTTCAGCTATTTAAACATGGCTATCATATCCCCTCTTAACCTTCTTTTTGTGAAGGCTAAACATTCCCAGCTCCCTAATCTAATTAACATTAATATAAACTCAAATATATAAGCAAAACACAGGTCAAATAGTTAAGTGGAAAGCAACAGCAATACATGATTAAAATCATAATTATCATAAACTCTAAAGTGCACAAACATCTATACAGTAATTTGACCAATTGTCAGAGATGATGGGAACCCTAAACTCTCAACATCTTGAGGGCCACAGTATCTTTACTCCTGGTTTAAACAAAAAAGAATAAATGGCCATTTCTTATAATGTGCATTTTGAATGTTTGTGTAGGTCAAAGAGAGAGGAAGGAGGAGGAGCAGAAGGAGGGATATTTATTTATAATGGTTAAAATGTGTGGTTAGAATGTTTGTTGTTGTGGAAGTAAATTTGTTTAGCCTTTCTTTCTCCCTGGATGTATTATGCTTATGCAGTACAGCTGGAAAACTGAGATAGGAATGAGTGCTTTTCAAGAAGAAATGAATGCTAATTTAAAGCAAGGGATGAATCTTCATGACAGCTGGACATTGTGATCTTGTTATTTATGTCTCTGTTTACTATATATAGATATAAAACAATTTCAGATCTCTCTCTCTCTCTCTCTCTCTTTCACTCTCTCTCTGTAAATGTCATTAATAAAAATTAAATTTAATAATTTATCTGGATGATGATGGTGGTGGCGATGAAGATGTGCAGAGAGGGATAATTTTCCTACATACTGTCTTTCGTATTTGAATCCTCTGTGGGGGTTTTTGAAAGGTCTTTCTGTTTGTTATAATATATTTGCTCACATATATTTCTCTCTCTCGCATCAGTTTGAAATATCTAAGAGATTTTTTTTTATAGGAAAGCATGGCCTTTCGGCAGAATAAGCCTAACATTTAGCACATGTCAATCAAACTGAGGAATTGAGAACAGTCTTGCATTTAAAAAATAATAATGTCCAAAACATGCAATGAATGGATTGTACTTTTAAAAGGAAGAGAAAATACTTAGCTAGCTACACACCTGGATATTTCATTTGAAGTCTCGCAAGACTCAGGGCCAAACTGTATACTACAGTATCCTGTACAGTCAAGCTATCAAAGAGGAAGTTCCTTAAGTACTGAGAACATTTAATAATAAGAATAATAACTTTTGAGCTGCAGAGCTGGGAGGGACCCTATGGATCATCACATCCAGCACCTCTCAAGAAGGTACTGCCGGGAATTGAACCACCATCCTCCGGCTGTGCACAGCAGGGTAGCAAGTTTTTGGGGCACCTGGGGCCAAATTTTTTTTTGCGCCCCTCCGGCACTCCCCAACTCCATCCCATCCACGTAGCAATCCTGCAGGCATGGGGCGGGCATATGTGTGTGCGTGGCGTGGCGCGTGTGTGCACGTGCATTTTAGTGTGTGTGCCTTACCTTTCCCACGTGTGGCAACGAAGAGTTGGAGGAGGAGAAGGAGGGCGCCACAGGCACTGCTCTGGACTCGGAGATAGTGGGTGGGGTGGGTGGGGATGGTAGGTGATTTGGTGCCCCCCAATTGCTGCACCTGGGGTGCCCTGCCCCCTTGCCCTCCCCACGCCCCGCCCCTGGCTGTGCAGCCAGAAATCTAAGCAGCTGAGCTATCCAGCAGCTGAATTGTACAAGTTTGCAACTTGGCCTGCTCTGTTTTCTAATGGGCCTGAGAGGCCGGTGGAGAATTGTGCTGTAAGTGTGACTATTCAATCTTGAAGGTCTGTGTAAATCATATGTCCAAAAGATTTCATCTTGTAAAAAGAAGCTACCTGTAACATATTGTTTGGCCATCTGTGGAACTTTCACCAATGAGCAGGATTAAGGGTCTTTTTCCCTGCTTGGACTGACTGAGACGTTTGGATGGGAAGAATGACAGAGTCTGTAGAGTTTCTTTAAGCTTTCCAGGGTGTGTTCCTTCTCCGATGTGGAAGGTGGACATTTTATTGTCACTTGGCTCAAAACGTGGGTCTTTGCTAACTCTAATTTGCATCATACTTTTGGCAGTGACAGAGAATGACAAGAGATTTCCCACCTGGCGTGGGGCTTGGAGTAGCCAGATATCTTGCACTGTACACATAACGAGATAGCCAACAAAGGCTTTTAGGATGCAAATATGGCAGAATTACATCAGACATCTACAATGGGACATGGGTTTGGCTCTCCTGAAAAAAAAAAAGAAAAGTTTCCAGGCAAAAATCAAGGAAAACAAAACAAAACAAAAGACAAAAAATGTGGCACCTTAAAGACTAATGTTTATATTTTAATGTAACATTTTGTGGACACTTCCACTTCTTCAGACATATAGCAGCAGAATGAGGTGTGCATATAATATGTATGGAATATACGTTTCATACCAAATATTCATTGGCTATTGTTTGTAGGTATATGTGCATGTAAGCTCTGTTGTAAAAATTCCTAAAGAGACAGAAACCATATCTGGGTGGGTAAGGGAGGGGGAATAGGTGGATTGGGATTCATTTGGGATTATGGGAGTGGGAAAGTAGCGTTCATGTAGTTTTAGGGCCCTGTAGTAAAAATTCCTCAGAGGCCGAATACAGATACCAGATCAGGGTGAGGGGATGGACAAGAGGGGAGAAGGTGAGAGAATGGGAAAGTTTAGAATAGACAGTTTTTACCTTTGAGTCTTTTGGTGGGAGATAAACTTCCAAAAAAGAAAAAAAATCAAAAGTAGGCTAGGTGATACCTTTATTGGTCACTACTAAAACAAAAAAAAAAAATGTAAGCTAAGCTTTCGATAGCAATTTGATATATTTATCAAAGCATTGTACCAAAAATGAAATCTTGATAGAAGATGTAGTCTATCAGGCACTGAGAATCTTTTTGGTGAGATGGACGTTTGGTCAAGGACTATGCCGCTTTGTTTGATATGCTGGGTGTTAAACCGTATCCAGGACTTTGAAGCAGTCTTAACACCAGCCCTGCCTCCTGATATCATCATCTGGTGTATCCATCTCACCAAATAGAGAGGGCCAATGTACCCACCTGGGGATTCCCCAAGGAACAGAACCTCAGTCTTCCCAGGGTTGAGTCTGAGCCTGTTAGCCCTGGTCCATTCCACAGCCGTGGCCAGGCAGTGGACATGGGTCTGTACGGCCTCCATTGCAGAGGTGGAAAAGGAGTGATAGAGCTGCGTGTCATCAAGATACTGATGGGAGCAGACTCCATAACTCCGAATGATCTCAGCAAGAAGCTTCATATAGATATTAACGAGCATAGGGAAGATTGCCGATCCTTGGGGCACCCCACAAGGGAGTATCCATGGGGGGGTTGAGAAATCAGCCCCCATCTCTACTCTCTGGGCATGGCTCAGAGCCAGCAGAGAACATGACCTCCAATACCTGCCTCAGCTAACCTGCCCCGGAGGATACCGTGGTTGATGGTACCAAAGGCCACTGACAAATCGAGAAGGACCAACAGGGTAGAGCAACCCCTGTCAGCCCTCCTCAAGAGGTCATCTTGCAATGCAGCCAGGGCTGTCTCGGTCCCATGCCATGGCCTGAACCTAGACTGGAATGAATCCAGGACATGATCTTCCTCCAGGAATGACTGGAGCCTAACCACGGCAACCCGCTCGGTCACCTTGCCCAGAAAGGGAACATTGGCTACTGGATGATAGTTGGACAAATCATCTGCAGCCAAGCCGGGTCTTTTAAGAATGGTCTGGATCACAGTTTTCTTCAAGTGAACAAGAAGAATTGCATCCCTGAAGGAGACAGACACAATCGCAGCCGCCCTATTCTGGCATGCTTCCTCCGGTGGTCTTAATCAGCCAAGATGGGCAAGGGTCTAATGGAGAAGCTGCAGGCTGGCAGCGAGCCAGTGCCCTGGAGGCTTCAGCTGGAGTAACAAGCCCAAACTCAACAAAACGGGGAGACCGAGGGGGTGAGGCACAAGCCAATCTCGGGGACAGACTAGTGGAACCAGAGTCCAGATCGGCCCAGATAGCTTCTATCTTAGATTTAAAATGGACTGCGAAGGACTCACTAGTGAAATCACTAGGAGGAGGCCTCTGCTGACCAGGATTGGAGAGGTCCCGAACCACCCTGAACAATTCAGCCTGGCTGTTCGAGATCTTTTAGCCTCCCTGATCGCCCTGAGATAGCGCCTGGTCAGCAGGCACTATGGATAGTCCTTTATTAAATGCTCTTAGGAGATGAGCATTGCTAGAATTAGGGTCAAACTGTCTGCAAAAGAATAAATATTCCCTCCAGTTAATCCATTCTCACTCCCAGTAATGTCTCTGAAACCAGACTTGCAATTAACCCTGTGTGTTTATCTTTCAGTGGCCAATGGCAAAATAAAGCTCACTAAATGTAAGATACAGAGGTAAGGAAAAACACATGAGATGCAAACAATACCAGTGACCAGATCTTCACAAACCATGCTAAGTGCACTACTTGCTTTGACCATTGGTTTAATGATGTGGACGGAGCAGCACTCTGGCCATCATGTTGTACTCTATTTGTGTGTGTGTGTGTGTGTGAGAGAGAGATCATAATCCTCTGCACTTCAAAATTTACCAGTTAGAGTGCTGTTCCTATTGCAGGGGGGTTCTGCATGGAGCAGTGTCTATCTACCCAGGAAGGTTTTGAATCGGCACCCCATGTTATATGTCATAGATAGTTGTGCAACAGAAGCACTTTATGTATATGCACAGACTGACTTGGATAAAACTGCAATCCCAGGTTATTTTACATGACAGTAAAACAGTAAAGATCTTTTTTTTAAAAACCTTTGTCTGATTTTAAAGCTGTACTATTTTAAGCTACACATTTTAAAGCTCTGCTCATTTAGTTCACTGTTATTGTCTGTCCCAACTGTTGATTTAGTAGCTTTTCTGATGTGGCCTGGGAATGATTTCCTTTGGGCTTTCACATTATCATATTACAACATACAACCCAAACTATTTATACTGGTGGTTAATGACATTATCTAACTCGAATTCATTGGTCTTTGTTTTTTTAAAAGACTTGTTTCCCCATTTGTCATATGTTACATTTTGTATTATCATTCAGTGTTTTTACAAGTTTACAATAGTTTTACAATAAAACTACCCAAAGCTTGGCAAAATTAATGTGGTGGTACAGAAATGGAAAGACATTTGTTGTTCAGTTGTTAAGTCATGAGCTGAATCTTTAAAACACCTTTACCAAACCTGGTGCCTCCCAATGTTCCCATAATTCTTCATTTTTTAACCAATGCTAGCTGGGGCTGATGGAAATTTAGATGGCTAATATTAAAATTAGCTGGCTATGTATATGTATATGTTCTCCACTAACTTCTGTGGAAGTGGCAGTATCATGTATCACTTTGCACACTCATCCTATACATCAGTGGTTCCCAATCTTCCTAATACTGCAACCCTTTAATACCGTTTCTCATGTTGTGGTGACCCCTTGCCCTGCTTGGAAGAGCCTGCAAGCCCCCTTTGGCAGGCCACTGCCACAGGTGCCATATAGAGAACTTCCCTCTACAGGCACCCTCAGCCAATCACAGCCTCCTGTGCCATTGACTGATATCCCCTCCAACCCATCAAGCTGTAACTCACTCTCTCCCCCTCCCCCTCCTCCTCCAGACCCAAGCCATTTGTGCCTTTTTCTTCAGTGGCTCATGGTGACCCCTGTAAAATGGCTGTTCTACCCCCAAATAGGTCCCAATCTCCAGGTTGGGAACCACTGCTATGCATGGATGGAAGTAGTTAGCAATACTTGTCTGATTAGAGGAAACCTCTTGGGGAAATCCAGTGTTAGTCCAACATTAAGGGTTGCCAATGAATCAACATTATTGTGATTAGCACATCCTGTTCATTTGAATATGTTTACTGTAGGTATGTTCCTGCATGTTCCTTGAGAGGTCTGATCCTGCCATGGGGGTGTCACATGACTTAGACATCCCAGATGGATTATATTATCTCTCATTACTGTTCTCTATTTGGACTGCCTTTGGAATGAATTTGCAAACTTCAGATGGTCCATTATGCTGCAGCCTGATTGTTAATTGGTGCTGGTCATAGGAAACATATAACCTGACCCTCAGTCCACTCCACTGGCTACAAAACAATTTTCAGGTACAATTTAAAGTGCTGGTTTTAATCTATAAAGCCCTATTGGATTCAAGATGTCTCAAGAGCTATGTCTCATTTTATGATCCTGTCCAGGTGTCAATCATCAGGGGAGGCCTATCTCTCAGTTCCACCACATTCCATTGATAGAGAAATGGGACAGGGCCTTTTCTGTTGCTACTCCCAGACTCTGGAACTCCCTCCCACAGGAAACCCAGCTGGCCCACCTTTGCTACCCTTCTGCAAAAAGGGAAAGATCTTTCTGTTCAGGCATGCTTTCCCTTAGTGACTGGCTGGCTGAGTGTTTTTAAATAGATTATTGTGCCTTGTTTTTTTAAAAAATGTGTTTTACTATCAATTTTGTGTACTATTTTAATATAATATTCATTTAATTTTTTTAAAAAAATATTTGCATAGTTACTGTTTTTAGCTTTTAAATATTGTAGTCAATTCATTTCAATTTATTTATTTATGGTCAAGGACTAAAGACTAAATATTGTAGTTTAACTACGTGATCCACAAGGGAAACTTTTAATGAGAAAGATGGTATAAAAATCAATCAATCAATCAATCAATCAATCAATCAATCAATCAATCAAGAAAGAAAGAAAGAAAGAAAGAAAGAAAGAAAGAAAGAGAAAGAAAGAAAGAGAAAGAAAGAAAGAAAGAAAGAAAGAAAGAAAGAAAGAAAGAAAGGACTATTTCAGTAGTTTCTTTATAATCCAATTGTAGTTTTAGCTGTTCAAGTTCAGATCCATCTGTGCCTTGTTTGGAATGCTTTTTTCATGAAATCATCCTGCCTCATTCAGGGAGTTCCCCAGATACCATTGTCTTCCATTTCTAATCATAATTTATTTTTCTATTCCTTCTTCCATCCCACCCCCCACCCCCCAAAAAACCTCACACATGTTTCAGATGACAAAAGAATTGCGGACTTTTGACAGGCCCTAATTCCATCTTAAAAGACTTTTAGTTTCTGTGAATCAGAATGAGGAGAATGTTATTCTCCCTCTGGGAAAATATGGGGTGGAAATCATGTTGATGCAGAGAACACCCACTGAAATAAATGGGAATTAAGTAAACTCCAGTCCATGTTTACTAATATATATGAGTTTGCTCCCATATGATTTTTTTTTAAAAAAATAGCATAATAAAACATTGGCTTATGACAAGTCAAACTGAGGTAACTAGGTAGGAAATGTTTAGCCTATTTACTCTTCTGCAAGTAGAAGACTTGAAAAAATATATCAGAATAATCATCAGAGCCAGGACTGCCTCATCTCTGTTGTCATTCTGAAAACAGGCAACAATCTTTCTCTTCAGGCAAGCTTTTCCTGAATGATGGTCTACCTCCATTATGTGTCTTTTATATGAATCTATAGGTTCACATAGACTTTGTGTTTATAACTACTTATAACCTTGTAGCTTTAATGTAATGTTGTCTATTAAAGCTGTAAGATGTCCCTCAATTCCTTGTTCTCAATACTTGAACATGTCTTAATTATATTGGACTATATATTATCATGTCTTAATTGTATTTGACTGTATATTGCCTCTCATTACTGTAAGCTGCCTTGGGTCCTTTTCCAAGGAGAAAGGTGGGGTAAAATACTCTAAAACAAACAAACAAACAAATAAATAAATAAATACAATACTACCTTTTGGGATTAGATACATTTGTAATTTTTAAAAGAGGTTTCAGAAGTCCTGCTATGACATAAGTAGTTGAACAATGCCTATGGCTCAAAACTTATTTTGTTCTGCTACAATACATTATTAAAATACACTTGACAGATGAATATCACCGCATGACAGAGCATGTTGAACGTACCTGGAGATGATGCGGCCAAGCATGGAAAGTGTACATAAGTGGATGACTCATATATTTATGCCTAGTAACAGGAGCAGCAATAAAAGACCCAAGTCATATTCAGCAGCATATAAATGAAAGAGGATATATTTTACCCTATATATTTTTGTTTGTTTAACTCTCTGTGGTATACTGTTCAGGATCACAGGCAGTACAAACAAGGATGGGCAATACCTTTATTAGACCACAAAACCTCACAAATAGGTGAGTTTTTGAGTTCAGCAGGATTCTTTATCTGACCATGATGATTCTTGGGACTTTTCTGTTTCTTCTGCAAATCTCCCCGCCCTGTAAGGAGCACAAATAATCTTGTAGGACTTGAAAACTAGCCCGTTGGTCCAATCCGAATAGTATAATAAAGACATCATCAATCCTTGTTTTGGATTTTGTATGAGAATCACATGTTTATTTTCTGCCTCCTTTTTATTGGGATCTTAAACAGGTCATCTACTGTACTCTTGGATTGTTTCTACAGGAGGTATCAATTACTTGTACCCAGAAGCTTCTGCAAAGAAAGCATGTACTCTGTCACAGAACTCCCCAACCAGTGTGTCCACTGGTCCCGTTGGTTGAGGAACTCTGGATGCTGTAGTTCAAAAAAGGTAGTGTTTCCATCCTTTCTTCTGCCACTCTGCTACAGTTTCTCCTCTAACCCTCTCCTCCAGAGTTCAAGGATTTTCATTGGTAACCTGCTTGTAAGAGCCAGGCATTGTAGCTGTGATTCGCGCACACAGTGTGAACAGTTTTGTATTCCCATTGCTTTCTGTTTTGTACTCCCACCCATTGCTGAAAAGACAAGTGCCATTCTCTTTTGAACTATGGCCTGCATTCTTCAAAATATGGGCTAGTTATGGAAGATTTAGCTGCCAGTGTGGGACTTTCCCACAAATGCGTAAGGCGTCTTTGGATCAGGTGCAGTCAGATGCAAGGAAATCAAACAGCAAATGTGGCTCATGATCTCCAGGGATGGTGGTGTCTCAAAGTGTTTTCTAGGAGCAGTTTGGTGGACCACAGGTAACTTTGTGTTGTAGCCTTTGTTATATAACATTGTCCTTGACATTTCTGAATAGGATATTAAAATTGGCATGCATGTGTATGTATGCATGAGAAACAGGTCCTCTGAAGGAGAAAGAAGTCTCTCCTTTCTGAGAAGAGATGAGTTTGCCCCCTTAAAGTTGCCTTTTTATGTGAACCTTAAGGGAAGGGAATCACAGGTTGCTTATAAAAAAAGTTGGGAACCATTGTGTTAAGGTTTGTTCAGTGTTACAACCTGGTCAGAGGACAATAGGAAGTGCCCATGATGTGTTTTTGTTAAATAACCATGGTCTCCAGGTGCTAACTAATCAGAGTTCCACTCCAAGCTTGCTTGATCTGCAAATTTCTTTGGACAAGGTTTTTCTCACCTTCCTGTCTAGGTTTCTCAAGCTGTTTTTGTGCTTGTTAACAGAATCTTCACCACCAGTGTTTCCTTAGCATACTCAGACTTAAAGAACACTTAGATATCAATATCATGCATCTGTATAAGTCTCCCCAAACACTTCTCCCCTATCTTCACTACTTGTCTACCCACATAAACAAGTTGCACCTTGTTCCAAAATACATCTCTTTTTCTCAGGTCCCGACCAAGGTTAGCTCCAGGTTGAGGTCATCCTTCTAGTCAGAAACCATTGTGGATTTTGGCTTTAATTTCCCACTGTGCCACAGGTGGGGAAATTACAATGTGATTTCCAAAACCCAACTGGCCAATAAAAAATCCACAGGAGAACTGTCACAATCGGTGGCCTTCTCCTGACTTTGGACCTCCAGATCTGCTTTGTTTTACTTTGGATGAATTAACTTCTCAGTTTTTGTACTAATCATGTCTAGCAAATAGCCAGTGGTGTGTTCCTTGTTGTTGGCACCTTTGGTTCTATCAGTCGTCATAGCTTAGCCTTGTAAAGGTATACTATTCTTCACAGCCAGACTTGATTCATAACCATGCCATGTGATTGGCTAATAACAGAGCCATGTTCTTGGATTGCTCATCAGTGAACTTTACCCAAACAACCTTCTGTGAATGCTTCTGGTGTTGCTGAGGCCTGTTTGTGGGCAAATCAGCCTTTGCCTAAATTTCGAATAGTTTCCTGCACTAACACTTTGTACACTCTCTGTTGTCAGGCTTCCTCTGACAGGATTCAACCTGCTTAAATAGCAGGCCTATTACAGTGCCAACATCAGGTTTTCGACTTGTTCCCACTCTTCCCACATTCTTTTGGGGAACAGTAATATGAGACATAGCCGAAGAATTTTGGGTCTGGTCTCTTTCATCTTTATGCCTACAGATTTGAAGAAATATAAGGCTAGATGCGCAAGAAAGACAGTCAAGTGGCCAGGCGGCACTTGATGGTTTGTAACCCTTGTCCACCATGCTCAGTAAGGTGGAATGATCTACTGAGAATCAGCACTCTGGCACAACTAGATCAGGGTTCTCCATGCTTGGCAGAAATATAAGGGTGGGCAGAAATGAAAGGAGAAGTGTGTCCCTGCTGTCCACAGTAGATAGCAAGCTGAAATACAGTAGCTCAGTGACCAGAATAATATCGGCCATCATGATGAGGCAATCAGATGAAATGCCAGTTCTAACCAGAAATCAGGAAGGGTAGAAGGGGGAAGTAAGGGACTCAACAGTCATGCAGGAACACAGCTGCTGTCTTCGTGGCTTCCCCCATCTATATGTGGGTTGCTGAAATCAGTACAGGCAGCTAGCCAGTTAGCAACCACATGCTTGCATGCTGTTTATAGAGGCCGACAAACACCACCTTTCATTGCTCTCTAAAGAGAACCCTCCTTTGTACAAGATGAGGGTCCCAAGGAGATCCTGCAAGCTGGTATTTCCCAACCAGTGGACATTCCTCTAGATCAGGCATGTCCAAATTTCAGCCCTCCTGATGTTTTGGACCACAACTCCCAGAATTCTAAGCTTAGATTGCAAATGGCAAAGGACTGTGGGAGTTGTGGTCCAAAACATCTGGAGGGCCAAAGTATGGACATGCCTGCTCTAGATGCAAGTGTATATCAGGATTTTGGGGGAGATTTGAATAATTTGAAAAGATTACTTAGTGCAAGCAAATATGCTTGGCTTCATCTGCGTTAAAAATCCATGGGACTCATCTGCACTCTCATATTACTGGCTCCTGACCCCCATGTGTGATTGGCGTGATTTCTCTCCCTCCACTGTGGTGCTCTTTTGGCTGACACCAAGATTAGAAATCCATCAGCCCCACCTTCTCCAATGGTCTTTTTCTGTACTACACTCCACCCTGATGTCATCTTAACATTCCATGGAGTAAGTATGAAAAACAAGTATGCTTTGCTTTTTAAATATGCGTCATATTTACACCATCCTATGACACGGAGCAGAAAATAAACATTTCCCCCTAAATGTTTAAAGTGGTTTGTTTTGTTTTGTTTTTTCCCTTCCCATGTGGTTTAGGAAGTTTAAAAGGGACATCAGTGTTTAAAATATTAACAGGCAAAATCCAAAGGGTAAAAAAAAAAAGAATAGAAATTAAAACTGAAATCAACAAAAACATTAAGGGACCTTAAAATGTTTATCAAAAGTTTAATTTTTTTTGGGGGGGGGCAGGATTTTAAAGTACTTCCTAAGGGTACTGCAAATTTGCAAAATATCATTTATTGCCCAGCTGGGATGGCCAAGGTAGGTGTACTTCTGATACGCTTATGTTACACATGAATGAGCCTGCACACATATGTATATTTAAGAGTGTTTGGAGGTATGTTGAAAGAGCTCACAGTTAAAGGCTTTTTCCTCTCCTATGTTCTGTGCAGGTCAGACCTCCACGCAGAGCCTGAGAAAGAAAGCACAAGGTATGAGGAGCTTAAGCAGGCAAAGTGTATCCAGAGGCGGACAAAATGTGTTCTTCCAAACCTTGCGCAAGCTGAGGCTGATTGGAATTCTGTTGAGCAAGAGGCTAGGTGCTGGCGGCAGATACAGCAAAACAAACTAAGGCCCCTCTGACCTTAGTCTGTTTGCTGTCACCTCCCAAGCCATCAGGCTCACTCCTTGCCAAATTCAAAAGAATCCTGGCTTATCACTTCGTCTGAACAATGCCATAAATGACCAGATTGCTGAAGAGAAAGTATGAATGCAGAATGACTATCGAGAAAAAGAGCTTTTTTATTTTATGTCTGATGCCACTGTGATTAATAGAAAACAAAGCCAATGAATTTTCCTTTGCATTCTTTTTTTGGTGTCCTCCCCCACCCCACTATTATCCCCCCCTCAATGTGAAATAAAAAGAGGCTCCAGATAGCTTAGGCATCTGGTTGCCAAGTCAGAGCTTAAGAGTTTGATCTTCTGCTGTGTATCCCAAGAGAAGAGCCAGCCTGCTTAGCCTTTGGCAAGCTGCACAGTCCCAGGGTGCCCACAGAAGAAGGAAGCAGTAAACCACTTCAGAGTGCCTACCAAAACCCTGGAAGGGATGGCCATGAGTTAAAACCAATGGGACAGCATATTACTATTATCGTTATTAGGCAAGGAGGATTCCATTTAATAAACTGTTGGCTGCCTAACCACCAATCCTTTCAATCTGCTTCTTCCAAGGAATGTTTCTCGGTCACAAAATACTTCTGATTTATTGTATTTTGATAAAACTATCTCCAGGCCATTAAAAAGATTATCTTCAAAAAAAGAATGAAAAATATAAAAGATTTTGAGAACGTTAAAGTAGCGTTGCTAGTGGAAATGCAGAAATAACCCACCACACATGGACTTAATTTCACCTCAAAATATGCTAACATATCTAGAAAACATTGTGCAGAACCATGTGTGCATACCATTACATCAATAAGAGGTATTTAAAGGAATGCATTTAAATTATTAGCTTCACATATACAGTGGCCCACTAAATTTCGCATCAGAATTCTTAAAGAAACAGTCCATTTTTATCAGTATTTCCAGTCTTCCCACTTGGTTGATAGATACATCAGTAGCAACATTTTCTATATCCATGATTTTATTTATGTATTATTTATTTAAAATATTTTTGCCCTGCCTTTTTCCTTGAAAAGGATTCAAGGCAGCGTAAAACATTGAAAGGCAGTATTTCAAGTTTAAGATAATGAGTTTACAATAGTTATTAACAACATCAAATACAATATTTCAAGCTAAGAACAATAAGTGTAAAGAGGCATCTTTCATCATTAAAGAGGCAATATTAATGCTAAGAACAATAAGTAAACAAATATGGAAAGGGGGAAAAAACCATCTGAGAAATGGAAAACACAAGTGGTATTAAAAATCCAGTCAAAGTAGTAATGCATAAGAATCCATCCAAAAATAAAAAAACAGTTAATTAGTTACAGAGGGAAGGCTTACCTGAAGAGAAATGTCTTTGCCTGCTTGTTGAAAGACAGCAAAGATGGGGCAAGTCAGTCCTTCTCTGAGAGGGAACTCCAAAGTCTGGGAGCAACAACAGAAAAGGCCATTTTAAGCTACACTGTGTGATAATCATTCTCTTCTTCATGCTTCTGATAACAGTTCTGCATTACTTCTTTTTAATGAATCATTCCTGAAGGTCTGACTACTACTTTGGAGTTCATCAAGCCTTCCCTTGATGACTGTTTGGAAGCAGTACCTTGGAGCCCTTTTTCGTATGTATGTACATGCAGTCAATCCCTGCACTTGGGTTCCATCACAACTGAAACAAAAATGATTATGAACAGGGGTGAGAAAGGGATGAGAAAGCCCTGCATGTGGGGGGGGGGGGCGCATGGACGGGCTTGGAGATGTGTGCCTTAGAGAGAATGTTGATACTGGGAGGTCATGACATAAGTGCTCCAGTATCTGCACATGGTCTCTAATGGCTATTCAGAAAACGGGTTTGGAAATTGAGATGCAAATATGGGGAAACACACAACTGGGGAACTGAATTGAAACAAAGTCCCAGAGAGTTTCCCCAAAACTCTCCATTGGGTTTGGAAGCTGTATATTTACCATACTGTTTGACTATTTGCCATATCTATTGTTAGGATTAGGAATGCTTCCTGTATATAAAACCAATGCTGAATCACTGACAACATTTTGACCTGTAGTCTATCTTTTGAGAATTATGTTGACACAAAGCCATGTATCCATTTTAGGAATGTTACTATTCCCAAGAGGAGAGGAAATCTTTCCTTAAAAATAACATTTAATCGTGTTTGCAGTGCCTTTTATATTTAGTATAATACATGTTACTAGTGGGTGTATTTTTAGAATATTCAATGCATCAAGATCCTTTTTACAGTGACGGAAATAATAGAGTGTAGCTGTTTAAACAAGAACGCCACCCATTTATCATCCCAGTCAGATGAAGCAGTCATTAAATTGCAAAAGGATTCCCATATGAATGTCATTTTTTTCAATGCAAAGTAATGTTCAACCTCAAGAACTGGTCTTTCTTGCAAATGCTCATGATCAATATATTTCCTCTAAAGTTCATGCCTTCCTCTGATGGCGCTGTTTTCACAACATGGAACAGTTCAACAAGGTTCAGTTGCTGGGAAAAGTAATAGGAACACGATGGGGCTGAAGGAATACATTTTGACACCCACAGAGATCACCCTCTATTTTTAACTATAGCTATGAGGCCCCTCGAGCTAAGATTTATCTACATTCCTTCGAGATGACTGTTCTAGAAGCTCACTGAAAATATGCAGTGGGCCTTGATAATTTATAAGTTGGTGTACTACGTGGGCAGGTAGGAAATTGGCCGCAGGATACATATGCTCGAGAACTTCCTGAAGACATTTTCTGCTTAATATGAATTAACCACTTTTAATATTTGCAGGCAAAGTGTATCAAAAGGGGATTCTCCCTACTGTTGTCATTTCCGAGAAGGCTGGTACTAGAGGGAGGTGGCATAGCTAGGTAGAAGCCATGGTAAAAGCCCCACTGTCAAGTCAGTCCATGGAATGTTCTAGTCCTCCTGCTCCTTGATCTGAGTAAACACTGGACTGAGAGCAGTGAGTGGAGGAAAAAAAAGGCCTAAGGTGACCCTGGACCCTCTTTTACTTGGCCTTTGTTTGGAGGGAAGCCAGAAGAGTCCTCTTGCTGAAGCTGTCCCTATTTCAAGGACTGCAAATTCTTCACACATCCAGTTGAAACAGATGAAAAAAAGATCATGTAAAAGAGTTGGGTGTGGGTGGGAGTAGGAGCTCTGAAGCTGCCCTTTAATGATAATAAAAACAACAATGACCACACATAAAGGAAGGTGATGCTAAAGCTGGAAACCAGCTCCCACTACAATAGCTGATCAGGAAATGCAGATCTGAGTTTGTGTGAGATGTGTTGACAGATCACGAGATGGGTGTAGTTACTGTTCCAGGAAGGATAAAGTGAGAGAGTCAATGATGTATGCAAAGCTGTCGTAGCAAGGGTGGCAAATCCACGTCCTCTTGGTTCACCTAATATGATCACAGCCACCATAGCATAAGATTGCCATGACCATCCTACTGACCTAGCTGCATAAAATGTGGTCTTTCATAATCACACTGGATACATCTGGAGTACACAGCTCTTCCCTAGACGGAGTCCCATGGAAAACAGCACTATCATTAATTACAATAAGTCTATCGCTCATGTCACATCGAATCCCAGACTAACCATAACATCAACCAAGTGAGTTCAGATTAGATTTTACCGTCTGTCTCTAGTGAATGCCTTTTTTAAAAAAGACATATATTTGACTTTCACTGGATTCACTTTAACAGCTTTTAAGACTACAGCTGCCTGTAGCTTTCTGTCTTTTAAAAGAAACGGAGTTCAGACACTTGCCCTTTCCTCCGGATAAATGCAAACAAGGAAAAGGAGAACCCCTTCCTCCTCTAAAAGGAAGCGGCCACATGCCAGCTGTCTCAGAGGAATAAAGAAAGGGGAGGGAGGGAGGTGTACATGCAAGCCCTTCATGGACAAGGCGTGCTGCCTTATGACATCCAACCAGTCTCTGTTCGGGAGAATTACGTCAATTGCCATTCATTTCAAGTGCCGTCTAAGGGCACACACATGCTGCTATTTAGAGTGGTTAACAAAGTATGCTACATTTTACCTCTGGCCTAATTGAAAAAAGCCAGAGGTAATTCTGCTTGGCAGAATTCCAGTCAGAGATAAACCAAGACATTCTATTGTCCCTGGGTGGTGCCAACTTAGAAAAAGTCACCTTCTCTTCAACCTTGTTCGAGATTGGTTAAGTGGCTTGGCTCATGGTCAGTGCTTTGGACAGCTCGTGTCAGCTCTCACCAGCGTTTCTGGGGCCTTTTTTTTCAACTGAGGAGGGGCATGATTTCTTTAAGAAATTCAAGTGGGCAATGGGCCATAAACGTTCAAGTTGGCATCTATTTCTAGAGTGGAGTCAAAAGAAAAAGAGAGAGAGCGTGAGAGCGCAGATACGTGTGACATTGTCAGCAAAATGTCCTGCAAGCATGTCGTAGCATGTTTTGAAAGGCTTTCCCTCCCTGAGAGTCAAAGCATAATAGCACCTTCTTTACCACAAATGTGAAACTTCAATTTGAAACACTGCTTAAATGCATGGTTCCTTCTTATTTTGGGCATTTTAGCATCAAATTAATGATTCATTTTGTATGTAATTAGAAGCCATGCTCCTTCGACCAGTGGAAATTTCATTGTTCCTGAGAGGGGGCAATGACAATAAAGATTCCTATTCCTATTTCTATTCCTATTGTTTGTCTGCTTATTTTGTGGTTTATTTGACTTATATACAGCCCCAAAATTCTAGAGGACTCTTGGTGGTGTGTGTGTGTGTGTTACAATATTGTTATGCAAACAACATTTGTTTCTCCAGTGAGCTGGTACTCATTTTTAACAACCTGAGAAGGTTGGAAGGCTGAGTCAATAACAGGTTGGCTACTTGAACCTGTCAGAAATCAAACTCAGGTCATGAACAGAGTCTTGACTGCAGTACAACATGCTTTCCCTCAACTTTATACATTGCACTACAGAATACCTTATATTTGATTAGCCATTGGAAGAGGAATCCAAGCTTGCTTTGAACGTCTGCTTGATGTGACATGAATCTTTGAAGAAACCCCACCCCTGGAGATACTATGTATATATAATTTTGTTAGGACAATAATTAAGACAATAGAAAGACTTAATAATGATGATGATCCATCTCATGGCACAGTGGTTGTACTGCAGTACTGTAGTGAAGATTCTGATCATGACCTGAGTTTGATCCTATGCTCAGGTAGCTGGCTCAAGGTTGACTCAACCTTCAATCCTTCCGAAGTCATGTTTAGTCTGACTCTGCATAATTAAATGGTAAACTATCCAGATAATACTTAAAGCACTCTGAGGTGGTATATACTGTAAGAAGCACACTTTGTTTTGCTTGTTGCTTTATATGTACAACTGCCGCTACTTGCATCAGAGCCAAATCTGCAGTCTGTGAGAGAATCATTCCCCATCCATGCTTATTCTTAATGTGCCTGTTCCTTCGCCTTCTCCTATTTTCTGTCCCATCTGTACTTGTAATAATAATAATAATAATAATAATAATAATAATAATAATAATAATAATAATAATAATAATAATAATAATAATAACAGTAGTAGCTGCCTCACTTAACATTTGTTATAGTGGTTCCAAGTGTTCAAGTATGTCTGTGAAGATTCTCAGTCATCCAGGTAAGTTTATCTGGAAGTTGAGTCAGGGCAACCGGACTTCTTTTCTTGTGAGACTGAAACGTTTCACTGCTCTTCTAAACAGCTTCATCAGTCTCAGACTGAAGAAGATGTTTGGATGAGCAGCAAAACATGTCAGTCTCTCAAGAAAAGAAGTCCAGTTGCCATGACTCAACTTACAGACAAGTGTTCAGGTATGGATTATCAGCTGTCATCCATGCAGCGTCCTCTGTACGTCAGAACTGCTGTCCTCCTTATGGCAGAGGGTGTGGGAGAAAGCAGAAAGTGTTTTACCAGAGGTCATTTGATGACTTTGTGGCCAAGGAGAGATTGGGACCCTCATTCATAACACAGGCCTTTCGCCACTATCCTGTGCTCTCATAACACAACAGCACAAGATACAAAGACTTTAATAAATAAATCAGCCAGCTTTAGGGTTTTTCAAGCCACTGAGCACTGAGGGCAGAGCTCTGCTTCACTATACCACCAGGACGGAAGGCTGCTGTTGCATAAACGGAGGAGGATCTTTTGTAGAGAGATCAGCTATTGGCAGGCTCAAAGGAAGTGCTGGAGCAAGCAGTGCAATCTCATGTTGATGTGTTGGCATTGGCAAGACCTTCAGTGGGATCCTGGCCCATGAGGTTGCTTGAGGGTAGATTTGGAGTGGGCCCTAGGTTATATCTTTACAAATCCAAGGGCATTTTCCAATGCTTTCTTGTGAGTGGAAGGTTTCAGGACTAAATCCAGTGCTTAGATCCACTGACTGAAGTGAACTAATGCAAGTCCCATTGATTCAGTAGCTACCTGGCTCTAGACCTACTTTTCTTTTCTGCATAAGGTTCACACCTGGGCAGGGTTTCAAAGGATGCCTCAGAGTTATGAAGTATTGCATGTGCTGGTTTATATGTACAGTTGCCCAACATACAATGATTTGCATCATTTAAAGAGAATAACAACCCATCTCATCCATGTGATGAAGACTATGCCAGAGGACCTGTATAGGCATCAGATGTGTTGGCCATAAACCAAAAGATGCAAGAGAAACTCCCTGTGCAGCTAGCCTGTGAGAATGGTTGGCCTATTCCTTCAGCCAGGAAACATCATGGTGGAGAGGAGAATTGATGCTATGTCATGCATCCCCCAGGGAGGCCCAGAGGAGGTGTAGAAGAGTGCCGTTGTTGCCATGTGCTGTCATATTAATGAAAGATCTCCAAAATGTCTTGTCCTTGACAGCCCTCCTCAGCTGTTGCAAAGTCAGTCCCATGACTTTCTTTAGGGAATCAATCCATCTTATATTTGATCTTCCTCCTTGCCTGGTGCCTTCAACCTTTCTCAGCATTATTGTCTTTTCCCATAGAATCCTGTCTTCCCATGATGTGCCCAGAGTAGGACAGCCTCAATTCTATCATTCTATTAAAAGTCCAGGCTTGATTTTTTTCCCTAGGACCCACTTGTTCATTTTTCTGGCAGTCCAAGTTATCCTCAAGGCCCCCCCTCCTTATCTCTAATGAATTATTTTTCTTCTCGTCACCTTTCTTCACTGTCCAGCTTTCTTGCCCATACATAGGAGTTGGGAGCATCACCCTGTGGATGATCTTGGCCTTAGTCTCAATTATACATTCTTAAGACTTGTTGATCTTTTGTAACCCTTCAGTGCTCCCCTTCTGAGTGTATGCTATTCACAGCCCAAAATCCTATCTCTTTCATAGGTTTGCTAGGAGTCATCTAAAACCCAAGGCTTCAGTCGTATGCACACTTAACTGGAAGTACAGCCTATGGAAACCAATGGGGCTTACTTCTGAGTATCACGTTGTATTAAGAATTGCACAGACGTAGATGTTAATTGCTGCTTTGGTTAAAAAAATAGGAAAAGGAAAGGAAGGGAAAAGGAAAAGAGAGCGAATAAAAGCAGCAGCATTGTACAGACATGAATCTGTGGCTGATGGGCATTTAAAAAGCTCATTGTTGACAAGACTCCAAGCACACTGCAGTGTTGGCTGCATTGTTCAGAAACAGCCCAAGGAACAATGCTTTCAGTGTCGTGTCTGAATGGTTTCCAACCATATCTCCAGTGTGGTGCTTTTGCAGTCATCATAAAGGAATGCAGATATCAAGTAACTCAGGGTTTCTGGTTACAAGTGGTAAAACAAATGTAGTGGAAAAGTACCCGGTTGGTGTGCAACAGATCTGGAAAAAATGGTGCATAGGGAGAAGCTGACTCCTTGTGTTATTATGGAGAAGAGCAGATATTTTTTCAGTTCAAAGTATAGGTATCTTGAGCTGCCTCAAAGGAGATGCTCAAGGTGGTGTATATTCAACAGAACATCAACAACCAATAAAGCAGTAACGGTAAAACAAATCTGACAAAAGAGTAAGCCAAAAATCTGGAGGAATGTGCCCTTGTTATGTTGGAATATGATCTGGGCTACCACCCAGGTCCATTTGGCCACCGATACATAGCACACAACAAATGCTGTTACATGAAGATGCCATTCCCAATTTAATCATGAAGGAATAGTAGCTATTCGCCAAAGCATGATTTTCAAAATCCTTACAGGCAGCAAAATTCCCTCTCCCCAGTTACAGAGCTGAACTACAGGTGCTTCTCACTTAACAACCAAGTTCTGTCCCTGTGAGCAGGTTGTAAAGCAAATTGGTCATTAAGTGAGGAGCGTAAGGGTAGCTGTCTTGTACTGTGTGGAGGCTGTGTCCTTGTAGGCAAGCCAGAGCAGGGTGGCTCTCTAGGAGGCCATGGAAGAAACAGAACAAAAAGGAAAGAAAAATAGAGGTGGGCAGAGGTGGCTGACACTCCACCCTCACTAGAGGTTATTCTAATCTCTGGCAGAGGCATTGTGACTATTGCAGAAACACTTGTCTCTTGGAAGCAGTAGGGGGGGATGCTATACCACAGCCCTGCTTTGTCCCCTCAGAGCTGCTTACAAGGTAGGTGCAGGCAAGCAGTAGCAAGCTGAACAATTTGGCTCCAAGCCTTGTGGGCTGGAAAAGCAGGTTCTTCCTGAGGCAGTGATTAGTTGGTGGCAGAGGCTTCAGCTGCTGCTGGTGGTGGTGGTTGCAAGTCTGAGTGGTCATTAAACTGGTAGGTTGTTAAGTGAGGAGTGGCTGTACTTCTCACTTAATTTTGTTCTTTCCCTGATGCCCACAATCATCAAGGTGGTTCTATCAAAACTTTCGAGGTGGTCTTTTTTTTTAACAGTAGACTACACTGGCCATGCTAACAAGAGGATTTTGGGAGCTAAAGTCCAAAAAGTGGGGAGAAGAATCCCAAGCTCTGGTTGTGACCAAAAAGCAAGATGGCTTCTGATGTCATCTGTGCTTTCTTATTAGGGATGGACCTATGGACAGTCTGCTTGACTTTTCCCCAAAGTGGTAGTCTTAACTGTGGATTCCTTCTCCTGCCTCCATTTCCCTTTGAAGTGTGTGATACTTTATTTGAACTATCTGGGTACAAACTGCTTAATGTACTGTATTCTTCAGTCTTTAACTACCTTTGGTGTTGTGCACTTTGAGGTCTCTACTTTTCTGTTTATGACCAGCTTTCAAATACAGGGGTACCTTGTATAAAGGAATTAATTCGTTCCAAATGGAATTATGTTAAGCAAATTTTCCTTTATACAAATTCCCATAGGAATGCATTGAAAATGGAATGATCCCATTTTTATGTTGTACAGATTCTCCCCATAGGCGATTATGTTAAGCAAATTTCCCCTATCGCTGGAATGTTTTATGTTGTACAAATTTTATGTTATTCAAGCTGTTTGTTATACAAGGGTCCACTGTAAATGATTGTGAGATAAAGGGGAAGATAAATGTGGATGATCATAGGGGTGGGGAAAAATCAGGTTCGGAGCACTGCTAAGGCTTTATAGCTCCATTTACCTCCACTGCACTCTTTGCTACTCTGTTTGCTGAAGATCTGGTTTTAATTGATTGCTTTTCCTGTCTCTGATATTTACCTAACCTCGGTAAACAGAACATTACTAATTCAGAGTTAATGGTTACTGGATGATTAAGAACTAGGCACATACAACAGTTTCCCGGAGCTGCCACAAGCACCAGAGTATAACGACACAGGTAACATCAAGATGCCCATTTTGAACAAGAAAAAAAAGGACTGGCAGTATTCTGTATATTTGTTTAGGCAGAGACCAGTGAGTTTTCTCTTCTCTTTTTTGAGTAGCAGGGACAGAAAAAAAATCCTCCATGGTGGAACCAAGTGAAAGGTCTTCCCAGATAACCTTGACACCTGGGCAATGACTCGTAATTATTCTCATTAGAGACAGAGGCCTTCACTTTCATCTGGTCACACTAAATAGGAAGGCTACCTCTTATCTTAATTTAATTTAACTTGAATTTACAGTCTTGTGTTCCTATGTCTTGCTGTCTTTGATTGTCGCAAACAGCCCAGAATACTACTACTGTACCATACTATGCCTCTTCTCTAACTTATCCTGAAGAAAGAACAAGGAAGAGCAGCATGCCTGATTGTAAGCGACTGTGTTGCTGCTGCTGTGATTTTGTTTTGTTTTGTAAGCCAAGGCTGGTCATTTTGGCAATGGGAAGGATCAGATGTGTGTGTGTGTGTGTGTGTGGGAGTGTTACATCAGTTGTGGTGAATGCTGTCTCATGAATGATACCTAGCCATTAAATCACTGGCTGTCCATAGCATAGAGTCCTGGAATGAAGTCAACAGATTGGAAACGGGAAACAAACAAGATATGCAGTACACGACCAAGGAAATTAGTCAATTCCTCATTCTGTTGCAGGTTTCCTGTTTTACCATGTTCAGGAATAAACCCTTGTGGGCTTTCACTAGAACATTGCATTTTTTTTGGGGGGGGGGAGGCAAGAATTTCATTGTTCCCTTATTTTTAATCTTGTTGTATTTATACAATGACAATAAATTCCATTCCAATTTTTCCTTAAGTTTCATTGTATTGGATTAGGACTTAGTCATAATTACCAAATACTTTGTTGTTCATTGATTTATTGATTTAGTCTGTTGTGTTTTTCTTCTCCTCTTCTAGTGAGGTCCAAGTGGCAGACATGGGTCTCAGTCCCTCCCTATTTCTTCTTTACAACAGCCTTATGAGGTAGGTCAGGCGTAGACAGAGTAACTGATTCAGTGTCATCCAGATATTGAACTGGAATGTTGTGTTCCAAGCCACATAGGTCTTATCACTCAGGGCTCTATCCCATGTCCTTTAAAATCTGGACCGCCGCCAAAAATCATGCCCCTATGGTCATTAGTTATTTTTTTAATTAAAAAACTGGTAACATCCACTTAACTGTGTTCCAGTGAGTTTTCCAAGATCCAAGGCAGAGGGTGGGTATTTTTTGCTCTGGTTCGAAATGCACATTTTTACAAGAGGCAAGAGTTAGTGGGGGCACAGAAAACCTGTTTCCCCCCCTTTTTGTACCAGGACAAACCTTTCAGGTCGCTTTACCAATTATGCAGGTCGGCAACATTCTACAGTATCTCGCTTCCCTGCCCAACCGCTCTCTCTCTCATATATTTTCTTATTGGTACTCTGGAGACAGCCAGCCAAGTCAGGGTGGCTTGCTGCTCTGTGGCTGCTGGAGCTTCCCATCTGACTGCTTGCCACAGAGCTTCTAAGCTCTGCAGCCTCAATCTGTATATCATTGCCACCAATGGAAAATGTCCCAGAGCTTGGTCAGCCAAGCGGACCAAGCCAAGGAAAAGAAAATACCCCACCCCCTCTTGAGTTTCCTGGCTCATTGGTGCTCCCGGTGTTGAGGGGCAGGACTTGTCTGCAAAGTCCCCCCCCCCAAGAGGCGTCTCTTGCCTGGCAGCGGATGGGGCTGGCTGCTGTAAAACTCGCTCACTCGCTTGCTCGCTCTTCCTCCCTCCCTCCCCCTCCTCCCCCCCACCTCATGTTGACATATTTGCACGACATCTGCCTGACCCCGCCACAGCTTGAGCTCAGGTACCACCGGAGCTTCTAAGTTCCATGCCGCTGGAGTGCCCCCTCGGAGCTTCTAGATGAGGAATAAGGATGTGGGGACGTATAAAATGAGGTTACTTATCCTATGTCCACGGGAACGCGGGAACCGCATTTTCAGTCACATAACGACTTCAGAAAGAAACATGGCTTTTATTATTAACCGCTTCTTTCACCCGTGTCATAGGGCCCTATGTCTTGCTGGCACACAATTTACTTTACCCTAAGCAAAAGATAATGCAGTTCTTATATCTGTAATGGGCTCGTGTGGCATTCACACAGCTTCTATACCAGTGTGTGACACCACAAAAGAAAACCATAACCAAATACCTGCCCTACATTTGGGGTTGCTGCATCAAACTAACAGTGCAGCTGTTTTTCTTTTAGCCAATCTAAATCACACAGCTCTTTATGTGTGAAATAGCATCACTTCAGCCAAGTGGAAACCAACCAATCAGCTGACACTCTCATTCATAAACATTCCTCTGCACCACAATTTTAATATGTTGACATCTCAAGTATCCCTTATGGCAAACATCCAACCCTAAAACTGTCAATAAAAGTCCAGTCACTTACTGGGCAGAAACAAACCTATATACAAAAGATATTTACAGTGTAACATTTCCACAGAATGTAGCAGTAGATTTCACAAGTTTTTTTTTTGCAAGAAGTAACCAAACTGTATTAGTTATCACTACACAGTTAACCCCATCCAATGTATATAACAGATGCTATTGTTTCCTATTTAGTTTCAAGACACAGAAAACTGAATGGCAATATCAGAGGACATTTCATGCTATTCAAAAATCTATCTTACTCCATGTAATGGCTGGCCTGGCCCCGTTTCTCCCTGTTTTTCATCTTCCTCTCAACCCAATTCTCCCCTTAGGCCCAATTAGAGAGAACATACTGTACAGTATAGATATTTTCTTGCCACAAAGCTACTAACGATGGCCATTCTTTCTTTGGCCTATGCGTCTTTACATTCTGAGATTGGCTGCTTTGTCCCATGGGCTCCTTGGATTGGCCTTCTTTTGACCTGGAGAGCTGTCCTCCTCTGGTGACCCTAAATGCCTAGCAAAGTCATTTTCAATAAATGGACCTTCGCCTGAAGAACATTCTCAGAGAGATCCCTCTGTTACTACACCACTTGTATCCTCATCTGTTTCACTTTCTCCTGGACTAAATTGTTTTAAACGTCAAATTCTTTTCATCTCTTATATGCCTGGGTGTTGAGTCATGGCAACTGGACTTCTTTTCTTGTGAGACTGAAATGTTTCATCTCACCTGGATAACCGAGAATCTTCACGGACATCTCTAATATAGTACTTAACTGAATTTAGGCAAAATGCTTCTACAAATGCAGTGATTCCTAGTATGTTGCGGCTATTGTAATCTATATTACGGCTAAGGAGCCTCTCATTAAATAAAAAAGGATAGGTTACTCCCTAACATGACTGAAAACACAGAGATTCACATCCAAATTCTACAGAGTGAAGCTCTGAGTGCCTATCAACACCATTGTTTCTCCCACATCCAGTGTCCCCCTGACCATGTCATGTTCATTCACCAGCATCTCCAGGGAGAGCAAGACATTAATTCAGCTTGAAACCTCAGAGAGAGCCGTTACTGCCAGTCAAGCTTAACCAGACTGGGTTTGGTAGACTAAGTGTGGCTCAGTGTGAGGTCACTTTCTGTGTCACTAATGCTTTCTCACTTGCAGAGGTTAGGTAAGCAGGCCCCAGCAATTAGGAGGAGCACGAGCAGGGCCAACAGGCTCCAGATTATGTCACTGGAATTCCTGAGGGCTTTGACAATATTTACAAGCTGCCCAGCTGCACCACCCCTACTATTAGGCAGTGTGAGGACCACTTTTAGGCAGCCATTTTGGGATAACATGGGAGGACAATTCTTCAAAAAAGCTATTGGTTGTTACTGGATTTTTATTGCCAAAGCTGGGGATAGCTTCTTATGGGCAATTTAGATTCATCTGCCAAAATAACTTGGATTGGCAGATGAATCAATATATATATATATATTGTAATACTGATCTCCCACATAGTGGGACTGTTACAAACCCTTTGAAAATACATTGTTAACAATATTGCTTACACTTGCAAGTATTGGTTTTAAACTGGGTATTTTATTTGGTTAAGCTGCAGTACCAATTTACATGAGGACAAACTCAATTAACTCAATGAGACCTGCCTCAGAGGAGGCATGTAATATTAGCTATGATCCCTGTGCTGCCCATGGCCTGAGGCAGAATAATGTTAAAAATATTTCTTTGCTATGCCTATGGAATACCACTTTGTTTGTGGCTGCATTTATGAGCAGTGGTAAAGCAAATGTGCATACTGGGATAATCACAGGTCACAATTTGGGGACAAAAACCCTCCACTTGTAAGGCTACTGGAGGATGGTCCTATTTTTGAATAGGTCCTCCACTGGAACATATGCCCAGTCCACATTAGATAAACACCTATAAGGGATGGAGATCCCATTCTTCAGAGTTGCCCATTCGCAATTAACAGTCTCAGGCAGAAGACCTGTCACTGTCTTCCCCCACTTCATTGAGATGCATTATAATTCCATTTTAAATATAACTATTTTATCCAGTTTTGCATCTCTGCATATAAATTGCCATGCTGATTTTACGCCAGTCAGCATCTTCGTTTCTTCTTTTTGATGATGCACTCAGTGGGTGTCCTATTTGCATTAGATGTTGATGTTCCAATTGTGAAGCCCATCAGGAAATGATGCAAAAGATCCAAAGTCAGAAGCCATTCCCAGCCCACACTAGGAGATTCCCCCCCCACACACACACACATCACAACACCTATTTTTCTTCTTATTGGATGTGTCTCCCCTTGTTTTCAGATCGCTGCTGGCAGCAGCACTTACTCATCCCTGCTGAATTTCAAAGGACATTTGAATCACAACATTGCCATCTGGTTTTTTGGCTGGACAGGGAAGGATTTAGTTGAGTCCAGTCAGCTGCAGAGCTTTGTGGTTCTAGTCAGGTGATAAAAATAGAGGTGAGTAATTTTTGTTCTGAAGGGGCTGGGTGGCTCAGAGATCCCTTTGATAATATTTCCATGCTGTAGAGGAAAATGCTGCGAATGAGGCAGATACATTTGAAGCATGCCACAGAGATATATGTCTCAGGATAGCTGTATCCAATAACTCTTTGTATTTTGCTGTGTCACACTCTTACACAGTATACTGTATTAAAAAAACGGTTTTCAGATCTTGGGAGAGTTACTTTTAAAGAGTAATCACATCCAAAAAGTAACTTTTCTAGTGACGATGCACACCCAGATTCAAAGGCAATCTGGGATCTATAACCAAAGATGTTAGCAAGCTTAAAACCACCCAGACCCAGAATTTATCTACTTTTAAAATTGATTCTGTGTTTATTGGTTCCATTTGCATCCTGCTCTTCCATCTAACGAGGGGTGCAATGTAGACAAGCATGCCTGTGGTGCACCCTTGTTTTGGTTCAATAGTGTACACATATTTCAGCTGCTTCAACTCACCAGGATTTCTGAGCAAGAAGAATTAGTATGAGCACCAAAATTAAAAACAACAGCTCTTTTCATACATTTATACGTATTTTATATTGTCTTTATGAAGTCCTGCACAATAATGCTGTATTCTGTTATACCATATCAAATACCAGTGAAACAAAACAGACAGACAGATAGACAGACAGACAGACAGACAGACAGACAGTGACAAATTTGAAGAAAGCTATGCCTCACTACTTGACTCTTCTTTTCCTACTTTTTTCAGTCAGGTGCCAGGTAGAGTCAGTGATCTGCCAGAGTCTGTTCATGTAACCAGCCATTTCTTTTTCTTCAATACAGTGGTACCTTGTATAAAGGAATTAATTCGTTCCAAATGAAATTATGTTAAGCAAATTTTCCTTTATACAAATTCCCATAGGAATGCATTGAAAATGCAGTGATCCCATTTTTATGTTGTATGGATTTTCCCCATAGGCGATTATGTTAAGCAAATTTCCCCTATCTCCGGAATTTTTTTATGTTGTACAAATTTTATGTTATACAAGCTGTTTGTTATACAAGGGTATGCTGCTTTGATCTGTTCAGAATAAATGAAACTTTTAATTCTTTCCTTTACTAGTGTCTCTGAGTGAATTATTAAGTCTGTAAGTGTCAATTGAGGAGAACAAAACAATAAAAGGGAGCCCACTCTGGGGATACTGGATGCTAGTTTGGCTCTGTAGGTCCCTGAACCTTTTCCACCACATGCTTAGAGTTTTAGATTAGTTAGATTAGTTAGATTTTTAAAGCCCTAGAATGATTTTCACACTGCCAAGAGATCAAAGGGTGGTGATTCGGGTGTCACATGAATTCATGGGTTCTTGAGCAGATTATTCATGCAGTGCCTCAATGAAGTCATAATGGGGAGGATGACTATGACTATTAATGTGCAGTATGGGGGAGGGGAGTGAAAACATACTATCCAAACAACATTTTCTAAGACAGGGATTTAGTTTCCTTGTGTAAAATCATTTTCAGGAACATTTTCTGAATTTTATTTATACATTTCTCTACCACCTACCATGAAACATCCCAAGACAGTAGAATGAATGAAGGAAGGAAGGAAGGAGGGAGGGAAGGAAAGAAGGAAGGAGATTATTGTAGTTTAAAATTGCCACATAAAAATAATTAAATAACATACACCCATATCATGGTTCAAGATAAAGTAAATTCAAACAGCATGTAGTTTAATAAATAATTACAAGCCGTCAAAAGATCTACTATGTCTGCCCTGTCCGAATTCAAGAACAAGACCATTTATGGGGAGGGAAGAGCCACCGCTGAAACAACCTGTTTCCTGAGGACAGAACGTCTACAAGTACAAATTTACAGAAGTCCAAAGAGTTAGATTTTCTGATTACCTTTCAAATACAATTTTAGAGACACTTTGAGAGGGTCTTTCAATGGTTATGCCATTTCTTTATCAGTGTGAAGGAATTTTGAATTATCAAGAACAACCAGAACATCGTCCTCCATGCACTCATTTTAGCAACTGGAGTCATTCCAAAACCTTTGGTTATCAGTTTAAAACCATTGCCGATCACTGTTAAATGGTTTCTGGGAATCCAAAAAAAATCAATGATTTTGCAAGCGTGGCATCTCCCCTTCACATTTTTTGGCCTTGATGATTTCCAGGCCTGACGCTTTGCTCCTTTCCCCAAAACCAGCAAGGCTGAGAAATAAGAAGTGTAATGATAATGATAATGTGATTTTTGATGAAAATGAAATGTGCAATGTAACAAACTGTGTGCTAACGTATTTTATATCTGTAAACAAGGGCAACCTTAATGGCAAAAATTCACTTTTGGGATGGCATGGCATGCTTTATAACAAGGTATGCAAAGATCTGCTAGGGATCAAGTTTTTTTGTTTAAACTTCAGGATTCCCACCACCTTAAGTCAGAACCCCACAGGCGGACTTCTGTAACTGGAAAAGGAGAAAGAAGAAGGTGAACGAGGGTCTTCCAACCACCATCATTTGCTTCACTGTGCTTGTGTTGGCTGGGACCCAGAAGGGAATACTGTAACACCCCCTCAATTGCTGGGAGTTGCCTCATTACTCCATAGGATGAATACTCTCCCTGCCTATTAAATTAGATTCAATAAAGGAAGCCTGAATAAATTACCTTCTTACAGAGTAGTGAGATAATTTGTCCCGCCTGGGCATTAGCTCTTCTTATCAATCAAATCCAATGTAAATTTTGTTTCTGTGCACACAAGGTCACTTCAAAATGGCCTTATGCAAACATCAAACATGGCACCAAAATGCCTGTGACTTCGTCCCTATTTCTGGGAAGGGAGACTTTCTTGGTGCGTTTTTCTTTTCTTTTATGCTCCCCTAGGATCTCGTTTGTTTCTGCACTACCTGAAAGCATTTTAAAGCATCGGTAGTGCTGTGGTCCTGAACCAGAATATTGCAAACAAGGTCAGCTTTCTATTTCAAGGTACCCACATGCCTCCAATGTACCATGGGATGGACTTCAATTGTCTTTTTTAGGCTGCAGAGGGGAACCCCTGATGAAAACAAATCCCTCAACACTTGTTTCTTCCACTGGGGTTCTGCAGTTTCCATGTTGGAAGTTGATCTGTTTAAAAACAAAGTGGCTACAACTTTTGGACTCCTTAATTTCTCCCTCTCCATATCATCCAACGTTCAAGGACTGGTATGTCTATAGAACTATATGTGCACATGGCAAACGCATGATTTCAGCTGCATATGTCTTACTGCCATAGAGACTACAGAGCTCAGGTTGGCTGACCCTGTATGGTTGAGGCCATTGGGAGGCCTTCCAGCATGTTTTATCTTTGTTATAATTAGTAAACATTAAATTCCTTCCATCCTTGCTAGGCTGTGACCTTGTGTACTGTGGAATACTGGGAACAAAATGTGAAGAATGGACACCACAACTTGTATCTGCTCTTGAGGGCATGCCTCTGATTACGCCTCCATTTGTAGCCAGTGCTGGAATACAATGTGAAAATAAATGCATGCAATCTTCACACACCTGCTGTTTCCATCAAAATCTGACGTTCATAATAGCAACATGAATAAAAAGGAAATGCAGGGGTGGAAAAATCATGCCTCATAATGTAAGATGTTTAAAGAAAATAAATAGGGAATGTTATACTCTAATAAACATCAAGAACCCAGTTTTTTCTACTACTTATGACCTGCTCATTATTTTTATTATTATAAAACAAAAAGTACTACTATCACTACTATTATTTTAGACAAACTAAAGGAAGTACAGTAATACCTTGGTTTACAAGCATAATACATTCCAGAAACATGTTTGTAAAGTTAAACCAAAACACTCATATATCAAAGCATATTTCCCTATCAGTGGTGTAGCTAGAGTTTGGAGCCCCCATGGACACAGTCAGTTTTTGTGCTATCTCCTCCCCCCCAACCATGTCTTACCCACACAGCAAAGGGGGCAGATCCTGGGGGAACAGTGGGGGAGGGGAGAAGAGTCTCTCCTACTCATGCCCTCTTTGTGGGTCTTTTTCAGGTAAGGCTCTCCTGAGCGGATAGTGCCAAGCAGGCAACCCCCCCCCCCCCCAAGCATCACCGCTGTAGCACGCTTCCCCCTCTTCCTTTCCCCCAGCTAAAGCTTGGCAATCATTAACCCAGGGAAAGGAGGAGAGGGAAACAGGCTATGGGATTTTTTTTTCAAAGTAGCACCTCTGTTGCACACTCCTCCTCCTTTCTCTGGGCTAATGATCACCAAGCCTTAGAGGGGGGAAGGGGGGAGCAATTGATGGAGGTGCTGCTTGTAAAAAAATTCCCTCTCCTCCTCTTCCCCAACTAAGGATCACCAAGCCTTAGCAGGGTGAAAGGAGGACTGCTGGCGGGATGGTGCATAGCCTCTTTCTCCTGCTCCCCCTACAGGTGCCCCCAGATTGCTGCATGCCCCAGGGTAAATGCACTCTTCCACCCCTCCCTCGTTATGCCAGTGTTCCCCACAAGAAATAATGGAAACTCAGATGATTCATTCTAGGGACCCATTTTATGCGCACCAAAACTCACAAAAGAAGTTGGCTAGAAGTCCATGTCTACATCATTGTTTAGGTACTTGGCTGTGAAATCTGTTCTGTTTGGGATTAACAACAGGATTTTTCTCTTATGTTTTTTGACAATATAAATGTGCAATTTGTAGTCATGTACAAATTTGACTAGCTGCCCCATGACTAGAAATGGTATGAAAAATAAGAACGGATGTTGAAAACAACTTAAATAAAAATATAAATACTGTATAAAGTAAAATAAAACAAAGCCCTAACCTGCACTCTTCTTTGAAAACCTTCCTGTCTCCTGCATGGGAGGCCTGCATTCCTCTCCCCACTTGCTTTTGAGGCTTGTCTGAGATTGACAATCATTCACAATCCAGTGAGGGTGGGGGAGAACCACTATTGGCTCACTTGTGATCATGTGACCTACTCTAGAGTTGTATCTCAAGACATTGCTTGTTGATCAAGGCAAAATTTAGAAGAAATATTTGCGTGTCTTGCAAAACACTCTTAAACAAAGGCACTCTTAAACCAAGTTATTACCGTACTTCTCCACAGATGTACTGTAATTCATGATGGTACCTATCTTGCAGGCACCTTCCAAGCACTTCAGTATGGCACATTTGAGAGAATGGTTTAAATAAGAAAGTTTGAGTCTCAGGTTGGGCAAAGTTCCTTCTCAGAAAAAAAGCTCATTAACTATTTCCCTTTGAACCCTTCTAATTTAGACGTTTCTCCCTGGTGCAACATTCTGAGGTGTTTGTCAGGTGCCCGCTGTGTAGGTGGAACTCGCAGAAGGGAGAATTATGGGATTTGTGGCCCAGAAAATAAAAAATTGCCATCTCTAGACTGTACTCTGACATGGTAATACCTTATTGGTAATACATTGTGGCTGAAATCTAGTAGTAAGTTGGAAGTGCTGCAGTTCATAGGACTTACAGAGGAGCTGCCTCACCAAATCCCCACTGATTCAGTGGGCTTGCTCTAGAGCTAAGCAACAGGATTTAACCTGGTATATGACAAGTAGATGGAGTCCTATTCCAAAATGTCCTCTGCAATTCCACCACCTGGGCAGCAAAAATACGACAGTGTGAGGATGTCAGGGCATGCATTTTATGTGGCTCTGAGCCTAAAAACATTCTTGTTTAGACTCTGACCCCCCAAACCCTCCAGTCAACATGGCCACTGGCTGAGGAATTCTGGCCTTACTGGTTCAAAACTATGACTTTTCTAAGCTCTAAAGGCTTCTAAAGATAAATTGGGACTCTTATTTTTCAGCCACCTGTTATGCTTTCTTTAACTCCTAGATCTTTATTTGGCTTTAAGCAGCATAAACTCTTACCAGTTACTATTAGCCAAGAAACCCAAGTACATGGTCTCCAGTTTTAGTTAGCACCTTTTCCCCTTTTTCCTTTGTTTCCCCTTACTTCCGGCCTTCTCCCACCTTCATATTTGTACCTACCCATCTATTTCACTGTGTGAGCTTGTATCCTTCAAGGCTTTTTTCCTTTTGAGCTTTTGCATTCATTGTGGAAGTGATGCTTGCTTTCAAAACAAAACAACAGCTCTGGGAGGTAAGATTTTTTCTAAAAAATGGAGAGTTGGTAGAAGTGGGGAGAGGACGTCAGAAGCAATTGTTGTGCCTTGAGAAAACCAAGAGAAAGAAGAAAGCAAAATACATAGGATGGACTGCTGCCTATTTTATGTACAGTATTGACTATCTTTTGTCCTGCTTTGACCCCAGTTTTAGTCCTACAGCATATCAATAATGGCGTATCATGGATGCAAAGAAAGTGTGGAAAAATGCTCATTGTGGACATGTTCACAGAAACCATTGCCTAAGCATGACCCTCAAACTGATTGTGTTATCCAATGTAACCTCTTTCTCTTTGAATTGGCAAGTGAGATATTATATTGCATTGCATTCCCCCCCCCCAATAAATAAAAGGCATCAGAAGTAAGCTTGCCCTTGTTATGTGGTGTCAAGTCAGAATTATAGGGACCCTAACATGGCTTTCAAGTGAGATATTTAAGGAGTGATGTATTTAAGGAGTGGTGTTACCACTTCCACCCCGTCAGTGAATTTCCATGACTTAAGTGAGGATTTGAACCCAGAATGAAATAGAATAGAATGGAATTTCCTCCTGAGCCTGTCACTCTATCCACTACACCCCATGGGGTATCCCTTGCCCTTCTTTATTAAAATAAATGGCAAACCACTTACCTTAGTTTAGGCTTTTGGATACCAAAGCGCACAGCCTGTGTGAGGAGATAGGCTACACAACAGAGCAATGCTTCATTCTGAACCTTTAATGGTTGCACAGCAGAATTATGAATACATGGAGATTTTCACACCCCCATGACAAAACCAATATTGCCTACATTTTTCCCTAGACTTTTTAAATCCTTGTTTAGAAATTATTCATAAACTACTTGTTGAAAACAAAGGGGATGAAGAACAATGGAAAGGAAATGACTTCACTGGCAAGTTACAGTACAGTATTTGAATATTGGTCTCTCTGTGCCAGACATGAAAATTAAATTCTTTATTGTTCACTTCAGATGTGATAAGGAATAAAAAACTCAGAGCAACCTGTAAATGTCATTTGATTATATTGCTCTATAATTGTTAATTTCCACCAAGCAGAGGCCAGTTTAAAGCATTTAGCCCCTGGCTAAGTTATAAATCTAATAACGTTAATGCAGAAAGCCATGGTCTGATGTTCTTATCCACAAATCTGCCAGGATACTTGCACCTAAGGCAAATGAATTGTTCACCCATTTAAATGGTATCTGGATCATATCATGATTGCTATGCAAATGTTTTTTGGAGAGCACAGATGGCTCCCTCCATAAGAATCACACAAAGAAAATGTAAAAATAACAATGCCTCTCACAGCATCCAAAGACTAAAATGTTTCATTTCCACAGATGCATCTGAGGAAGTGGGCTACAGTCAACAAAAATGTATGACATCACAACAGCAATCATAAGAAGAAGGAAAAATTAGCAAATGTTGACTCTGCCAAGAAAAAGATCAAACGGTGTCACACCTTGTGCACTGCAAAATTAGTGCACTGGGCATTATGTAAAAGAAAGAAAGAAAGAAAGAAAGAAAGAAAGAAAGAAAGAAAGAAAGAAAGAAAGAAAGAAAGAAAGAAAGAAAGAAAGAAAGAAAGACCTGCCAGCCTCCAGATACCCATGGGAACATCAGGCAGAAAAAGTGTCAGAAAATGACAAAGTCAAGATCTTGTGGGATTTCTGGATCCAAACTGATGCAAATCTTGAACATAACACACCAGGCATAGCAGTAATAGAATGAAGAAATTTCTCGATCATTGACATTGCAATTCCAGGGGATGCCAGTGTTAAAGCTAAAAAATTGGGAAAACTAGCATAATACAGAGACCTGATAAATGAAGCACCTCACTTCTGGATGAACCACACTTTGGCTGTTCCTGTAGTCATTGGGGCTCTGGGAACAATGTCAGGAGATTTCACACACTATTAGAAGCAGTTACAGATCTCAGAAACAGCACCATCAGTGGTACAAAAATGGCAGTATTAGGAAGAGCATGCATATTGACAGATTTATGTTTTTGGTTAAAACTTATATCAGTTACATAATAACAGTCAATTTTTTATATTTTTGATTTGACTGTGACTGGTCTTTTTTTCAATCATCATCATCATCATCATCATCATCATCATCATCATCATCATCATCATCATCATCATCATCATCATCATCATCATCATCTCCAGTCTTTACAGTATGACAAAATTCTGTCTTTTGGCTACAAAAATCTTAAGACAGCAGCCTCACCTTTCCCAGTGGAAAATGATGAAGCTGCCAGCGGTGAAAAAGCTGGGTGCTAAGAACATCTTCCTCTTCAGAATAGCTGATGAAGTTTCTGCTTTTTGTCCCCCCCCCCAAACCTGAGTCACATTGAAAGGTAAAATAATTTTGTGGGGCAAAATAGACCACTTTGGATCTGAAATGCTTCCGCATGCCAAATATTATTCCCTGGCATGTCAAATGCTAAATAAAATTTGCATATTGATAATTCAGGTTGCTGAGGTATGACAGTGAAGAAATACAGTCAAATTATTAGATGCTATCGTGCTGCAATTCTCAGGCATTACCATTTATAAATTATAAATGTCCCTATAATCACATAAAACAGCACATGATGTCAAATGCTGCTGTTAAATATCAAATATTGAAAGATGAGGACATCTAGGGAGTATCTGTGGAGGAGAGTCCTGAGAAGAATTCTAGAACAACTGCAAAGATCTTCCAGGAAAGCAGTCAGTATGTGGAAGGGTTTAACTGCAATTCCAGAATTGCCTTGGCAGTGAGCCACCATTTTTGAAGTGAAATCCTTACTTTAACAGGCAGCGAGGCAGGGGAATTATCTGAAATGCTAAGAGCAACATGACCCAAATGCTCATGAGCACAGGGGCAGGTTCTAACTGAGGGAGAAACAGTTCAGACTTGTAGTCCTTTTTTTAAATAAAAATGTGGGTGTTAGGGAGTGCAAGGCTTATATGGTACACATCCCCCTTCCCTGCTTTGCCTGCAAATCCATTTATCCATAGAATTTCCTGATTATAAAGGGAAGCTTGACAGAGGAACGGATTTCCTCAGGCGGAGGTGGACTCTTCATTGCTTAAGGAGAGGTTGAAGGGTCATCTGTCAGGAATGTTTTTGGTGTGGCTTTCGTGCACTTGCAGAGGGCTGGGCCAGATGATCATTGCAATCATATCCAACTCTATGATTCCATGAATCTGCACATTGGCTGGGACTGGTAAACATTGTACCCTAAGACATCCGGAGTCATGAACCATTTCTGAAGAAGACTGGCCTATTTTATCATGCAATTTCAAAATTAGTTGCCTCAGGCGATGACTACATTGGCCATTTACCCTGCAGTTTGCACTGGATTGGACATATATGAATTTGAATTAAAACCTGGTGACTACACGACATAAAACTTGATGTGGGGAAGCCAGTTGTGGATTTTTCTCTTTTGAACAGGAAATCCTCTTTTCCCCCCAGGTGGCTGGGTGACTTAAATTTGTTCCAGTTGGGTTCATATTGGTTTTGTCTGCCCTCTGCCCAGTGCTATCACCTGATTCAAAGCAAAGGGGCACCTATAGGGATGTAAATCCCCCTCAATGATTTCTTTTTTTAAAGGAGGGTTTTAACTCAGGGCTGGATCACACTATCACTAAGGCACTTAGGAGAACTAAGCAAGCAAAAGGAGAGAGTTGGAACTTGCCAACTAGCACCTTACTAGCACCTTAATGCAGCTGCTCCTGTTGGAATCTGGTGCAAACTGAGCTCCATGCCCTGCTAATGCCTGCAGATTGTCATCTGAAGGGCTTAGTGGTTTCATCCATGAAAAGACAATTTCCAAGGTGTGATCTCTGATTGTTCACTAGCAACTATGTCAATAAAGTCATTTTTTTCAGGTTTTTATTTGCTGGAGCATTCTGTTTCCTTTAAAAAATTGTAGTAGCCCCAGGAAATATGGAAGGCCACTGGGCATGCATGGCACGTGCTTAAATATAACATATTTAAGACGTAATTTAATCCAGCAGATAGGATCTCTGCAAGTATATAATCATATTTTTTTAAAAACACCCTTAACTACAAAACCTGTGCTTAGAATTTTTAAAGTCTTCTTATAAAAATGTATTCTGTTAATCAGGTCATGATACTACGTTTTTCCATTAAGAAATCCTCTTACCATACATGCCTTATCTAACAAAACACATGATTACATAACAGCAATCTGGTAAAACTTTAACTTGGCTTCCAAGAATTAGAATATAATTGAGTATGAAATTGACCCATAATTGTAGACGTATTCCACATTCATTTAAGAGTTAGTATAACTGATATTTAGTATGTGCCATGATCTTCACATTCAATCGAGATTCAAACGAAACACCAGCACTTTCCGCCATAAATCCTGCTTCTTCTTCTTCAAGTGCCATGTCCTTGTAGAATGTTGGCAATCAGTAGCCTGAACTGGTTTCTACCTAAAGCTATTCTAAACAGACAACAGCTGTGCTTACTGCGGACCACTGTCTTAAGTTCTTAAGCCAGAATGTTCTTCTATGCCCCAGGCCATGCTTTTCATCTGTTTTTCCTTGAAGGATAACTTGCAGCAGATGGCATTTCTTACTGCACATTATTTGTCTGAAATACTTCAGTTTTCTTCTCTTTACAGTATTGAGGATTTCTAACTTTTTATGCACGCGCTGTAATACAGTCACATTAGTGACTCTGGCTGTCCAAGGTATCTTTAGAATTTGTCTGTACATCCATATTATGAATGCTTCCAGCTTCCTGCGTGATGTGTCTGTAAGGGTCCAAGTTTCAACACCATAGAGAAGTATGCTGAATACGCAGAAGTCTAATAGATAAGTCCCAGTTTGTCAAGACTTTCCTCATTGTCTGGAAGGAATTTCTAGATTGTTCAATTCTACAACAAATTCCACATGAAGGATTCCAGTTATCTTTGACAAAGCATCCCAAGTATTTATAAGATGATACTCTCTCAATTCTATCACTGACAATCTTGAGAAGGTTCTGTGAATCATTTTGGTTTTTTTTTTTTTTACTGATAACCATCCATTTTGTTTAGAAAATTTGTTTGGGATATCTTTTGGGATTTGTTTGGGATACCTTTGGGATTTGACAACCTTTCTTTCCATTTTCAGATAAAACATCCAATCTACTTCAATGTTATTGGCCAAAATCCTGTTACTTACACTTGCTGATGCAATCCCAATGGCATAACTTTAATTTGTGGTTTGCTGCTAGTTAAGAAGTCCATGCTTGCTTTCCTCACTACACATCAAGCTTTGTAACTTGGCACAGAATGAGAAAAAAAATCCATGGCAGGGATTCAATGAGAAAAAAACAAGCAATGACTTTTCAAATAGCAGCAATTTAACCATGGCAATTCATGTTATTGTAGTTACAATGGAATAAATATGTAACAGATTTGTGGCTAGTGTTTCATAGCCTCATTAAACTGATTTATGCAAGTGCTTTTGTCTAGCTTCTTTTTCATTCCACTGGAGATTTTGCACTGGATTAAGCTCAGTTCTCACTGGACTGTGTCTCATACATATATGAGACATAATTTCACCTCTCACTTAATCTCTTTCTCCACCCTCTTGTGCTCAAAGCAGCTACGCTGATTTAAAATAAAAGCTTAACATTTATCAGCAAAGTCATATTGGTGTGACTGACTCTTTGTGACCCCATGTCCATGGAGTTTTCTTGGCAGGAATGCTCTGCTCAATTCATTTTATTGGAATGAAAAGTTTAGAAGACCTCCTGAAGCTTTTACATATTTTGTATACTACACAGATGTTGGCACCAGACTGGCCTAGGATAACTAGCTCTTAAAGAGCCAGGAACTTCCCAAGATGATACAGTTAGAGGATAAAGCCCAAATATAGAGCTTTAAGGAATTCTAAAGTTCAGCAGGCATGAAATATTATCATTGTTGAAGATGCCTGAAGGAGATGTAGAGGTATGTGATTTACTCCTGGCTTGAACATCCTTAAGTCTCAAGAAATTGAATATCATTGTCAAGATGCTGGATTGAAGTCATCTCTCTTCTAGCTACACATGATTAGTGGATATTCTCTCTAGGAAGTGTAACATAGTGTGATGTACATTTGTCCCATAGGTGGTATACACCCACAACTACTTCTTCACTCACAAATATTTGTGCTTTTTGTAATTTTAACTTCATCATCACTAATACCAGAAACACAGTATTTTGAAATACTGTTATCTAGTTAATTGGAAAAACAAAATTTACTCATCCGTGTATTCAGTTTCAAGCCATTGTTCATCTTATGAGCCTATCTCAGACCAGGGTGACAAGAGGCCAAAGTGAATTGTAAAATAGAAGACTTGCAACTAGCTTTCTTCAGACTGACAAAGCTCTTTGGATGAGTAGCGAAATGTTTCAGTCTCTCAAGAAAAAGAAGTCCAGTTGCCATGACTCAACTTCCAGATTCAGTTTCAGTTATGCTTCCCCTTGAGGACACCTTGGCAGGGATTCAAATAAGGCTTTCCTTGCAATTTTGCAGCATTGACGTGCTTGCTCCAGCCCTTTCACAGGCTATTTGACTAACACTGCTTCTGATTTTCCTCTGCCACCAGCTAGCTTCACTAGCCTTCAGACAGTTTTTAAGTTGAATAAAAAATAAAAGAAGTTTATTGATTACAATGCTGAATTAAAATAATTAATGGCAATGTCGCCCTCCTGTAGACCCACTTGAGGTTGTCAACGTCCTTTTAAAATTGAGGAGCGAAGAACTGAACACAGTACTTCAGGTGGTGGCAGGGTGTTGTTGTTGATTGCTTTCCCCCTACAGTCTAACCATACTGTTCCCAGAAAACACCCAGGCCATTCAAATCAGATTTCCAGAAAGTTGTGGCCGGTTGTTAGCTAAGTTTCTGTTATGATGGCCTCTTCAAGAGACAAACCAAGAATATCATTGTATTCAGGGTCTTATGAGAGCAAACCAAATGAAAACAGGGTCTTTAATTAAAAGGAAAAGTTAGTAGGAGACCTCCTCAGAGGTCAGCTTAACTAAATTGCTGTGCTTCTTGAAGTCAGATTTTGTTCTGTGTTCCAGGTTTTAATTAAGTTCCATTTGTTGAAGCTATTGATTGTGTTACAAAAAGAAGCACAGCATAGTGTCAAAACATCTGAATAAAAACAGAAAAGACAAACATAATCCGTGAACAAAATCCATAGTATCTCTATTGAACAAGTAAACTATCCTAACAAAGTGAACTTTCAAGTCTGCAGAACTCTTCAACAGATTGGGCGTTCAGAGTTTTAGCTGAGGGAATGAAGAGAAAATAATCCAAAAATCACTAAAATTTCAGGATGAAGATTGCAATAATATCAGATTTCAGCTCAGAAGACAAAACCAATTGTTTTCTACAGCTCACTGGGTAAAGGGCTCGAAGTATACAGTGTTGTTTCCTGTATTTGCATGTTTTCCCCTCTATATCTGCTTCCTAGAGATTACCATGAATAGAATTCTCCTCAGGGAAGGATAACGTAAACTGCCTTCTCCACCATGGAACCCATGAAGTTGACATGTTTCTTCAGCTTATGTGCAGGAGATAAAGGCCTAAATCCATTTGGTAATCTTGACTAGAGTTAACCTATTGATTCTGTGGGCCTAGTCTAGGAAGGGTCAAGTATACTGCTGAAGAAAAAGTAAATTAAGTTAGAAGGGCATGTAAGGGGAGATATTTCATTGTTTGAGAAAGCTCATCATTTGGAATAAGATTGCTTATAAAACAATCCACTTTATGTTTTCTTTCCCTGCTTTCTGGTAATATTAAACACTCATGAGATGAATGATGAACTGTAGTGTTCATTGGATGGGCCAAAAGGAATGCCTTCATATACTGACAGTAAAAATATTCATTTAAATGATATCCTGAAAGAAATTAAACAAATATATTAAAATACATCCAATCAAAGTTCTGTTGTTTTAAACTGGGTTGGAGTTGAGCCTCCAAAGCTGCTAGGAATCAGCTTTCAGTATTCCAAAATAAAGACGTGGAGGATGCTTTAAGAAAAATGATCTGTGAGCTTTTCTAGTGGTTTTCCACAAAAGGAGAATTGGGTTTCCAAAACCTGCCCTTCTTACAGTAATGATTGGCCGAGTTCCTGTCTTGTGATAACACTGCTTCCAAAAGTCTTTTAATAATGATACTCTGTAAGGAAACTATGCGGTCACATGGCAAGAGGTGAGCTCTCAAGGTTATGAAACTGGAGAGGAGTAAGACTTTATTATAGTACTTTCACATGTCATGAAACAAGCATCAGATCAGTGGACTTAAGAGATGACAAGAGCTTGACCTGAGCTATTTGGAGTTTTGCCAGTTTTATCATCAAAGGAGGCCCAGTGGTAAGGGCTGAGTAGGTGGGATTGCTTGGTACTTGAAAGCATCTGTAGATTTATAAACCAGACAGAATGGCATTGATAACCCTCTTTGATGTTCAGTGAAATGCACATTTGAAAACTTTCAGCCTGCCACATTCCTTTGGTTGCTCCTCTAATGAAATCATATTTCCCTCGACAGTCAAGCCAGCTATTCAAGAGACTCTGAGAGGGGGCCCACCAAAAAGTGAGGGACGAGTTTCTATAAATGAGTCAGCAGTATGATGTGGAGGCCAGGAAAGCCAATGTGATTCTTGGTTGCATCAATAGAACCATAGTGTCTATATCAAGGGAAGTGATAGTACCACTCTATTCTGCTCCGGTCAGACCCCACCTGGAGTACTGTGTCCAGTTATGTGCGCCTCAATTTAAAAAGGATGTTGACAACCTCGAGCAGGTACAGAGGAGGGTGACCAAGATGGTTGAAGGTCTGGAAGAGATGTCTTACGAGGAACGTTTTAGAGAACAGGGAATGTTTAGCCTTTCAGTTTTGTTTTCTACAGCTTCAGAGACTAGGACTCGGGGCAATGGTTTCAAACTACAGGAAAAATGATTTGATTTGTATATTAGGAAGAACTTCATGATGGTTAGAGGTTTTTGGCAGTGGAATGTGCTGCCAAAAAGGGTGGTGGAGTGTTCGTCTTTGGAGGTTTTTAAGCAGAGGCTTGGATGGTCATCTGTCGGAAATACTCTGATTGGGGTTCCTGCATGGCAGGGATTTGGACTGGATGGCCCTAGAGGTCTCTTCCAACTCTATGATTCTATGAAATCAGGGGTACTCGTCAGATAGGCAAAAGCTTATACTTGTAGGGTAAAAGGAAACCCAGAATGGTCTGTGAGAGATTTGTGAGCTTCCACTCTTATAGTGTGTTCATTGTGATTCATCTGAGAGAGGGTCTGGGTGGAAAGAGCCATCGTTGGAACCCGAGCCCATTTAACACTTTCGCTGCTCCAGCAATTGGCAAACTGATTTCAATTTACACATGCAGTACTGAGTACTTAGTACTGCAGTACTAAGTGTTGGGAGGGGAATACTGGCTTCATTTGCAAGTGTGATGGCTCATGTATTATAGCTTTGAAGGAATGTTTCTTCTGAGGGTTAAACTTTTTTCTAGTTTGCTTCTATGGAGGTATCCAATTCTGCCTGGTTCACCTTATCAGTTCTTCCCTGAGGGAAGGAGAAAGGAGAAAGGGGAGGGTGTCTTAAATATGGTGGCATGTCCTTGTTGGCCTTAATGGCTAAAAGCTGGAGAGGCTGAGGGACATAAATATGCACATAAATTCTCTCTCTCCCTAGATGCATACACATAGTCGAGACATCCACTTACAGATTCTCCCACCCTACATCTGAGCATGCGGGATTTACCAGTGTGTGCATTGGCATCAATGAAGTCTGAAATCCAGTAAGATCATGCTTTCCCCTGCCATCAAGAGTGGCAGCCCCATTCCCTGGTCATGGCCTTGGAGATGTTCTGTTTTTCAGGGTACGGTAAAATGAAATGCCATCTTGCTGACATCTAAAAGGCAGTTGCATTTCTGTGGATGTAGACATCTGTAGGCATAGTTATGAATGGGACGTCCCTAGGAATTCTGTTTCTGGAACCCATTTAAAAGCTAGCATACTTGCATGAGAGACAAGTGATGATGGGTCATCTCAGAAAAGGTTCTGCCTCTTGTGTTTATTCACATGATAGATCTAAAGTTTGTTGCTAGGTTTGCACCCATACATGCAACAGATTGCATCCTTTTCGGCATGCGGCCACCCTTGCAGTTTCATACTATGACATCACTGCAGATTCACTGTAACATGTTGTGTTTCTAATCTAGAGTGTTTTTATAATATTTTGTCATTTTATTTGCTAATCTTTGAAATGATGTCTAATGTAGGAGCTTTGTGTTACAGCCAAGACTCCAAATTTGAGTACCCATATCTCTGAATATGTATATGCTTGAGGTGTAGCCTGCATAATTATGTTGTAAACCAGCCAGAGAGTGCTTTATCACTACAGGGTGGTATATAACCAGTAGCCTTGCTTTATGAAAGTGTTATAAATGCAACATTTTTCCTCTTTGTGACTTTATTAGCAATGTGAAGCAATTATGCACTGGTGCTATTTAACTGTGCTCAGCTGTACAATGAAATTTTTATAAGAGGATGATGTTTTCATTTGGCAGCTTTGTTTTGGTTAGAAAAAACCTCCCATGCCTCTGGATTCTTATGCATAGTTCTCTGCCAAGAATGAGTGGCTTCTTTTGGCAGCCTTTATTATTTCTCTCTATCAATTACTGCATTGGTCTTATGGTTCCAGAAGAATCCTGCTCCTCATCAAAAGAAATCTTTCTGAATTAATGGAACATTCATGACCTCTTAATGTATTTCTGGTGGGACAATACCAGCCAACTAATTTATTAATGGATTAGCACTAACATCAAAACATTTCTTTTCAAGAAACCCTCTTATTACCTGAACTTGGTTGCTTGAAATAAGTTAGTGCTCAACTTGTGGTAGAAATAATAAATAAAAGTGTTTAAAATATATCTTTTTTGGGTGGTGGTGGTGGTGGTGGTGAAATTTATTTATATGTTTAGTTTCTATACTACCTGTGGTGTACATAATGAGACAGCAGAACCTCATCCTCCCCTCCCTTGACACCAATTTCACTTGACAATAACATTTAAAATAAACTTAAGGTATTATCATTGAGAAACCATTACATTCTACCAGGGGGAGCTTCTCACTTTACTGTCCACCGCATGATTCCTAGGAAGCGGTGAGGCTGAGGGGGACTCGCTTCTCCCCAGTTGATGCAAGTGGAATAAAGCAGTCTAGGGTGATAGAAAGGCATCTCTTTTGCCTTTTGGTTCCCAGGTAGTCCCCAATGTCTACCTGGGATAATCTATGCAATGTTTGGGACAAGAAGTCATACTGGTGAAAAGAGTAGAAAATAGGACGAAGACTTAGACAGTGGATGCAAGTGGAGAAAATAGTGTGGTGACATTATTGGACAATGCTGTCTTGAATGTGAAGAGGAACACTGCAACATCGTGGCCTAGGAGAGAGATGTAGTTTCAGGAAGTTTGGAATTTGTGCAGATAGGTGGTTTCGACAAAGCAGAGAGGAAGAGATAGAAGGGATAATTTTGTTTGTTTTTTCACTTTAAGAGAAAGATCAGTCTTCAACCATTCTCAACCTTTTTTTTTGGGCCATGTCCATAAACACAACATCAAAGAAATGTAAGCTGAATCAGGACTGTGTGGGTGATGTAATGAACCTTATAAGATGGCATGTGAAGAATTATTTCCAGTCTACAATTCTCTTCAAATATGCCACACACCGCAATCCCTAGGATCCTATGTTCCCCATTGAGAATGGCTGGTCCAGATCATGCTAACCAGGGTCACTTAAGTTGGAGTGTGGTCGATCCTTGCCTGTGGATGCAAATATTGCCCCAGTTGACATACAGTACAGCACCTAAAAATGGCCCTGTTTAGTGTGATATAGACCAATGTTGGCAAACCTATGGCATGGGTGCCAAAGGTGGCACTCTGAACCCTTTCTGTGGGCACCCAACATCGCCCCTTCACAGCCACCTGTATTCAGGTAAATTTGCCTTATTGGCACTTTGTGAAAAATTAGTGAGTTTTGAATCGCAGTTTGGGCACTCGGTCTCTAAAAGGTTCAGCATCACTGATATAGACTATCAAGGCCAGGATAATTGAGTCAGCTAGGTGCACCCTCACATTCTTATTGCCTGGGTGACAGATGAGGATGCTAACCACTATGCTAACAAGGAAGTTAGTAAATAACCCGCTATATGCATTGCTGCTCCCAAACTTACTTCCTTATTATTTCTTTCCCCCCCAAATCCAGCTGTTCCATTTCTTTGTTAAGTAGAGATAGGTAACCATATATTTTCCATAACAGCTACAGGGTTATCCGTCTACGTAGAAATCAGATTTAGGAGTTTTTATAACTAAGGCGGTTACTTCACGTCCTACTCCATTCGGCGATTATGTTCGTTCCGCCACAGCGTTGTTCGTGGTCACGTGGTTTTGTCCCTGTTCAATCCCTGTTTTTGTTTACCCACTTGTCTCATGACAACTGTTACTTCATGTCCTTGTTTCGTGACAACTACTGGATTTCCCTGGCTTCGTTTAGCCTTTTTAATATTGTCAGGCTTCCATTTTTCGATATTTTGAATCCCCGCTGTGGGTGCGCGGGCTATCTCGGGAAGCCCAGCAGGAGGAGCCGGGTGAGCCCTCACCACTTGCCGCGGGTGAGTGGCAGCAGCGGCGGCAGTGGCGTGGGCGGTGGGCGAGATACCCTTGCCCTGAACTCAGCAGTCTGCGGGCTGGCAGGCGAGCAGGCAAAGAGAGCTCAGCCCTGCCTCCAGGACCCAAGGAGGACGAACCTATGCCTGACAGTGGTTCTCCGCCTGTCCCTTCAAGAGCTGCCTTCTCCTGCAGGGACAGGCAGGCAGCCGAGCCTGGCCTGACGCAGGAGTTCCAGTCTGCTTTCTCGGTTGTCAGAGTATTCCTAGAGCGAAAGGGGGAAACAGCCATTGCCGTTACTTCAAGTCCCTTGTCTCGGAACATGAACCGGGAACAAAGCATGACAACAGAATTCCCCAACCCAGGGATAGGTACGGCTCATCACGCTTTGTTCCCGGTTCAGGGGCCATGGTCGGGATGAGATTCTGCTGTCACTCTATGGACGTGAAGTAACCTTTTTCCGTACCGGTCCCAAGCAGGGCAGCAAAGAGGGACGAAAGGGACGTGAAGTAACGGCCTTAGTAAGGAAACGTTCTTCTTGCTCTATCCCTGGATGGACTTCCAGAAAAAAACCACACATTTTTGTTGTGCATTGCTGGTTTCTAGTTCCTCTTGTTCAGTGATCTCACAATGTCAGCACTGAGCTGATGCACTCTGCCTGTGAAATACCAAACATTTCTACTTAGACAACTATTTAAATTATTTGTCCAGTTCTGTGCCTCTCTGAGCATGTTGATCAGGCCTTCAGATCTGGCCGTCTTGGAAAAAAACATTGTAGTGTTTTGTTTGACGTTTTTGCAAACTGGATTGATCATAATGGATTTGAAAGTACCTATGTTTCTCACACAGAGCTTGATTATCACATATTTGTTACCTTTAATTTTTCACATTGGAGTCAGTGGGGGAAGTTGGAGGGAAACATGCATGACTTCCCTTTGGCTGCTCATTTAAGCAATAGGATATTAGCCGAAATATTTGGCTACAGACGTCAAGTAACAATATTAGTTTTAGCTGAATATGTTCTATTGGATCCAGACCTTGTTTTCATTATAAGACATAACAGTATGTACAATGTAAGCATAAGTTATGTCGTATCCTCCAACAAAATGATATCTTGAATAATCAGAAGTAAGGGTTATGCGTGAAGTAGGTTTTTTTGCATTTCTTTTGTTTTACGTTATTTTGTGGGAGGATTCTTTGTATGTGTGTATGTATTTTTCGTACCAATCCTTTTATTTTTCATGAAAGTGAAAACCTCTTTTCTGTTTCCCTTTTGTGTTTCCCCACCTGGCACTTCAGAAGCTCTAAGGTAAAAAGGTAAAGGTTCCCCCCATACATGGGTGCTAGTCTTATCGAACTTTACGGGCAGTGCTCATCTCCGTATTCAAGTCAAAGAGCCAGTGTTGTGCAAGTCCATGGCTGCAAGGAAACTGTTTTACCTTCCCACTTTTTTATGTCAGTACCTATTTATCTGCTTGCATTTACATGCTTTCAGTACTCGAGAGAGAAAGAACATCACCAGTCATATGCAGGCACCAGTTTATATTATGATTCATCATCATCACCTTCACCTTTATCATCATCATCACCTCCTCTATCACCACCATAGGTCAACAGATGAGAAGGAGAAAGCATTGTCAGACTGTTCAGGTGCTAGTTTATTTATCATCACAATGTATCCCACTCCTCACCATCAGGAAACTGTACAGACAAGAAAGAAAAATCTTCATAATCAAAACATACACGTAGCCCACTTCTAAAAAACAAGCAAAGCAAGCAAGCAAGCAAATGAAGCCATCAGATTCATTAAAAGCAACACTTTTCACTACTAGCATTATGAGTCCAGAGGAGGGTGACCAGGATCTGGAAGAAATGTTTTATGAGGAGCAGTTTAGGGAGCTGGGAAAGTTTAGCCTTATAAAAAGAAGGTTGCGAGGTGATATGATAGCCATGTTTAAATATTTGAAAGGATGTCATATCAAAGAGAGGACAGGTTTGTTTTTCATGGCTTCAGAGATTAGGACTTGGAGTAATGGGTTCAAACTATAGGAAAAAAGATTCCATGTGAACATTAGGAAGAACTTCCTGACAATTAGAGCTGTCCAGAAGTGGAATATGCTGCCAAGGAGGGTGGTGGAATCTCCTTCTTTGGAGGTTATTAAGCAGAGGCTGGATGGCCATCTGTCAGAAATACTGTGATGGGGGTTCCTTTATGGCAGGGGGTTGGACTGGATGATCCTTGAGGTCTCTTCCAACTCTATGATTCTATGACTCTATGAGATTGTGGGACTGCAAACAGATCCAAGCTCATACAACTGTTTTACCAACCAAAGAAGCTGGCTATCACACACATGGTCTTTTGAAGCTCATTTCTAACAAATTAAGTGCTCATTTGAATTCTTTAGATGATTATTTATAAACTGACCAGTTAGCTAATACTGCAATCTAGGAAAGTTTTACCTGTCATCAGATGACATGCTTTAAAAGAATGAGACTATCAGGGGGTATAGAGTCAGTCACGACTGTAATGATACAAACCTCCCCACCCACATATTTATTTATATCATTAAATATAGAGTACTTTTTTTTTTAAAAAAAAAAGGGTACTTCAGGTTATCAAGAACGACCAGCAGAGGGCAGCATTGCCATAGATGAGTGGGAACTGTTTCTAATGTTTTACCAGTTTACCATAGATGAAAAACTGCTGCTTATATCTAAGGTTCTTACAGGGGAAACCCTCTGCAAGCTTTGCGTGGATAATCAGGGGCAACAGCTGCTTATTTCACTGTGTGTATAACTATTAGCAAAGCTGTCATCTGTTACAGTTTTCCACGAGACCTATGCTGTATCCATAAATCATATACAGCTGTCATTGTCACTTGCAATTTAGATTAGAAAGATGTCATCCCTTTTGGATCGACCCCCCCCCCCGGAATGCTCAAGACAGCTTCAGATAGCAGAGCATTCTGGTACATGTAGTCAAAAACTAATCATGGTTTTCAAGCCCTGAGAGAAAACTACGAAAAATGCAACAATCCCATGACTTCCTAAATAGGGATGTGCATGAGTACCAACATTCGGATTTCGAATTTGGATGCAGAATTCAGAATTATAAACCTTTAGATTTGGAATTGTAACATTTCTTCATTTCTGTATATCTGGAACTCCGTTACAATCAATATGAATATTATATAGTCATTCTTTCCCCTAGGAAGCACCCTAGGCAGCACCGGCAGACAGACTGGAGTAGCAGGTAGCCGGAGTGGACACAAATTGTGCCAACACCATGAAACACAACACAACTGAATTAAGTGAACAGAATCTTCAAGTCACCGTTGGAGGAATGAAAGAGGCCAACGGATAGGATAGCAGGCTGAACTATGGCCATCACCGAGTGTGCCATTCTCCATTAATTCAAGGGGGTTTCAGGAATAGTAGGCAATTGCTTATTCTGTGTTAATGCATATGTTCCACTTTTTGCAGCCTGATGATGTGGACAGGACCCTTGGAGAGGTGAAAGCTACCATATGTTTGCTGGACTCTTTCCCTTTCTGTCTTACAAACGCTTCCAGAGAGGGACTGGCCCGGTGGGTACGAGGAGTGGCGAGTGTCTCCATGTAGCAGGGTAGGATCTCAGCCTGTTTAAATGAGGGAGTAGTAAGGCTGTTGTTGGAAAAAAAAACCCTTCTTGGAACACCACCACCCCGTGGAATTAGTGGCCGGTCTCTAATGTTCCATTCTTCAGCAAGAAGCTAGAGCAGGTTGTAGCTTCTCATTTCCAGGGCTTCCTAGATCCACTTCAATTTGACTTTGGGCTTGGTTATGGGACAGAGATGGCTTTGAATAACCTACACCTACATTCTTGGCTATGCTGGGCCTCTCATTGGTTTGAAATAGCATCAAGCATGGGATCTTTCTTGGACCTCTCTCTGGGATGGAAGGGGAGAACTCAAATGGTGGCGCCGTATGATTTCCTTTTTGACACCCTGGTTGAACTGTGCTGTTCCTCAGGTATCTGTTTCGTCTCCTATGTTATTTAACATCAACATACAGCTGCTGAGAGAGGCTGCTTGGAAGTAGGGATACCTAGGGTGTTTCCTAGGTGTCTCTAATATGCAGATGGCACCCTATTCTTTCTCTCCTTGCCATCTAAATCCAAGGAAGCTTTTTCAGTTCTAGGTCAGTGATTGGTGTTGGTAATGGACTAAATGAGGGTGAATAAACTGAAACTTAAGGCCTTTTCACACGACCCCTAAGATCCGCTGGCCACTTAAATTCGGACCAGAGATCTTAGGGGTTCGTTGCTCTTCCTGCGTCCCCACCCCTCCGCACTTCCTTGCTCCTGTCTGCGTGAGGGGAGGGAGAAAAAAAGGGACAAAAGAATGCAGGCTCACCTCCGTTTGCCGGTCCAAGCCGCCCCGAGCTGCATTCCTTCTCTTAAAGGGGCAGGAGGCAAAAAACAACAACAAAGAAGCAAGGAGAGCCTGCACTCACCAGATTACATCCGGATTTGGTGATTTTCACCCTCCAAGAGCAGGTACATGAAAAGTGCGCTGGGACGTGCTTAGGTGGGCATGGTCGCACTTAATTATCTGTAAACTCCGGAGCTGGTGGGGAAACAATTTTAAGCTCCAGAGCTGGGAGCCATTTGCGGCGGAATTTAGGGGTCGTGTACAAAGGGCATGAATCAGGACAAGATGAAGGTGCTCCTTCTTAGTAAAAAAAAGCAGCTCAAGGAATAGGGATGCAGCAAGTGTAGGATGAAATTACACTCCCTCTAAAAACATATCTGCAGCTAGGGGTGTATGGGGGGGCAGAAGGGTACATCTTCCCCAGGTGCAGAAATCTGGGGGCGCCTGGAGGGGAAGGAGGAGGAGGAGGAGGAAGCCCTGCACCCTCGCATTGCCGTGCGCCAGATGAGCGACATAGTAAACAAAGCAAACAGGCAGGCAGGCGTGCAAGCACGGTGGCTGCGGTGCACGCACACACACACACACACACACACACACACACACACACACACACACACACACACACACACACACACACTCCGATCACTTGTGCAGGCGTGCACACACACATGCCCACTCATGCCCCATGCCCACCCCACGCCTGCAGGATTGCCCCCACTTGCTGGGTGGATGCGATGAGGTTGGGGAGAGCTGGAGGGGCGCAAAACAACTTTGTCCCCAGGTGCCCCCAAACCTTGCCACGCCACTGTCTGAAGCTTTGGGGTACTTCTTGAATCTTCTCTGAGCCTGGTTGCCCAGGTTTCAGCAGTGACCAGGAGTACACCTCTGTTCCTAGAGAGGTCTGGCCATGGGGACATGTGCCTTCGTTTCACCACAGCTGTATTAATGTAAAATGCTGCTGCCATATTGTTAAATGGGACTAGCTACAGAGAACGTATAATTTCCCTGTAATGGTAGCTCAACTACCTGATGATCCATTTCTGGGCACAATTCAAAGCACTGGTTTTAACCTATGAAGCCCTAAATGGCTTGGGCTCAAGCTATCTAAAAAAAACCCCCACATCTCTCTTTATGAGCCTGCCATTAACTTCCCACATTACGATAATCAGGGGAGCCCTTTCTCTCAGTCCCATCACCCTCACAGGTGCATTTGTTGGCTACTGCTCCCAGACCCAGGAGCTCCCTTCCATAGAAGGACAAACTGGTCCCATCATTACTATCCTTCCATAAGCAGATGAAAACCTCCTATTCAAGCAGGCTTTCCTTTAAATGACTGGTTTGATCAAGAGAATTGTAAAAAAGAATTATTTTATTTCTTTAGGAGAAATGTGACAACTACCTACCTACCTACCTACCTACCTACTTAATATTCCTGTTTGTTTAAGACTCCAGTAGGGTATTAAATGGGGGATTTCTGCACATATTTCAAACCCTGACCTTCACAGGCAGTCCTGCAATACCTGTAGATTTCACAATCTTCCATGATATTTCATCACCCGGCGATTACTGCTCCTGCTGAACAGGTTTATAGCAAGAAGTTTGAGTTCTATTGTGTATCCTTTGCTGCTCAGGATTTGTCTCCTTTTGAATGTTTCAGCAGTTAGCAATTATTCCTTGACCTTTACCAGTATGTATGCTAGGAAATTTTAATGTGGTCCATCTCAAAATAATACATTTTAATTGTACCTCCCCTCCCTCCCAAAAAACTATAGGCATGGGCAAACATACGTGGGAACAAATAGATGCACTGGGAAACGCTTATACTATTGGATGCGAAGGATAAAGACTGCATGCTCCCATTGTATACAGTATATTAGTCATAGTAATGCTGTTCTTTTAAAGGTCAGGCTGTTCTAGACCATGCATGCGCAAAGTGTTCACTGTTCATGGCAACCTCAGTTGCAGCCCCCGGAATTTGTCCCACCCATCTTTAATAGTTGTTCAAAAAATTCCCTTGCGTCTTTCATAGATCATAAGAGACAATGTTGTCCTTGCTTTTTCACAGCGATATTTCCCGGCGCTGCCTCTCTTTGAAAACAGCGGCAATGTAACCGTTCAGCACAGTTAAGCCAATTGATACCAGAGTTCTGGATAGTGTTGTCAAGTTCTATAGAAAAAGTAGCCCAAAGACATCAAGTGTCTACTATGAACATATGGATAACCGAAGACACAAAATTACAGTAGGAACTCTGTGGGATATCAGATTCAAGCCCCACCATGGATGCCAAAAACTGTGGGTAATAGTGAATCTTATACATTGGACCCTTGTATAACAAACAGCTTGTATAACATAAAATCTGTACAGCATAAAAATTCCAGAGATAGGGGAAATTTTCTTAACATAATCGCCTATGGGGAGAATCCGTACAACATAAAAATGGGATTACTCTGTTTTCAATGCATCCCTATGGGAATTTTTGACGAATTTTGCTTAACATAATTTCATTTGGAATGAATTAATTCCTTTATACAAGGTACAACTGTACATAGCCCTGTCTCTCACTCACTCTAGCGGCTAGTTTTGGTAATGACAGTGTGGAAATCTGTTTCTGTTTTTTTCTTTTAATAGTTTTAATATATTCAGATTATGGATCCCACAGATCCATAATCCCACAGATTACCATTACAATCCCACAGATACCGGGGTCCCATTGTATACCTTTCTTGGGTTCATTTTAACATTAGCTTATTTAAACCCACGGGAAATAATCAATCTATAACTATGTTTCAACCCGTCTGCTTTTGCTAGAGAAGCCAAGTAGGTTTATTACTTTAGGTATGTACAGTACAGTGGTCCCCCGCCCTTTCGCGGTTCCGGTCCCATGGTCCCGCTATATCGCAGTACCATGGTACCAGGAAAGGGCTTGAGGGAGGGGGGATTGCGCGCCGCTTGCCCCGACCTCCCAGGAGGTCAGGGAATGCGGCGCCTTCGCCCGATCACGTGCCGCTTTCCCCAGCCTCCCAGGAGGTCGGGGAAACCAGCGCACGCTTGCAAAGGCGCTTCTGGCTGCGGAGCCTCGGGGCAGCGTGGAGTAATCGGGTCACTCTGTGCCGCTCAACCAGGCTCCCCCAAGAAGCCTCGGGGCGGCGGGCGGCAGGTGAGGTGGGAGGTAAGATCCCGCAACACTGCATGCACGCGCCGCCCCAAGGCTTGACAGGCGTCCCCGCCCCCGCCCCCTGCTTCTGCATATCGCGGATTTTCATGCATCATGGGTGGGGTGGGTCCCTAACCCCTACGCTTGGCGGGGGGGGTGTTACTGTATATACTGTGTGTATGCTAGTAAAAACGAAAGACCAAACAAATTACACAGTAACTGCAATGCTATGCAAGGGGAAAATCATGAGAAATACATTTTTCCAGAATTTCTGTTGACAGGAGGGTGGGTGATGGTGAGCTCCATTTGCTTGTCCAAGCTCTTGCCAACTTAGCAGTTTGAAAGCATGAGTAGATGCATAGGTACCACTTTGGGGTGGGGGGAAGGTAATGGCATTCTGTGCACTTGTGTGTTTAGTCATGGTGGCCACAGGACCAGGGAAATATGTCTACAGACAAATGCCAGATCTTTGGCATACAAAGCAAAGCAAAAGCAAAAAAAAAATGATGCTTATATACTCCCCACCACTCCTGCAATAAATTTATTTATTTTAAAACTATGCTGCAATCTTATTCTTATGAGGGTGATGAGGAATGGCTTGAAACAAAAGCAAGGAACATGGGCACAATATAATTCATCATTGGTAGTTCTAAAAGAGGAAGCTCCAGTGAGTCAAAATGAAATGAAAGGAGAAATGAAACAAACACTGCATTTTTGTTTTGTGCCCATCTCTAATCTTGAGTATTGTAATAGGAAGACACTTTGCCACCTGTTATTTTTTAGTGTTCACGTTCCATTTAACTCATTGCTAAAATTCAGCAGCATAGGGCAAGGAACTATGAAGAAGTTATTGTTTACACTACAGATCTCATAATCCATCAGTCAAAATGGCCACCAACCACACTGGCTGGCAGATTATAGGATTTACAAACCAGACTATAATATTTTCAAGTTGTACAACTCTCTCTCTCTCTCTCTCTCTCTCTCTCTCTCTCTCTCTCTCTCTCTCTCTCTCTCTCTCTCTCGTACCAGGTCAAGTCTAAAATCTCTATTTTTTAAAAAAGTATTTTGCACATTAGATGGACAAAACCAGGTGAATGCTTGAATTTTATTGTTGTAATGGACTTCAGTAAAACCTGACCATCTCACTCTATTTGGGTAACCTTCTAGACTTTCACAGATGAATTCCAAGTGCTCATATGTCAAACAGACATGTTGAAGCCCCCCGAAAACCAACTTCCCTCTCAAACCCAAAAATGTATTCGTGAAACAATATCTGCAGAAATAGATATACAAAAAACAAAACATTCTATCATACAGGAGCATTGGATAGAGAATAAAATTATATACATAAATACTTATATAGTACATATCCAGCAATGATCACAGTTTCCTGCACTGACCGTTTTATCAATGAAAAATGTGTTAAACAATACTGGTTAGTGTGCTTTCACATTCCTTCTTGTTTTCTTACACCCATCTGAGTTTTAGTGGAAGACAGATTACAAACAGGGACCCAGCTTGTTCAATATCATAGATCAAAACAGATGTATGTTTATAGGATTAGATTTCAGAATGCTGTATATATCGTAGTTGTCCCAGAGCCTGGGGTTACTTTGAAATAACTAGTTGCTTGCAATTAATTCCTTTTTCCACAGTGAAGGAAAAAATATGCTACATTACAACTGTAACTTACCAAACATACAGAGAGGCTCAACCCTCTGGGATATGACTATAACGTTTAAAGTTACTTCTTCAGTAACATAGATATGGTGTCATTAAAGAGTTGTGGATGAATATCATAGGGTTCAACTGCTGGCTTATGTTGCTACCTTGTGCTCTGTTGTGGGTTTTGATGCAACGAAAAGGTGGATGGGATAAATTAACTTTAGAGAAAAACAAAATTTAAAAAAATATACATTTTTAAAGTGTCATTTTTAAAAAAAATAGTTTCATATTTTTAAAAATAAAAAGATGATGGGTCACATTTTGACAGCCTTGGAATTATAACTGTAACTAATTACTTAATTACAGTAAATTTCCAAGCTCTGAAATTGCTCCTTTTAGAAATCCCACCCAAATCTCACCCACTGGCAAGCCCATTCTTACATGTATAACGTGTTTTTCAAATATTTCACAAGACGGTGCTCTCCAAATATTTTAACCTGCAACTCCTATTGGGCATAGTTAAAATTCGTGGGAGTTAGGTCCAAGTCATCTGCTCAGGATCTCAATGATATAGGTGGTATGTGCAAATCATTGGACTCTCATTATCATGTTAGGAATTCTAGTTCTCCTCTAGTGAGCACCGGAACTATCAGGAAGGAGCAGAGAGGCCCTCAGCCTGATGATCACAGGTGTCATACAAGTGCTTTAATATGTAAGGAACAAGGAACAAGTAATGAATTTTGCAGTAGATTCCTTTCCCCCAAGAACTATAGTAATAACTACTGTATATCACATGGTGATTGCAATTTAACCATTTTTTCTTATGCAATTGAGACTTTTCTTTTTATTATAGAATGTGGTTTCACTAAATGCTGAAGAATACATTTCAAGGTTCAAGTGCTGGCTGGTAGTGTGGCCTTGTGCTGCTGAATGAAAAACATCCAGGTGGGACTAGCATTGCCACTGTCTACTTTTTAAAAGTAATTTCAAACGAGTGCTTCTAAATGTTACATCTGGGACTGAGATTACACCTGATGAGACAGTTTTCAATATTGATAGATTTATCAATTCACAGTGATTCCAAACACCAGTTTTATGGCTATGGATGCCAAGAATGGTGGTCCTTGCTTTACTAACTCGCTCACTAATGTCTCATTTGCCTTCTGACCACCCAATGAGTCAAAAATGGCTAGAAGTAATTTATCAGCAATGCTAATTTTGACTACCAATAACAGTCACCTGCTAGGAGGGATGAGTCAGTTACATGCCACAGATGCATGCCACAAAAAACATTTATATTTGAAAGATAGTTGAATGATGCAGCAAATGACCACCATTTCCCAAAGATGGAGGTCATTCCTGTAGTTCACTTTTTGATTCAATTTCTTGCTTAATATATACAATACAAAGAAAAGCTGGTGCTCATAATAACTGGTTTGTGAATCCAGGTTTGATTGTATTTACTGTCCTTATGGGTAACTATTTAAGAACCACTCTTTTATCTGTTTCCTGTTGCCTTCTGTGTCTCTGTATGTACACTATGCATACATATATACACGTTGATTTAGCAACTACACTTGACATTTTGAAGATCTCCACTTTGGACAACTGATAAATCTCCCAGACTTTTTTTCCAAATGGGATGCAACACATTACAGTATATAATAAACTAACTCACAGGTAAGTTTTGAAGGCACTAAGTTAAGTTCTGAACAGCTACATTGTATTCCAGTATTCTGGAAATTGTGGTTATCAAAATAACATCAGTAACAGTCTGTGTTGAGGACTATTTACATATCTTGTTGTGTGCATCGCCCAGCTCAAAATTCTTTCATCCCCACCTGGGGCAGAGATGTTTGGCACGAGCTCCAATACATAAATAATAACCCCTTATTAAAGGGGGCTTTTAAATTTTCCACAGGTTCCTCCTAGCGACATGCGAGCAAAGTCTTTGGAATCTTGCAGTGATTGACTAGAAGTAATGTCCCTTTCTATGCCTCAGAAGTCTTTTTGCCCCTGTTCTGCTCTTAATGATGGCATTCGACTGCTTTCCGTGGAAAAGAACAAAAATATATATATTCTGTTGTCTTCCAGATTAATGCTGATCGGAACCAGGAGAGTTGTAAATCCAATCCAAGAGAATTAGAGTTATGCTCCCAATCATAAAGATAACGCCGACAATGAGGAAAACCAGAGCCTGCAGTTGAAAAGGTACAAAAAGAAAAAGAGAGGAATTAATAGTGAAAAGTATTTAACACAGTACCATACTGAACTGTAACACAGGTTACTTCTGGTGTACTTACTCCAATCTTCTGAGGGGATCTAAAAGGCTCTTTTTTGACCAGTCGGAGATAAAAGGCAGCAGGAAGAATAAAAATCAACATGGTGGCAGCAGAAGCACCTGAAAGATGAAACACAGATGTTTGATAAACATGTGGGCTAAATGGTGTCATTTTCTTCTTCCAATGCAGAATGTAGATTTAGGCTTATAGTAATTGAAGAGTCTTTCTTAGTGTGATGCCCTTCAGATGTTTTGGACCAGTGGTTGGCATCCTTGGGTCTACAGATGTACATGGACTAAAATCACCAGATGACTTCACCATTAGCTGTGCTAGATGGTTTCTGGGAATTGTAGTCTAAGAACACCTGAGTTACCTAAGGTTGGGAACCACTGTTTTGCACTAACCCTGCTTCCATCCACTCCTGTTGGATGTGGATGATGGGGCTATTAGCCCAATACAAATTGAGGCTGCCACATTAGGAAAGCAGCAGTGAATTATATCAGTCCTTCCTCGTGGTACTTTCCAGATGTGCTGAATTACAATTTCTGTATTTCTCAGCCAGTGTGGGTTAGAGTTACCAAGAGGTTCTGTTCTTATACCTCACTAATGTAGCCAGCCTGGATTTAGCTGGATCTAAATTCTTCCCCTCTTTATTACATATGATTGGGTTTAAGTCTCTAGTGCATTTCAAAGACTCATACTGTGGGGCAAGCATGGTCTCATGTCACAAATTAGAATAATAAGAGCTGATGTAATGTTGCAAGTATCCTGTGATAATATAAAATTCTGTGGTGTCAGTTTATGTAGAATAGATGTCACTGGTCAATTATTTCAGCTCTTTTAAAATGTGAATAAATTTTGCATGAGTGAAGAAAAGCTTGCATTTAGAAAATCATATGCTGACAGTCCTAGTCAACACATGGTCTGAACGGGCTTATATCATCATCTGCTCTTGTTAAGAGTTACTACCACAAACAAATGAATTTTGAGGGACCATTTCCCCCTTCTCCATGGGCAGAACACATTCATATACAGCAGGCCTGTCCAACAGGTAGACCACGGGCTACTGGTAGCCTGCGAAAGGTTCAAAAGTGGCCCATCGGCCATCAATAAAAAAAGTGAGGGGATAAATTCTCCACCCCTCCCTCCCCCATCCCAAGGACCACCACTGCCCTAGCAAAGTCTGCCAGCCCACTGTCTCAGCTGAGCGGGGCAGTTCAAGGGCAATGGCACATTGAAATCTGTTCCCTCCAGAACAGATTAATTGGTTTTCAATGCATTCCTGTGGAAAAATGCTGCTCTGTTTACAAAAGGTTTTAGTTATGAGCACGTGCTCGGAACAGATAAAATTCATAGGTAGAGGTTTTCATGTAATAGCCCTCAGGCACTTTGGGCCGGAAAAAGTAGACCTTGGCCTGTTCAAAGTTGAACAGCCCTGATATACAGTATATAGAAAATGCAGAAGCAAAGATCATTTTGAAATTTTCTTCCTCCCTTTTTATTTTTTATGCATGGGGAGTTTTTCTGAGAGTAGATAGAAAGATTTGAAGAGCAAGTATAACTGTTGAAAAACAGGTTTAGTACCTCATTTATTGATTCTGACAATGAGACTGGAACTTTGTGCTGATTGTATCTGAAGATGGCTAAAGGTCAAACTGCATGTCATGCTAAATATTTAGCGCACAACTCTAAGCATGTTTCTCAATTAATAAAACAAGGAAAAGGAGGCATGGGGAGGGGACTTCTCTGGAAAACTGTGGAATGTAGGTGAGAGGTTTATCCCAAAGGTCTAACCTTTTGGGTAAGTTTGACTTTTGGAGTCCTCCTGACTCCTTTCATCACAAATGATGAAGCTTGGGAACCTTCAGCCCTCCAGATGTTTTGGACCACAAGTCCCATAGTCCTTTATCATTGACAATATAGGCTTGGAATTCTGGAAGTTGTAGTCCAAAACATCTGGAGGGCCGAAGATTCCCTATCCCTGAATTAGGTTTTAAAAAAGTCTCAGAATGTGACTACTCTGGGGAATCAATTTGATCTGTTTTGGAATTGGGTTGAGTTGTGACCAAACTTGACCCTTATATCAATGTTACCATGGACACAAAAAACATTGGGAAAGCAATTTGAATTAAAATGATGCCAAACTGCCTTCCTCCCCCTTCCCCATGATCGAGCCCCTGCCAGGGGAACACGAAACAATAAATAAACACTGAAGGAGGCAGGTATGCCATTTCCCCTTACCCTCTTTACAACACAGGTAGGCCAAACTTGGGAACTGATCATATGGATTTCATTGACTCATTTTGCATTCATTGCCCCATTCTAGACTTGACCCATGGAGGCTTCCTTTTGATAGAAAATAAAAGTTCTAATGCTTTGTGTTAATGTGACAACAAATTTTCTTCAAATCTTTTTATTTTCTGGGATAGATTTTCTCTCTCTCTCTCTCTCTCTCTCTCTCTCTCTCTCTCTCTCTCTCTCTTTCTCTTTACTATATTGCATTCTGCTGTACAGGTAATTTAAATTAACATTGTACTAACATTGGAAAACACCGAAGTCAGGTTTCCCAAAGCATGGTACTTGGTGGCAGGTGACTTCAATGCCAGGGTGGGGTCCGGCCTTGAGGTATTCAGGACAGCAGATGTCCTAACTGTAGGAGACTCATGTCTTGACTACTTTTCCTGGACGAGAGTCTCCAAGGACAAATCAATTAATCATGCTGGTCATCTACTAGCCAATTTCAGTATCTCAAGAAGCCTACTCTGGCTAAACGGCTTAGCCGATCTAAACTTTGATGGTGAATTCACCTACATCTCACCACATGGAACAAGTGTGATTGATTATATATTGATACCTGCCCCAGTACTATCCATTGTCCTTGATTATAAGGTCATACCTTTTGACCCCAGTGACCATCTTCCCCTACTCTGCACTCTCACTGTTCAAACTGCACCTTCTGAATCTAACACAATGCCTCCATGCTCCCTTTCCCCACCATCTCGCGCAGTTAAAGTAAAATGGGACCTGCCCACCAAAACTCTTTTTGAAAAGTTCCTTCAGAGCAACCCATCATTAGGTGTATTTACAGTCTCTGTCACTGATAGCCCTTCGGCCTGCATAGATAGATACGAACAGTTTGTAGAAGCTCTAACAGCCTATATTGGCTGGCCTCTTTCTACTTCAGCTTCCCACCAATTAAGGGCTGTTCCCGACGGTTTTAACACGGCCTGTCTCAATCTAAATAAAGAACTATGCCAAATTTATCACACCTTTTGAAAATCCAACAGTTCCTCTCTACCCCACAGATACTTTATTGTCAAGCACCAACTTGCAGAAACCATCAAATTTAGCCATAAACATCGCTCAGTAGCCTGCTGGGATAGGCTAAGCAAAGCCATTAAAAGTAGGAACCCAAAGCAATTTTGGGAAGTGATTTGAGGCTTTTTCTGTTCCAAAACTTCCTCAATCTCTGTAATCTCCTCTTCCACCTGGGAAGACCATTTCTGATCTCTCTTCTTTGATGACTGCATGACCGACCATCCCTCTAATTTGGTTAATCCTAATGATCTACCCGAATGGCCCCCAGTTGCCATCTCAGAAATTAAGCAGCTACTCAATAAACTGAACTCAGGACCCCCCCCCCCGGTCCTGATCAACTTCCACCTGATCTATTTAAAACATATGCCGAAAGGTGGGCACCTATTCTGGCAGATCTTTTTACTCTTGTGGATAGATCTGGGATAATGCCCAAGTCATGGGTCCAATCTATAATTTTACCCATCTACAAAAAGGGGGACAGGAAAATGCCGGGTAATTATAGACCAATCAGCCTGTTGTCAGTTGTGGGTAAGGTATATGCTAACCATCTCCTGATCCAACTCAACCCCTGGATAAAAGATAATACCATACTTGGGCCAGAGCAAGCAGGATTTCGTGAGAATAAATCCACAGTGGATCATTGTCTAATATTATCTCATCTTATAGCCAAGCAAACTGCCCATTCGAAGAGTCACTTATATGCAGCCTTTTTAGATCTTAAAGCTGCATTTGACTCAGTGGACCTGGAACTTTTATGGGCCAAGCTAAGGGCTGCCAGCTTAGATAGAAGATTCCTTTTTTTAATCCAAAGGTTACATACAGAGAACACTTGCTGTATTCGATTATCTAGCGATGGTGAACTCTCCAGCAGTGTTCCTATTAACAGAGGAGTTAAACAGGGCTGTGTTCTTGCCCCCACCCTATTTAATCTGTACATCAATGACCTTGCTCCTCTCTTGTTAGGAGTAAACAGCCACTGTCCAAGATTGGGCCATCTGGCAGTGCCTATTCTCTTGTATGCAGATGATATAGTACTATTTTCCAGAACCAAGATAGGTTTAAGACGACTAATTTTAGAATGTATTAATTACCTTTCTCGCAATAAACTGTCCCTCAATTACAATAAGTCCAAAATAGTTGTTTTCAGTAAGACCTGGGAACTCCATTCCTGGATTTTCCACGAGAGAGCAATACAACAAGTCCAAGAATTTAAGTACTTAGGTCTAAATTTTCCCCCCACAATACTTGGGCCAGACACAGGCAAATTACTATCAACTCAGCCAGACTGACCATCCAAGCTATCTATCTGTTCTTTTACGTGTGGGGCAATCAGCATATCCCCAGTACCCTGCAGGTCTTTAAAGCCAAGGTCATCTCCCAACTGCTATATGGGATACCAGTTTGGCTGGACGCCATCAATCCACTGGTTGAAAGGCTTCAATCTGCTTTTCTTTACAAAATACTGGCAGTTCCCCATTGTGTACCCTACGCAGCCCTTTGTCTAGAGGCTGGACTCTGCAGATTGAACACTCAGGCACAACTAAGACAATTCAGATACTGGTTGACAGTTTGTTTCATTTCACACAAAGACCCTCTGATAGAGGGCATTCTTTCTGATCACTTTTACTCTCCAGGCCTCAAATTGTTTTTTCAAAGAATCATGGCTTTTGGCATTTCACCTGAACAACTGGGGGCATTACCTTTTATGCAGGCCTATAGGCTGCTAAAGCTTAGATTGCTAGACATTGAAAGGCAAGACCTCTATGCAGCAGCCTCTAAGGCATGTTGCCCTTTCAGTCTTCAACTTCCGCTACTTGTTGGCAAGCCGGCCAGTTACCTACATCTCTTAGAGAACCCACATGAACGACGCACTTTTACTCTAGCTAGATGTAATGTGCTCCCTTCTAATGTCTTATACGGGAGATTCGGCTCTCTACCACTGGAGACTCGGTTATGTCCCTGTAATTCAGGGACCATTGAGTCTCTGGTGCATATGATCTTATATTGCCCTCGATACAAGGACATCCGTACTTCTCACCTAGAGCCACATCTTGCTAGACTTCCTAGTCGTCAGGATGAAGTCATTTTGCATAACCTTTTGTCAGGCTCGGATAAAACCCACACTAGGCAGATTGCCATATTTATCAACTTGTTAATCCAGCGACGCAGGCCAGTTACTCAATGGGCCTTTTGCTTAACACCCCCAGATATAGTCTGTTTATTCTGGATGGTCTACAGTCGACTATGGCTGGATAAATATAATGCTTCATGGAAATATCCTCCAGTTCCCGTCTTGTTACAATTTACCTATATTCCCTCTACCCTTTCCGGTTATTTGAGTAATACTGGTCTGGGCACACACACTCCCATAATTGTGTGTTTTTATTATCTACTGTCCATTGTCTATTTTATGTATTTATTTTATGCCAATAAAGGTGTCTGACTGTCTGACTGACTGACTGATTGTACTATGAGGCAAAGTTAGAGTAAGGCAATTCCTCCCCTGTTCTCCATAACATACCAATGAATCCAAAGATGTCTTTAATAGTAGGGACAAAAATCACCAAGATGTTATTAAACGCAAGGATAACAGCAGCGATGACAAAGTGTCTTGTCCAGCTGAAAGGTCTTCTGGGGAACAGCAGTGTAGTGACTGATGTACGTATCTATAAAAAAGAAAAATGTACCTTGTGATGTTTTAGGAGCATTAGCACATTGTATCATATATACACACACAGAGATCACATACATGTATCTGCATCAAGGTGGGCAATTCATGGCTGTAGATGTTGCACTGCAGTTATCATCAAGCCTTTAAAAGTAATGAATTATGGATCTGTATTCCAACGCCTTTGTAGTTATGAGCCACCAAGTCACTTCCCATTTATGTTTACACTGAAAATTAATGATTTTCAAAAGGTCCTATCATTAACAGCCCTGTTCTGATCCTTCATGTCCAGTATTTCTCTTTTTCCTACTGGATTCAGCTTTTTGTAGCATTACTTTCATTTCCAGTAGGTATTGTCTTTTAATATACGTCCAAAGTTATCTGTGACATTTTAGTTTCTATGGAGAGTTCAGACTTAATTTTATTAAGAACCTAGTTCTGCCAGTCCAAGGTATCTGCAGAGCTCTCCTTTGGCACTGCATTTTGAACAAAAAGGTTTTCTCCCAGTCGTTATTTTTCATTGGTAAGCTCTCATATCCATACATAATAATCAGCAATAAAATAATATAGATGGTCTTGGTGCTGGTCGTCAGCAAACTTCTGTAGCTCTTTCACATAGCTATTCATGATCCACCCATACTGTTTACCGTAATTAATAAAACACAGAATGATTTTCTCCTGAAATCCTTTGGTTCAATTCAGTAGCCAATACACTTTTTCAGTATGATCTTTAATGTATCTTCTTTGTGTATATATGTAGAAATGTCTTTGAATATGTAGAGTTTCTTGCTTCTTATGTAGTAAAAGTATTTTTGAAAAATCTTGAGCATCATTCCATTTTAGGGAAATTAATGCAATAGCTCTTTGGTATCTCCTTGTTTTGGGTTCAAATGTTTTAGAACATTTTAAACCTGTCAGCTATTGTTTCTTTTTCAATATTCATTGTCAGGTTCTTGTTAGGAATCTTAGTAGCCTTAAATAGCATTTTGGGTATCTCATTTGCTCCTTGTGATTGATTTCTTTCAAATGTTTTGGGAGCAGTTTTCACTTCATTTTCTAAATCTGCAGATTCATTACCAACATATTTTTCTTTGAAAGAATTTGTATTAGAAAATGAATATGTATATTCTCTGTATAGTTCTTCAGTATATTGTTTCTTCCTTTTCTTTATTTCTTCTGATCAGATAAAATCTGGAGGACAACAGCTGGATGAGAGTACTGATCTATGTAAGCCAGGCATGTCCAAACTTTGGCCCTCCTGATATTTTGGACCACAACTCCCAGAATTCTAAGCTTAGATTGCCAATGGCAAAGGACTGTAGGTGTTGCTGTCCAAAACATCTGGAGGGCCGAAGTATGGACATGCCTGATGTAAGCAGTTCCTTTTGACTACTATGGATTTACAAATAATGTGTGCATTTTGAGTCGATATATCCAATACCAGTAAAAGTGTGTTGGAAGAGGTGTGTGAAACTGCAATTAGAAGAATGTAAGGCTCATTTATTTATCTTCAGAATACATTTATTTATTTATTTATTTATTTATTTATTTATTTATTTATTTATTTATTTATTTATTTATTGGATTGTTTTATATTGCCCATTTGGCAGTGAGGCCACTCTGGGCAGTTAACAGCAATTGTATGGACTGCAATCTGAAAAAGCCAGTAGAAATCTAATGCAGGAACAATAAAATCTTCCTTGTTTTCATTAATATTGTCCCCCCCCCCCCCCCCCGGTGTGTGCACCCAGAAACATTTTACTACAAGAATCCTATATAAATACAGAAATAAATAAATGGATTAAAACTTTCTCAGGAAATTTTTACAGGTTATTAAAAAGGAGATATTTTTCCCTTCAGTGTAAGAAAAAAAAGTATCACAAAATTTCATTCATTCATATTTTTTTTGCATAGGAAGGAAGTAGAAAATTTAGAGTCTATTTGTTCTGCTCGTGAAAGCACCCCCCAACTTGAACCGTCATTTCTCATGCTTTGGAACTTGCTGAGCTAAGTCGGTAAAAGGTCAGGAGCTGCTCCACTTGGCAACTGGGGATCGAGTTACAGTGAAAGCCTCTGACTAGCTCCAGAAAAATGTTGACGTGGACAAGCTGACAAGTGTGGTGGTGGTGGAACCGCATCTCTGTTTGCATGCTGGGGTGGGGGGGTCACAGTAGGCCTTTTAAAAATCAATGGGACTTTTGTCACTGATTTAAATAACTCCAAAGCGGTCGTCTAAGCACTTCCCATATTGTTCAAGTTTGGGAGCAAGATCATCCCGATGAAGCCAAAATGGACTGAATGTTTTGCCACCTGAAGTAAAGCAGGAAAAGGCCTACGATATGTGGTGCCTAAGTCAAAGTGTAGATTACCCAAACCGCTCAAATTATTTTGGCATCAGAGCTAGAACCTTGTCCCTGAGCAGTCCAAATACAAGGAAACATGAAATAATGCATATTTTTCAGGGCACTCTCAGTCATATGAGGTGGCTTCTACATTCTGTCTAATGGAAGGGCCAAAAAATGGCACTTCTCATCCATACCAGGAAGATATATGACTATTACGGGGAACCCCAGTGTTTATAGAAGTGGGAAAAAAGTCATCAGAGGAGTGAAAAGTGGCTACACAGGTAACCCCAAGCACTATGGCTCAATAAGGGAGAAGCATGACAAAGTGCAACAGGATGCTGAGTAGATGCTGCTTGGAGGGAAGGGATGGAGTACCTTATAAGAGGCTGGCTAGCAACTTGAGCAAGAGACTTTCATAATGCACTGTAAATTGGTCTTCACTGTTGTGTTGTGTAAAAAGAGCATTTCATTACGCTTAGCTTGAAATTCCCTCTTTGAGCGAACTATTAATGTTGAGGAAGTCCTATCTCTCACCACCTACTGCTATGTTCTGTAGCAAGTACTAACTGAGAGGTTATTAAGAGTGAATTTGGGATAAATTTCAGAATGTATGGTGTACATAGTATTATGCACAAGATTTATGAGGGAATGTCTTATTACTATCAGCGTCAGGGCCAAAGTGGAAATTACATAATTACGCTGCACGCTCACAACATGAACCAAAACATAGCATTTAGTCATTCCAGTGGAATATTCCTTTAAGGATTTGGTAATTTGAGAAACCCCTGGTTTCTGAAAGCTGCTGTAATGCACCAGCCAAGAGACTTGGACATACCTTGATCTGTTCAGGAACTGTCAACAAGCCAATCTCATTTGAACAGTATTTTGTCTTCTTACTCAGTCCCCTCACTAAAGAACTGTATGTGATCTTTAGGGATATAACTCTTGCAGACTCTTGCTTTTGGATAGAGACTGAGGAAAAATCCACTTTTTTGTCTTTGAAGTGAGTTTGCGTAAGATCCTGTGAACTTGTGGGATTTTACTCATTTTTTCTAGCAGAGATGCCAAGCTGCACAGGATGGTTACATCTCCTGTGCAGATTGGCATCTGTCCTGTGCAGGATTCACCAGAAAGCATATTGAATTTTCTGCACAGAACAACAGCTGAAAAACAGAAATGAATAAATGAGACTGCGGGAATCCAGGAAATCTTGCTGATCTAGGGGGAAGTCTTCGTGGAGTGTCTTGGTATGGCGAAACTTGGAATATCACTGAAAATCAGGAACTTTGCAATGTCTCATGAGATCCCAAGTGCATTTACTACGGTACTTACTACTACAACAGAAACAACAACACTAGCAATTGTACAATTCTTCTGGGCTCCAAGACCATTGACAGAAACCTGTGGGTGTCTGCTAAGATTTATCAGGTTAGTGGGCAAAAGCTAGCACTTGTCTGCAGTAGCTCTTTCAAAGTAGGTTGGTTTGGTCTAAATAGTGTCAGGTGCAGGTTTCATATGCCATCTGATACAATCATTGCATCCAGATGTCTTATGGGATCTCATGGAACCCTGTTTGGTCTGGCTCCTTCCACTGGGAATTTCCCATATTGTGACTAGTAGAGATGGGCATGACTTGAAAATTTTTTTTCAAGTTGTCGTTAGTCGGGCCGGTTCCGTTTCGGGTCGTTTCCGTTTTTCGTGAAAATTTGCAAAAATTAGTCGGTTCGTGTTTTCGTTTTTGTTAGTACTGGTTTTTTTGGGGGGGGGTAGCGGGCTCCTGGAGGCACCTCTGTGGGGTGGGTGCCTCCTCTGGCCCGCTATAAAGGGAAAGCGGGCTCCTGGAGGCACCCGTGGGTGCCTCCTATCCTCACCCACTAGGAAGGGGAAGCAGGCTCCAAGAGACCCCTCAAGATGGGGGTCTCCCCTCCTCACCTGCTGCTGCAAAATGGCATGCATAGCCATATGGATATGCATACCAGTTGCAGACAGTGAGACCAGTGAGTGAACCCAGAGCCATAGGGTGATGCCTAAGGCTCTCGCACCGCCATGTCTCACAAAGAAGGGAATCGTACTTGCGTGTAGTGCAATGCAAGTAGATCTGGCTTAGGGTTAAGGTGGGTTAGTGCAAGGGCTAGGGTTAGGCTAGTGACGGGTAAGGTTACGGTGGGCTAGTGGGTTGCACCTCTGGGTGCCTCTCTGACCCACTAAGAAGACAGTCTGTGACGTATGGGTAAGGAGTCAAGGATTAGGGTTAGGGTTAGGGGGCTAGGGCAGGTTTTAGGGGGCTTTTTGGCACATCCCAGAAGTCTCCATGGCCAAGTGGCCATGCGGTTGGTGGGATGGCTCCAAAAATTTGCATGGTCGTCCACTCCCACATGGCTGGCCACTCGGCCAGCCCATCATTGCGCAGGTGTAAAAAAAAAATCAATGGAGGACAGAGGAGGAGAGGAGAGACATTTTGTTGCAAGAAAAAACCCACTGCTACTGTGAAAAATCTGGCAGTTTATAAATTTTCGCGTGTTTCTGTTGTGCTTGTGTGTTTTTGGACCACGATTTCAAAAACAATATTGCGTTCGCCGCCCCATTTTGGATCCCCCGCCCGCACCGCATGGCATGGCGAGTCCGGCTGCCCAGGACGGGGGGGGGAGGCGGGACCCCCCCTCCAGAAACCCCTCCGGTAGGTGCCCTGCGCCCTTAGTCAAGCAGGCATTTTTCCGCCTGCTTTTTTGTCCCGGGAATGGGTGGGGGGAGAGTTTAAAAGTTTTTTCCTGTGTCGTCCGTGCCGCTTGCTTGCGCTTTAATTGCGGCGGCCGGCGGCGAGACTGGGCTTTTTGCTGGCTGCGAGCCTGCGGCGAGTCCCACCAGAGCAGCCCAGGACGGGGGATGGGGGGGAGGCCGGGGACCTCCAGAAACAACCCCTCTGGTAGGTGCCCTGAGGCACGGCAGGCATTTTCCCGCCTGCTTTTTGGCCGGGAACCGGGTTTTTTTAACTTTTAAAAACTTTTTTTCTGTGCCACGTGGCATCGCACGATGCAAGGAACAAGCATGACAAATCAGACCAAAATTGTTCGTTCGTCGGTTCGAGCTCGAAGTCTGGCGGAGTAATTCCCGTTACCGTTTCCGTAGAGTAACGGAACTGAGTAATGGAAACGGAAACGGGAATACCGCTAAGTCGTGCCCATCTCTAGTGACTAGGGTTAAAATACCGCCACTTTACAACACTAACTAAAAACTCCTTCTGCTCTGTGGAGGGATAGATGAAGTGAATTTAAATACTGTATTACTGCAGCACTAATTGTTATTACTTTTAATTGGAAAACTTCCAGAAGAAAAAAGCAGGATTTTATATATGTTTTATATATTTTAAAAAATTAGTAAGTGATGCAGCACATCAGCACTGTCCTAATACAGTCTACAATTCAGTTCCTTTGCCCCTCTGTAGAGCATAAAAATGTTTACTTGGCCAAGATAACAAAGTGGCTATCTTTTAAAGCCACTAAACAATATTGAGCATTCTCAGCGGAAGGCGCCTTGACAACCCCCACCTCACTTTGTTTGCTTTCAGCGACCACACATGCTTGAAACATGTGAGAATGAATGAAAATGGAGCACTCCTACCAACACCAAAATAAGTTAGAAGTCACCAATAAGTGAGCAGAAAGATGCAAGTAGGAATGCTCTGGGTATGGGCTAGTTTGTTCCAACCATCTCATTATGTGATTGGTGGAAAAAGAACAAACCAGCCCATCTTCACAGCAGGCAAAACAGCAGAACAATTGTCCATCTGATTGCACCCTCAGGGTGAACTGAGCAGAGAAAAATCCCTCTTTTGTTTAGTATAACTACAAACTCACACACCCCAGGTAGTATGGTCTATGGTCAAATTGTATGTAGGAGTTTGGGACACGTATTCCAAAAAAATAATGACTGAAGCCCAGTAAGATAAAGTTATGCTGTGGCTGCTTTCAGACATTAAAGAGGCCCCCTGTCCCACTGGCCCCCAACACTTCCTCAGGAACAAAGGGACCCCTTAATTCTAGGACACTTAGGGGAGGGATAGGGAACTTTTTATTAAGAAAATACATATGTGACTGATGATATCATTAGGCCTAGGCAGCTGAACTTTACATTACTTAGAATTCAGACCATATTTCATATTCTTAATTATCTACAATGGCAGCTAAAGCTACATTCAGATGTATTAAGCCAAATATAAATGGGGGAATAGATAAGAGATGTTGGTTTACTTCAAGGCTGGACAAATAGAAGAATGAACACCTTGCTACAAATGAATTGCCATATCAGCATAAAAACAAGGAGTCATGAGTGCTCTCCTATGGAGGCTGCTCTAGAACAACTTAATATTTCATGGACTTACTGGGAACAGGACGATGGGTACGGTCAGGGTCACAGCCACGAGCACTGCGAGGCGAACCATCAAAAGCAGCGTGTCAAAAGTGTACACTTTTGTATATGTATGAAGCAGCTCATCCTCAACTTCTCCTAAAGAACAAGAAGCCAATGGCAACCAAGGTTAGTGTTCACATTCTGTTAATCACATAGGACATAAAGCCAATTGCAAAACCAAGTGAAACTGAGTTGCAATTTAACAAGAGCGGGCAATTCTACAATTTTAGTGGTATCAAAGTATTGTTGGCTACAGACTTAGTGCGCTACCTTTTAGAGTTTTATCATGTGCTTTTAATTGGTTTTAATGTCTTTTTAAAAAAATTAATGGTATACGTCTGCTCCTATTTTAATACTGTAATTTGTTGTAGATATCTACCCACACCACTAGGTCCTCTCAGGCCACCCCCCTCTGGGTTGCTACACCACAGGAGGCCAGGAAAATAAACACTAGAAGTCAGGCCTACTTGGTTGTGGCATCAGTCCTTTGGAACTGGGTCCTGGTTATGTTATGCCTGGCCCCCTCCTTGCCTGCCTTTAACAGGTTGCCCAAGATGCGGCTCTTTATAGAGGCCCTTGGTAGAAACCTTACATGAAGTTGCCACCTGTTCTTCCACACTTCAATTGAAGCCCTGGGAAGGATGTTGTGACTTTGGGCAGGTGGGGCAATAACTGAAGGATGAAGACATGTTAACAGAAACAAAAACAAAATAAAGTAAAAACCCTTGCTCCTGTTTATCAGGAAGACTTGATGCCCCCAAAGGGGCAAATATCCCTGAAACTTTTATCTAGTTCGTTCATGTTACAGAAAAGTTAAATACAACTCCATCTCTTTTAACATGAAGAACCAACAAAAATGTATAACATGATCCTAGCACAATATGGCCACTACTTGTTTTCAATTTAGTGGGTACAATCTCCATATCAGGTAGGGGGAAAAAAGGGGGGGGACCCCTAGCCTATTGTTTGTTTCCAATTAAACAAGGGTATGAAGATTTGGATTTATGAACTGACATTCTGATCCAGACATGAAACAAAATAGAGTTGCAGCTCAACACATCTGAGCTGAGAAGTCAGTGGTTTTCTGTATCACCAGATCAGGATCTAAAACCATGGTGCTTGTAGCTAGTGACAGTGTGTATCAGGTTACTGCCGGAGCACCAAAGAATGCAACAAAATGTGACAGGAACACAGAGCAGAGATCATGAAATCTCAGATTTCAGAGATCAGCTTTCACTTACCATAGAAAGTGAGATAGCCAAACAGGGCAGCAAGTAAATACATGATTAGCATCCCAGTGATGGAGATATTGGAAACATTTTGCATGCGTTTCCGAGATCGGCTGAGGAAAAAAAGCAAAGGGGGGAAAAAGCAGTTTATTATTATATACCTGCATGACAAAAAAACCAAAGACAAAACAAAATGTGACTCTTCCCCGAAGTTCCCTTAGCTAAAACAAACCCATATATGGCAAAACCTTTTCTACCATTTTTATTCTTGACTCCTTATTCATTTCTGCTTTCATAATTCTCCTGCACAGATGAAACACAATCAGTGAGGACATCTGCATTAGAAACCTGTGCCAGTTTTAAACTGTTTTAACTAGTACAATGGTGCCTCAGATTACGAAGTTAATCCGTTCTTCACGATGCTTCGTAGCTAGAAATTTTCGTAATTGGAAATTGAATGGGGTGCAATGCACCCTGGGAATGGAAGCCTTCTGAAAATTGTTCGTATCTCAAGGTTTTTGCAGAAGACTTCAATTCCTGGATGGATCTCCCTTCATATTTTGATTTTTTTTGCAATTAGGGGCATTCGTAATTTGAGGCACCACTGTATGTCTTTTGCCTTTGAGCTGGGAATTATAATTCATTGGGGGGAGAGAGGAGACATTGTTCCTTGACAACTAGCTCGGTGACATGACAGTGTTCTGCTATTTTGTCAGTCAATGACACATCTTTATTCACTTCATTTAGAAGTGAATGCCCTATAGCAGTGGTGGCGAACCTTTGGCACTCCAGATGTTTTGGACCACAACTCCCGGAATTCCAAGCCTAGATTGCCAATGACAAAGGTCTGTGGGAGTTGTGATCCAAAACATCTGGAGTGCCAAAGGTTCGCCACCACTGCCCTGTAGCAAGGCAAAGTAAAACAACAACAACAAACTGTGCTGTTGATGTACAGCACTGTAGTGCTTAAAGCACTCTCCAGGCAGCTTACAATTTAATTATGCAGACTGTACATTGTCGCTCCCCCACCTCAGTGAGCTTGGTATTCAATTTACCAACCTCAGAAGAATATAAAAGTCAACCACAGACCAGCTGCCTAGGCCTACTGGGACTGTATTCAGGTTATGAGCAGAGTCTTAGCTGCAATACTGAAGTTTAAGTACTGTGCCATGAGCATCACTCTTGCTGCCACTTTCTTATCTCTTTCACACAGAGTATTTATTACCCTATTATCACTGGAAAGGCCAAATTTGGAAGAGACAAAACTCCTGCTGTGATCTTGTGGAAACGCATGTATGGATATAGAATATAAAACAGCTATGTCTATATGGTGTAAAAATATAAGGGAACCTGCACATGTAATCATTCAGTACAATGAATTTAATGGAAGGAATTGATTTCCTACCAGAAAATCATGTGCTATGAACTAAAAGTAGAAAGCTGAAAAATGAGCTTTAGTAATGATAGTTTAATATAGAGGCCAGTAAAAGGAAATGGATGAGAAATGGACTTACTTTTTCAATTCACTGTATATAGGAAGCACTTCAGGGTGACACACAAATGCAAATGCCAGGATTGGTATTGTGTAGGCCGTCTGAAACAAAAAAAGGAGGCCAGCTCTGATTAGCGTTTCTGCTTCTTATTGGATTAAAAAAAACACAAAAGATCACTCATTTACTCAGCAGTGTAAATGGGTTCATATTGCAACTCTCCTGTATGAAGCTCTGGCTGTGACAAAAGCACCAATGAAGAGTTGGGCAACTAACTAGCTATCCATTGGTGTTTTCTCTTTTCACAGGGACACTTGTGATGGCTCCATAATGGGTTGGATTCAGAGTTAACCATACTTTGAGGCGATGAACTGAAAACAATAGAGCTTAGTGTTCTAGTCATGGCTAACCTTAGTGCCATTTATTGGGCAACGCTGCTCTATGGATGACCAAGTCCAGATCCTATCAAATTACTAGCAGGAAGGGTGTCTTCTTTCTCTGTGTGTATGCATGCCTTATCTTTTTTAGAAGGTGTATTTATCTTATAAATGGGGCACATTTCTACTTTTGTGTCCCAGTTGATCAGTGAGGCTACAAAATAAAACAGGCTGAACTTTGCTTTCATCATTGTAAGGATAATTACACTGGTGACAATGAGGCCTGTAATAAGACTTCCTGGGGTAGGAACTGGCAAGCCACCCCGGTATCCCTGCCAAGAACATCCCATGGTCAGAAACAAAAGGCTAAAAGATATGACGCTGGAAGATGAGCCCCTCAGGTCGGAAGGTGTCCAACATGCTACTGAGGAAGAGCGGAGGACAAGTACAAGTAGCTCCAGAGCTAATGAAGTGGCTGGGCCAAAGCCGAAAGGATGCTCAGCTGCAGACGTGCCTGGAAGAGAAAGGAAAGTCCAATGTTGCAAAGAAATATACTGCATAGGAACCTGGAATGTGAGATCTATGAACCAGGGTAAGCTGGATGTGGTCAAACGTGAGATGGAAAGAATAAACATTGACATCCTGGGCATCAGTGAACTTAAATGGACAGGAATGGGTGAATTCAGTTCAGATGACTATCACATCTACTACTGTGGGCAAGAATCCCATAGAAGAAATGGAGTAGCCTTCATAGTCAACAATAGAGTGAGAAAAGCAGTGCTGGGATACAACCAAAAATGATAGAATGATCTCGGTACGATTCCAAGGCAGCCCTTTGAACATCACAGTAATCCAAGTTTATGCACCAACTACCGGTGCTGAAGAGTCTGAGATTGACCAATTTTATGAAGACTTACAAGAACTTCTAGAACTGACACCAAAGAAAGATGTTCTTCTCATCATAGGGGATTGGAATGCTAAAGTAGGGAGTCATGATAAAAGGAATAACTGGCAAGTTTGGCCTTGGAGTTCCAAATGAAGCAGGGCAAAGGCTAATTGAGTTTTGTCAAGAGAACAAGCTGGTCATTGCAAACACTCTTTTCCAACAACACAAAAGGCGACTCTACACATGGACATCACCAGATGGACAATACCGGAATCAGATTGACTATGTTCTCTGCAGCCAAAGATGGAGGAGCTCTATACAGTCAGCAAAAAAAAGACCTGGTGCTGACTGTGGCTCAGATCATCAGCTTCTTATTTCAAAATTCAAACTTAAACTGAAGAAAGTAGGGAAGATCACTGGGCCAGTCAGGTATAACCCAAGTCAAATCCCATATGAATACACAGTGGAAGTGAAGAATAGATTCAAGGAACTAGATTTGGTGGACAGAACACCTGAAGAATTATGGATGGAGGCTTGTAACATTGTACAGGAGGCTGCAATGAAAAATATTCCAAATAAAAGAAAATGCAAGAAAGCAAAGTGGTTGTCCAACGAGGCCCTACAAATAGCGGAGGAGAGAAGGGACGCAAAATGCAAGGGAGAAAGGGAAAGATACAGAAAATTGAATGCAGACTTCCAAAGAATAGCAAGGAGAGACAGGGCGGCCTTCTTGAATGAACAGTGCAAAGAAATAGAGGAAAACAACAGAAAAGGAAAAACCAGAGATCTGTTCAAGAAAATTGGAGATATTAAAGGGGTATTTCGTGCAAAGATGGATATGATAAAGGACAAAAATGGTAGGGACCTAACTGAAGCAGAAGAGATCAAGAAGAGATGGCAAGAATATACAGAAGAATTATATCGGAAAGATCTGGATGTCCCTGATAACCAAGATAGCGTAATTGCTGACCTGGAGCCAGACATCCTGGAAAGTGAAGTCAAGTGGGCCTTAGAAAGCATTGCAAACAACAAGGCCAGTGGAGGTGACAGCATTCCAATTGATCTCTTTAAAATCTTAAAAGAGGATGCTGTAAAGGTGCTGCATAAGATATGCCAGCAAATTTGGAAAACCCAGCAGTGGCCAGAGGACTGGAAAAGATCGGTCTACATCCCAATCCCAAAGAAAGGAAACGCCAAAGAATGCTCCAACTATTGCACAATTGCACTCATTTCACATGCTAGCAAGGTTATGCTCAAAATTCTACAAGGCAGGCTTCAGCAGTATGTGGAAAGAGAACTTCCAGATCTACAAGCTGGATTTCGAAGGGGCAGAGGAACTAGAGATCAAATTGCCAACATGCGCTGGATTATGGAGAAAGCCAGAGAGTTCCAGAAAAAACATCTACTTCTGCTTCATTGACTATGCCAAAGCCTTCGACTGTGTAGACCACAACAAACTATGGCAAGTCCTTAAAGGAATGGGAGTGCCTGACCACCTTATCTGTCTCCTAAGAAATCTATATGTGGGACAAGCAGCAACCGTCAGAACTGGATATGGAACAACTGACTGGTTTAGAATTGGGAAAGGAGTACGACAAGGCTGTATACTGTCACCTTGCCTATTTAACTTATATGCAGAGTACATCATGAGAAAGGCCGGTCTGGATGAATCACAAGCCGGAATTAAGATTGCCGGAAGAAATATCAACAACCTCAGATACGCAGATGATACTACTCTAATAGCAGAGAGTGAGGAAGAATTAAAGAACCTCTTAATGAGGGTGAAAGAGGAGAGTGACAAAATGGGCTGAAGCTCAACATCAAAAAAACTAAGATCATGGCCACTGGTCCCATCACCTCCTGGCAAATAGAAGGGGAAGAAATGGAGGCAATGACAGAGTTTATTTTCTTGGGCTCCTTGATCACTGCAGATGGCGACTGCAGCAACGAAATAAAAAGACGCCTGCTTCTTGGGAGGAAAGCAATGGCAAACCTAGATAGCATCCTAAAGAGCAGAGACATCACTTTGCCAACTAAGGTCAGGATGGTTAAAGCTATGGTTTTTCCAGTAGTGATGTATGGAAGTGAGAGCTGGACTATAAAGAAGGCTGATCGCCGCAGAATTGATGCTTTTGAGCTGTGGTGCTGGAGGAGAGTCTTGAGAGTCCCCTGGACTGCAAGGAGATCAAACCTATCCATTCTGAAAGAAATCAACCCCGAATGTTCACTGGAAGGACAGATTTTGAAACTGAGGCTCCAGTACTTTGGCCACCTCATGAGAAGAGAGGACTCCCTGGAAAAGTCCCTGATGCTGGGAAAAATCGAAGGCAAAAGGAAAAGAGGACAACAGAGAATGAGATGGTTGGACGGTGTCATCGATGCAACCAAAATGAATTTGACAAAACTCCGGGAGGCAGTGGAAGATAGGAAGGCCTGGCGAGCTCTGGTCCATGGGGTCACGAAGAGTCGGACACGACTGAACGAATGAACAACAACAATGCATGCATCTGTATGTATAAATATATAGGGAGAAATGTACCTAGAACAAAGAGATGGGATAGCTCAGCCTTTCTCAAACTATGATGGAGACGTGTAATCTCCAGGCTTAAAACTAGGGTATTTCAAGGGCCAGATGCAGGGGAGTGCTATCAGGAGACAGAGATCTAGTCTCATGCGCTTCCAGAGGCAACTGGTGGGGCCACTGTGAGATACAGGAAGCTGGACTAGATGAGCCTTTGGCCTGATCCAGCATGGCTCTGTTTATGTTCTTATGTTCTTATGTGTACCAAAAATACACACCCATCATCTTATCAGACAGTTGGTTCAACCATTAGTTTAGCTGTCCAGATGGTCTTTTACCCCAATTCTGATAAGGCCCATAGCGTGGGAGGGATGATAAAACATACAGTCGGAGGGTCTTAAATCTGCCATCCTTTGCACTGGCTATTGTAACTTTTGCATACTTCTAATCATTAAACTTGAGAGGCAAATGGAGACATGCCATCGCAACAAGGATAGACATTCACCAGGTCTTCATGGGATATGAAGGACAGGATATCCTTCAAGGTGGAAGAGGGACTGGAATAAATAAATATACCTCCTCAACAATAAAACCCGGAGCCACCTCTCAGTTGGGAGAGAAGAGCACACAGCATGCAGGCAGTTTTCTATCAAACCAATAATAACACAACTGTACCCGTGAGTTAAACACAAAATATTTAGGTTGGCACTTGTCGTTATCCTCTCCATGTTCTTCATATTCGACCCCACTTTGATGAAGCTTATCTTTGGCTTCTTCAAAACTTGATGAATACTGCTTGTAGTTGCTGTCCATCATAAAATTCAGCTCTGAATTGGCAGAACTGTTGGGTAGCATCACTATGTGTAGCGGGACTGTGGTGCTGTTGGAGGACCCATTAGCCACATGGTTGTCCAGCACAGGTAGTGGACAGGGTATTTGGGACTTCTTGTAGATTACCTGGAATAAAATTAAAAACGTAGCAAGAGGTTGTATGATGTCAGCAGATCAAACTCGGAACATCTCTACCATTTACTCCAAAGGAGGTACTGGGTAGGGCACAATTTTGTTCTCCAATTATCAGTAACATTCTGTATATCAAAGTTCTGTAATTGCCACCTGCATTCATTCTACTCATTTTATGGGGACCTAATGGCATTCTGGCTACTGTATAGCTACAGTTTTCATCCTGTCTTGGACCATATTATCTCCACTGGAATCAAACTGAAAATGCTCTATGACTACTGGAAGCTAAGTGGGCAAATAACAGAAACAGAGCTTTCTCTGCAGCAGCAGTTCTATTAGGCAACACCACATGAAGGGAATCTGGAACTAGATCAGATTACAGGCAGCCCAGGTAATCTTGCATTCATAATAAACATAGAGATAACATATGAAAATGGCCGTCAGATGCTGCCCAAATGTCAGTAACCACTGCAGAAAACAGAGCCACTAGTTATGCCTAATAGGAGGTTCAATATGTTAGTAACACATTTCACATAATTACCATATTTATTTTCCCATCTATAAGACATACCCGCTTTTCCAAACCCAAAAGTACAGTTTTGTAACTGCGGGATTCTGTCCCCGGCTGACTTATAAGACGACCCTCAATTTTCAGTCTAACAATTTTAGGCAAATATAATCTTATACACAGAAAAATACTGTACTCACCACACTCAGAAAGAACAACATGCAAGTAAGTGAAAATCCACTTGTATAGCCAAGATAACCTTGAGAAAGAATAAGAGAATGGAAGATTAATTAACTGGTAAAACTGGAGCTGGTCTGCCTAATGTTTGACAGATAAGCAATTTTTATGTGCATTTTATAAAGACAGTATTTACCTAAGTTCTTCAGAAGCGAAAGTGGAAGAATAACCCCAATGCTCACAAATATGACGAGGTAGTTGCCATTCAGATACCATTCCCTGGAGTGCAAAAACAAAATAGCCATGCATTAATCCATTTTGTAAGATTATAAGCAGATCTTTTTTTAAAAAAAAGAAAATATAAACCAAGTCATACCCAGAATTCTCTTCAAGTCCCAGAAATGCTCTGATAACTTCTGGAAGTTCATATTTAATTATAAAGAGGTAGCTTGACATTGCTGAAATGACAAATGTATTAGCTTGGGTTAAATGGAATATGACAACAGTGCCTTAAATACAGTACATAACATTCAGATTTTGCCATTAACTTGGAAGACTGTTCATATCAGCCTAAAGGGGAAAACCAGCCATTTGAGGCTGGGTTCCAGATTTAGGCATGCAAATGCGCTGAGGGATGCTCTCCCTAGCCTTCTTTCCACCTTTTGATCATCCTATAGTGAAGTACATAAGGCCAGACACAATAGAGTATGCTGTGGTGTGAAAAGGTTTCCTGAAAACCAATGGGAGGTACTTCCCTCTTCGGTCCTCTTCTGGGTCAAACCCTCAGAAAATTAGGAGTGCCGCTTCCTCTTGCTTTTGATATCCTGAAGCTTCAAAGTACCAGGGGTGGAGAGGTGGCCAGGCCTTTCTGAAATTATGTGAACACCAGTAGCCACAAAGTTGTCTCACCAGTGGTGGATGGAACAACCAGAGCTCTCATTTGCAGTGTATACTCTGAGTCTGGGGCTCTGCTCGATTCTATGAGGATGGCAGAAATTCTTGCTGCTTAGCTCTTCCTGTGCAACCAGAATGACATAACAGGGAGTGTGGCAGATTGCTGCTGGTGAAAAGCTTTCTTTTTCAACATTGGGATGTGCAGGGCTTCTACACAATGCAGCAGAGTCACATGCACCTCATTGCCAGAAGGAGCCTTCAGTCAGCAGAAATTTGACACTGCCAGTGATGCCATTCTCTTTGCACAGGCAGACAAGGTGGTCCTTATTACTCCTTTTTCAGCCTCTACCAAACAGGATTTTAACCACTTTGTGTGTAAGTTCGATTTCCACATCCCTGCTTTTCTGTGTGTGTTTGTAAACGAGGAGGTCGACAGCTTTTGTTTTTACTTTTACACAATCTGGTCAGGTCCAAATGATGGCGTATTTTAACCATGATTGCTTAAGACAAACTGAGATCAAATTACTATCCTTTGGTTTTTCAGTACTCACTTATCAATTTCTAGTTTCAGTTTAGTTTGCCAAAGTCCATTTTCCATTTGGCTTTGATTCCCATTTATAAATACAACATTTATCACTGCATCTTATAAAGTCTCACTGTGAAATGAATGGCACAGGGCATAAAAAAGTTTCCCATTTTCTGTCTGGCACTTTGATTTTATTCTGTTATACTGCTTGTGTCTATCAGCATTATATAGGACAGTGTTGGTGGCATGGGTGGCACTTGGAGCCCTTTCTGTGGCCACTCAACATCACCCCTTCACAGCCACCTGTTTTCAGGTTAAATTGCTGTATTGGTACTTTGCGAAAAATTAGTGGGTTTTGAATCGCAGTTTGGGCACTCATAAAAGGTTCACCATCACTGATATAGGACCTAGGCAACTTTAAATGGAACTTACTTCCTAAAAAATGTATTTAGAATTGTGGCCAATGGGCTTAGATCAATGCGAAAAGTAAAGAAGTTTGATATAAATTAGGCAAAACCAAAATAAAAATAAAACATAAAGATGAAAATGTCATGGCCCCTTAAACACCAATGTGAGCTTTCATGGACAAGTTCATTTTTTCAGACATAACAGTGGCATACATTGATATAAATTTTATTTAATGTTGACAAACACACTCTGGTTCTAACCCTGTTTCCTAACATCAATTATGCTTAGGCTAAAAGACCTGATTGGCATAAAATGGCTGAAATCCCATTGTTAACATAGTAAGCCACACTAAAGTCAGCCTAGTGACTCTGTTTTATAAACTTGAGTGATTCAAATGGTCCTATTAAACATGCAACTTACTGCTCTAAAGTAAGTCACAGAGAAGGTTCTTTTGAATCAACAGAATGTACAGAGTAGCTGAGTCACCTAAATCCCATAGATTCAATCGGCCTACTCTGACGTAACATACTACACTAATAGGTTGGATTTCAGCCAATAGGTAGTATCAAAATAATGCAGCTACTTATGATTGTATAACTTGTTGAAGAGCCATGCATTAAAAACAGATTGCGTCTCTATAAGGCCTTAAATGACTCTAAAATTAACTTCCAATATTAGAAATGTCATCCATGTCATTCAATTACTTTTATACTGTCCTGGGCAAAACAATTACAAGTTTCTATCATATAGTGTGCAAGACCACCGTGACACTGATATGCAATTCATTTTACATTTATTTTGAGCCCGATTGTTTTTATTTAAAACTTGCTCATTTGAAAATTCCTTCCCTGCTTACCTCCAATGTTTTGCATTGTGAGAGAGATAAAAGCACTGATTTTTCCTGGCCATCCAAATGCCTTTTCACCTAATTTTTCATATATTAGTGAGCCTAGGAGCAACAAAAGAGGAAGAAAAAATAGGCATTTTAATACAGCATTTTCAAAGGTTTGCCTTGCTCAGTAGATTGATCCAGCCAAATCTAAACACTTCTGAAGGCTATTGAGGTCAACAGGAAAGTTATGTGTGCAATCACAGTTGTCCCACAGACAACATAGGCAGAAAAGGAACTCAGACTTTGGCTGAATTGTGCCGGTTGTGCAGGACCGAGGACAACATTATTGCTGTTGAAGGGAACATGACATGGAAAAGCTACTTGTTAGGACTATGTGTCTCAGACTCTCCAACCGGTTTGATCAGTGAATGTCTAGCTGCAGGCTTATGGTTGAACAAGACAGTTTTTTTGTTTTGGCAGTATTCAGAGCATGGGTACCAAGTGTTATCCAGCCAGTCATTATGAGGAGTGCTTGAGGAAAATAGATATGCATGGCTTGGAGAAAATCCCCTAAGATTGTTAGGTGGTGTGCTAGCCATCTTCGGATATCTAATAGAGCTAGGCTCCAGAGTAGAGATGGGCATGAACCGCTGATTCAGGGTTTCATATCACTTTCTTTAGCAGCTCAACAGGTGTTGCTGAAGTGTTCCCAGCCCTGCCTGCCCCTGCCAGGTGCCCACTCAGAGGCAGTGTACCAGCTTCTCCAGGTCTTGTTTCTGAGTGTTTGCCTGCCAGAAGTGGCAGGGCTGAGAAACACTGAACACTTCGTCAGCGGCAAAACAAACCAACATGAAGTGCTGAACCAGTGGCTTGTGCCCATCTCTACTCCAGAGGGTATGACCTGAGTCAAAGGACACAAATTATAAGAAGAGATGTGGAGCAAACCTGAGGTGTGATGGTAAGAACCATTCAACAGGGAAACCAACTACTTTAGAAGGTGGTGCACTCTCCTTTAGTGGAGACTAGAGATGGGCACGAAATGCCAAAATGGCATTTTGTTTCATTTTACTTTTTGTTTAATTCGTTTCATTTGAAATGAAATGAATTTTAATTTTTTTGAAAAAAACATTGTTTTGTTCTTCGTTTTGTTTTGTTTCTTTTCTTTTTTCTTTTTGCTAGCACCAGCCAGCTGGTCCGCAGGCTAGGTTGGCACTTCCTCCCTTGTTTCGCTGGCGCCGACCAGCTGGCCCATGGGCGGGGTGGGCACATCTTTTTGGCTTTTTTTTCTAGCACTGACCAGCTGTCCTGCAGGCCAGGTTGGTGCTTCCCCCCTTTTCCCCCTAGCGCCGACCAGCTAGCCCATGGCAAGTTCAGCACTTTTTTTTAGTCCAGCACTAATTTTTATTATTTATTTTGACAAGCATGAAGATCGGTGCTTGTCAAAATAAACAATAAACAAAAATGAAACAGAACAAAATGAAAATGTCCGTTTCATTTCATTTTGCTTTTTCTTAAAGGACTTTTTCATTTCGTTCTGTAATGAAATGAAAAACAAATGACAAAACAAAAATTGTTTCCTGCCCATCTCTAGTGGAGATGCTTAAAATAGAGGTTGGACACTTATGATGCTATACCTGAGGATTGGCCACATGGTTGGCAAGGTGGCACTTTACCCTTCTGACTCTAGAGTTCTGGGATTTGAACAGGTTTCTGCTGTTTCTGTCCCTATTTCTTACTCTGCTTTACCATGTGGTGTTCAAATGAGCCCTGCATTTTTGTTTGCCTGGTTGTCATATGCCCGCCCAAAATGAGACTTGTGCAAGATAATATTTATCTCTTATATCTATATCATACCTCCTTCTTTGGACGTCTTCAGAAGTAGGTGAACTGAATAGAGAGACATGATGGCTACAGAGAACAGTAAGATTCTGTAAAGAATAAAGAACATAGAGAATCTTTATTAGAGAATAATCTTTGTGTTATCCATGCCTACATGCACACTTCAGTACACAGTGTCATTTTAAGTTTCAGTAATAAGGTCAGCAACTTTATGTGGGAAGAACACATAAAAGAATGGGAAGATTTCAAAGGCCTGTACCCAACCTGCCCTATGTATTTTAAGGTTACAGTAGACCCTTGTATAACAAATTGTTTGAATAACATAAAATCTGTGCAACATAAAAATTTCCAGAGATAGGGGAAATTTGCTTAAGAGAATTGTCTATGGGGCAAATACATACAACATAAAAATGGTCACAATTAGGGATTACTCTGTTTTCAATGCATTCCTATGGGAAATTTGTATCAAGGAAAATGTGCTTAACATAATTTCATTTGGAACGAATTAATTCCTTTATACAAGGTACCACTGTACTTTTATGGAAATGAAGAGGATATGAACCATGGTAGAATTAGGTATGCCCTGAAATAAAAGGAAATACTTCAACCTCCTTTTATTGGTGTCACCATCCTTCAAACACGAAATAAAGTTCATTTTTAAGTGAAAGGAATGACAGAATCACAAGATTTAATAATAGTTAAAAAGATACATAATGCATTCTTAAGTTTTGCTTTTTTCCTCTCAATCCCCGTTCCTGACTAGATGGCAGATATACATAAACACACAGGTCACCTGTCCACATTTAACCCCATTTCAACATTATGTATTGCATTTATATTTACATTTATGGTGCAGTGGTTAAAATGCTGTACTGCAGCTAAAACTGTGCTCATGACCTGGGGTTCAATCCCAGGAAGCCAGCTCATGGTTCACCCATCCTTCCATCTTTCTGAGGTCAGTAAAATGAGATGGGGGGGGGGGCATAATGTTTAGCCTGCAATTAGTTGTAAACCACTCAGAGGGTGCTTTAAGCTCCTTGGTAAAAGGTAAAGGTAAATTTCCCCCTCACACATGCATGCTAGTCATGTCCGACTCTAGGGGCGCTGCTCATCTCTGTATTAAAGCCAGAGAGCCAGTGTTGTGCAAGTCCGTGGCCATGTGGCTGGCATGGCGGCAAGGAAACACTGTTTTTACCTTCCTGCTTTTTACAGCGGTACCTATTTACCTACTTGCATTTTACATGCTTTTGAACTGCTAGGTTGGCAGGAGCTGGGGTGAACAGCAGGACCTCAATCCACTGTGTGGCACCTGGGATTGTAGCCGACAGTTTTCAGTGCTCTAGCCCACTGAGCACTGAGCTCCTTGGGGAGGTATATAAACAGCACACTCTGCTTTTGCTTTCCATGTATGCTTTCAGATCAATTCATATAAACTTGCATCTGTAAGTTGTCTATACACATTTTTCTCTTTTTCATGTTGCCATGCCTCTCCCCCCCCTCCCGGAGACAAAGCGTAAGTGACCACCCATCCTTTGCTAAAATTTTGGGGGCACATAGGAAACTATCCTTCTAGATGCTGGCTACTATCTTTTGTGTGTCATTTAAAATACTGCAATACTAAGTTACTTGCTTTCAAATTAGATTATTTTAAGTATACTGAAGGTTTCATCTTCATCATTATCTTCATCATTATCACCACCACCACCATTATCATCTGCATCCAAACTTCATTTTTAGCCTTATCCCCAAATTAGAGAGCATTAATCCAGGCCTTAGGAATGAAAATCAGCTGCTGAAATAGAATAGTCTATTTTTTTGTTTTTGTTTTTAAAGTTATCTTCAGAATGGGAGGAACCAGTGATGGTGTAAAAACTGCTCTGAAACATCTGCTGTTGCCTTTCAAATAGTAGGCTGTATGGATAGTGTATAGTCAGCCTGTCAGCAATTCAAGAACATTTGGCCTGGTCAGATGTCAGAAGGGCCGCAAGTCTATGGCTACATTTCTAGTCATACGGTTTCATATTTAAGGCTGTATGGACAGAGGACATTCTCCTCTAAGGTTTCTTATTTGTCAAATATAAATAAATAGTTACCTACTTAGTTGCTTTGCAGAACTTGAAAGTTAGAAGCTGCTAGCCCATGGTCCAAAAATGCACTCCACCCCCCCCCCCCATCTACTTTGCAATCACCTTGTGCTCATAACAGAGCGCAGGGCATAGATTAGGACAGATTTGCCTTAACTCTGAAAATCTGAGGGACCCCTGTCCCCTGCTGATGGCATATGGCAGCAGCATGAGGCACAGCACTGGTACCCTATGGGAATGTCGGGAAGTCTATAAATGTAAATAAATAAATAAATAAATAAATAAATAAATAAATAACAGTGTGCTATTCATCTTGCAGCATTTTGTAAGCCTACCCCACAACCATAAAGATAGCAAAAAGATCATAGCTATACCTACTATAAAAGTGAATTTATTATTTTGTTAAATTATTACCATAATGTAGCTTCCCTACTGGAAAAGGAAATGCAACTGACTATTAATATTTGTTTATTTACATAAAATATTTTATTCCCATCTTTCTCCTCAGAAGGGGCCCAATTTGTTATTTTTAACCAGTTACCTTAACACTGTGGCCAAAAGATATGTAGAACTTCTTGTCTCGTGACTTTCTTTACATTATACAAGGGACAAAATACAGAACAACTGTCCCAAATGTAAATTTTGTATGTGGGTATTCTGCCTGTTTCTTTTTTTTTCTCTTTCAAAATGCTCATCAATTGAATAACAATCCTTTCCTAACTTGTGTCAACTTGCAAGGGGGGAAAGCAGTGTGTATACTGCTTTTGATACTGAATACTACACAGGTGTATATTAATTCCCGGTGCAATCTGTAGGTATAAGGATTGCATAAGGGATGGGTCACATGGATTCTACACAGATAATGAGCATAGAGAAACTCTTATTAGTGCACTATTAGGTCAAGGTTTCTACATTTCTCTCTCCCTATGCAACATTCTGGATACTTACACAAAAAGTACAATTCCAGTGTTGGCAATGGCATAGGACAACCCTAAGATGCCACTTCCCATGATGGCATTGCTCAAGTTAAATGTCGACATCCCAAATGAAATATTTCCTGGATCCTGTTGGAAGACACCAGTGAAAAGATGTCATTAGTGAAGCTGTGTGCCGGCAGTGACAGTCCCAGAATTCAACTTGAGGCATAAACTTACGTATTCGTCTGCATAATTGTCCAACTTCTTTTTACCCAGAAAGCCATTGGAGAGGAACTTCTGGCTTTCGGCATCGTCGCCAACAAACTGACTGGAGAGGAGATGGAAATACAAGCAATCAAAGAGGAGATAAACACAACGGCACTCCAATATGGCATTTCTGATCAGGCTCTACACTTGGAAATGTTATAGTACCATGCAAATTAATAGAACTATGGAGAAGAAGATACCACCTGTTGTGAAATCTAAATGGAGTCTTGAAAAAAAATATTTTTATCTGCAAAAAATTAGAATGAGTATCTTTCTCATGATTGTGAGCAAGATCTAAACAGCTCACAAGCATGACCTCAGATTGTGAAGGCAAAAGGAGGGGAATTTCCACTTCATGGAGTTGATCAAATAAGCAATTCTAGTTTTTTCCTCCCAGAAGCCAGATCTGTAAGGCTGAAGAAGACAGGGATTTATTTATTTTTTGCTGTTCCCAGGCACCAAAAGGCCACTAGACAAACCAAATATCTGGTACTGGACCTAGAGGGTGGAGAGGGCCTGGTGGCGAAGCCTATGAGCAATGAGAGCTTGAAAAATCATCATCGACTCCTTTGACTTGGACCTAAGGATTAAGCCTTCTTCACTCACTTTATTGACAGGGGCTGAGCAGGGAGAAGGGAAATCCACTCCTATCTCTGGGCAGAGATGGGAGATAACAGGAGGATTTTCTCCCACAGTATTGGGGGAAAGCACTACCGTTCTCCACCTTGAAGATAGAAAAACAGAATCTTTTGAACAAGCTTGACCTGCCTTTCCCTTTAAACACCCGACAATTCTCCCCACCGGTGCCATTTCCTTCCTGTTTGGTTTGCTTTCCGTGGTCCACATCCTTTCATACCTGCTAATAGTGGCCTTCTCTGGATCTCCCATGTCGGTGTAAGTATCTTCAGTGCTTTCACCGCTGTTGCTCTCCTCATCAAGTTCTGTGTTGACTTTTTTCAGTTCCATGCAATCCATTTGAAAAGTCAGCAATTTTCAGTACACACACGCACACACTCTGAGGCGTCTTCCGTGTCAACAGAACTGTACCTTCTGCTTTAAAGAGTCTGGCTTCACAATATGTTGACTCTCAGAACAAGCTGTTCTATAAACAGGAGGGAAAAAAGTTCATTAACAATTTCTTCAAATTCAATAAATGAATGAACATTGCTCAGTTTATGTTGATTTTATCATAACTATGTCCCCGTTTCTGGGAAAATTTTATATAAATTAATATGTAGTCTTGAGAGTAGGCCTCTCAAACAAATGTAGAAAACAATTTCTACAGTAAATTGTCTTCCTTGATATTCTTTCTTTGTATTATTTATCGGGTTGTTGAAGCCCAGATCTTGATTCTGAAGTAGAAAAATGCTTACAAAATTACAAACAGATGCAAGTGAAAAACAAAAGGACACAATAAAAATGTTGTTGAGAAAAGATAATTTAGCACAAAGAATTTAAATATATCATTGAAAATATTCCTTAAATTGTTAAAGAAAAAAATCCTAAATACCTGCCCGAAAGAGGGAAAAATACTATGATAGAAAAGCCATTATACCAAAATGCACAGACAATTAGGTAAGAATGCTCATATTCCAAATGTAATAATGCAGTTATAAAAATATTCAAAATTTAAGAGGAAAAACAAGCTAGATTTGGTTGCTAAAGGTTGTATCAATGACACTTTTAAGCTCACTTGAAAGATAGTTAAATAGAATCATAGTTAAATGGCCAAAAGTGTTTGAATGTCACAATTTTAATGAAATTATTATTTTAAAGAAAAGCTTCTTCTCTTAAAATCTGTTTGCACATGTATGTTCCTAGTTTGCTTAAAGTTGGGTCATTTTGCATTTTGTTTTTGGTCTCTGATTAACCATGGTTGCAAGCAAGGCATTTTATATACAGAAAGGTGTTCTCAACAACTTGTGAGAATGTCCCATAAAAAGATGACAACGTCTATATTGCAAGGTGTATTATTAAAATACATGGCAATAGTATCATATGTTTAAGTAAACAGTGTAGCTCAGGTGCACAACATCCTGTTTTTGAGACAATGCTGGTCTTCCATTGTTTGTTCAGCTGGATACTCAGGTCTGCTCCTCATGAGGAGAAAAAGTTATTTTGACAAATTGCTGAGCAGCACATCCCATAAAGTGTAATTCCTGACAAGCACAGTAAGGTGAAATCAATTAAAATGAATTGCAAGGATGGGAATTATGGGAGCTGGAAACTTATAAATGATGGCCTATGCTTTTGTATATATATTTCCTGCTTTTGCACAACCACTTCTGCCTCAATTCCAATCAAATTTTAGAACGAAGTCCTCTCAGACATTCAGACCATAATCTTTCCTCTCATATGGACATTGAGTCGTGATAGCCTTAATCTTTTTGGCTGTAGAATCATAGAATGGTTGAGCTGGAAGGGCTAGTGAGAGCTCTTTTCTGGTGATCACATAATACACTCCAGCCTGATTCTGATTTGTGCCCAAGTTGTACTCGAATTTGGGGCTGTACAGCCATCTATGCCTGTACATTTGTCTGTCAGACATTCACTGTGCATTCGTGCATGTGCAGTAGCTGTAGGAACCTCCAAAGGTATACTTTCAGTAGGAGAAGCTTTCTAAATCACCCACTGCTTCCTGCCTTCTTAGTCTTCCTGGCATGCTATGTTTTTCTCAGTGAGTAGAGATGGGCACGAAATGACCATTTTTTTTAGTTACCGTTCTCTGTTATTCGTTCCATTACTTAACGGTACGAATAAATGAGAATGGTGTAATTTAGGAATGAACCGAACAGAACCAGAACAAATGAGTCCTCGCCAGCGGGGGAGGATTGAGCCCCGTTCTTGCCTCCGCAAGCGGAGGCGAGGCCGCGGCTATCTCTCTGGTATCCGCAGCGAGGGGGTGACAGCCGGCTAAGCTGTCACATCCCCGCTGAGGAGATCGGATTGCCTTCTTGACTCCTCCCCAGAGCCTGCAGCCCACCGGGCTGTCAGGCTGTGGGGCGGAGATCGATGAGAGGGGGCTCCAATCCGGCCTCCGTGCGCGCAGAGACCAGATCAGAGCCCCTTCCTTCCCGACTCCGCCCCAGAGCGGAGCCCCTTCCTTACCTACTCCGCCCCAGAGCCTGAAGCCCACCGGGCTGTCAGGCTGTGGGGCGGAGGGCGGCGCGAGGGGGCTCCGATCCAGCCTCTGCATGTGGAGACCAGATTGGAGCCCCTTCCTTCTTGACTCCGCCCCAGAGCTGTCAGGCTCTGGGGCGGAGTCGAGAAGGAAGGGGCTGCGAGACTGCGGCTCGATCTCCTCCACCCAGGGTGGTGGCTGGGCAGCTGTCACCCGGGGCAGAGGAGATTTGCCATGACCCGCCTGGGGAATGTGGGACTCCCGTTCAGCCCCGTCTGCATGCAGAGGGACTGAACAGGGGTCCCAAAGGGATCTTCCCCAGGTGGGTCATGACAGCGCCCGGTGCTGTCAGAACCTGCGCAGGGCAGCCGAGTCCCCCCTTCGCCCCTCTGCCCCAGGCGCTCTGTCATCCAGCATGGGGAAGGTCCCTTTAAGGCGCGGGGATGGCGGAGGGTGGCGTTGGCTTGGACTGCCTTTTCCTCGCCACCTGAATTTCCGTTTCCTTGCCACAGCCGCTGCCTTGACTGGTGGGCGGGGGAAGATCTCGCAGCACTGAGGAGAGACACCAGCAGGCGGCCCGCTTCCCCCTCAAAATCAAAACTCCGAATAATGAAGTGGCCCCCAGGGCCCCAACAAACAGTAAAGAACCGAAGCGGGGCCCCAGGGGCCGAAGAACGGAAACGAACGCCATTTTGGCGTGTCGTGCCCATCTCTAGTGAGAAGCACTGACATGTCAAGTCCAAAGAAAAAGGTTAGGAAACTTGAAAACATCCAAAGCTGGTTGGTTTCCAATACCACCAGCCAGCATCAACATGGCCATCTGGAGTTGATTAATCACAATCAGTCACATGTTCACAGCTACCAATGTACCTCATGAATGGATACTCCATGGGTAGTGAGTATATCATTTGCTTCAGTTTGGTTTGTCAAAGAACAACCAATTCACTTTGAGCCAATCTATCCATTTGAATTGTATCCAAAGGGTAAAATGTATTGGTGCATATTTGAATGCATCTGAATAATGAAAAAGCATGAACATGGGTATAATAAAGGACTCTGACCTGGTGGCGGGGGTGGGGAAGGTGATGAAATTGTGTTATCAACTACTGTTTGACCTCTAATGCACAGGAAAAGTCTCACTAGTTTCATTCCTGTCTTTCCCCACACTGCAATGAATTATGCAATTAACTCAAATTTACTCAACAAATACTGTTGTTGAAGCATGGAGGAATACCCATAGCTACTTGCTTGGTTGCATCAATGGACTATAATGTTCCTGACTGCTGTCTCAAGTGACAGATATACTAGTACCCTGTTTGGAACAGTGACAAATAATGAAAAATGAAAAAAACCAAAATTCTGCAGAGATAAAAAGGAGGCATTAAAAAAGGGCAAAGTACCACCCCACTCTCATGCTACACAAGAGGCTCAATGCATCCATGGCAGATTCATGGTTACCAAGAGAGCTTGGTATTTTAATTGGTCTTTTAGCTATCAATTTCCTTTTAATTTTGGTTTCCTGCCTCTATTTAAGCATATCTTAATCTCACCTCTAGTTTCTCTTCCATTTCTGTGTGTAATTTACTGGTACCAAGGTGATTTTGTTATTTTTTGGGGGGAGGGGGCAGTATCTGTGACTTTACAATAAAGATTGATCAATAGGTGCTGTAGCTCCCCCCCCACCCTTTCGTGGTTCATATACTGCGGTCCCGGTATATTGCAGGACTGCAGTATATGGAAAAAGTCCCCCTGGGGTAAGTTGGAAAGGCCTGTTTCAGGCCTCCTGTACTTACCCCAGGCCTGGTGGTGTTCCAAATGGGCCTCTGATAGCCTTTCCGGGTCCGCCGGAGGCCCCAAAAGTGCTTCCCAGCGAACAGGAAGTGACTTCCAGTAAATCAGAAATGACCTCTGGATCGCTGGAAAGCCCTTTTGGGGCCTCCAACGGGCCAGGGAAAGACATCAGAGGGCCGTTTGGGGTAATGCCAGGCCTGGTGTAAGTACAAGAGTAAAGGCCTCCCAGTCCCGACCTGACCCTGCATCCACATATAGCAGATTTTCAATTATCGTGGGTTGGGGCAGGTCCCTAGCCCCCACAATAGGTGGGGGGTTACTGAACCAAGTTTGAGATTGGGCTATATACAGCTTTTTAAACAAAAGTGTCAAAATAATGGCTGATACTTCAAAGAGCTCCCATTTCAATTTGAGTACCATCCTGATCTTTCTTGCTTTCCTTTGGATCAGTTTGGAAACACCCCGAATTTGCTTTGCATTGCAAAGAGTTTCCATATCTGGAGCACATTCCCTACATACTGTATTACACTGTTTAGTTTAATATAGGATAAGAACTCAGAATGTAAACCAGTGACTCTAAACCTTGGGTCCCCAGTTGTTCATGGACTAAGACTCCCAGAACCTTTTAGTGCTAGCTGTGCTGACCAGGATTTCTGGGAACTGTAGTCCAAGGACATCTGAGTGTACACTCTTATTCATGGAGTTACCCAGGCAGCTTACTGCACTGCAGGTAAATTAAAAAAGTATGAAATTGCAGTTAAAATAAATGGGTTTTCAAACTGGTACACAGAACAGGGATCACTCACACAGAATCATTACAAACTAGAGGTGTCTGAACAAACCTTTCATTTTTTGTTTGATAAAATAAAAGTGTATGAATGGGCATAGTTTCTTCAATTAGCACTTGTATTATTTTAATGCACTTGCATTATTCAGTTTTATCTGTGATCTAAATGCACAGATACATCTTACATAAGGTTTTTGTTTAATACAAAATATAAAACAATACAGGTTGAATGGCATATTTTAATAATTCAGGAATAATTCCATAAGTTACAATCAAGACAGTTGCCAAGAATAACCCAGTTTTCACAGGAGAGGAAGCTGACTGACATTTGTCACCTCAAAACTACTAAAACATGTCAATGAATTCAGTATCTGCGAGTGCCGTACATTAGGTGCATACAGCATACCAGCAAATTAAATACAGTAAACCTTAAAACACTACATCTATATTTAGATTGCAATTCTACGCACACTTATAAAAGAGGTGTCCTACTGACCCAATGGAAATTTATTCAGAGTAAAAACACAAAGGACTGTACAGTATGTATCCAAAAGACTGTCTCAAAGATTTCAAAATTAAAAGCTAATAGGAAGAACCTCATTGTCACTGTTGTAATGTCTTCCTCCTTCTTTAGTCTCTTGTTTAATTTTAAAAATTATACTTGCTTCCTAATTTCCTGTATGGGAATAATCGTCAGCTACCAAAACAGTCACCATTTTGTCGGGTGCAAACATGCCGTTCCAAACAAACATTCAGTCATCTATTTATATATAGCCCAAGAGCACTGAAACAGATATAGATAAAACTTTAAAAGTAGATGTTAGAACAAGCACAGCAGCCAGAAGTTAAATTTAAGATATATTTTGGGTAGAAAATTCAATAGCAAAAGCTGTTGTTTAAAATCTGTAATCTAGAATCTCCAGAAGGTCAAAAGAACAGCAAGTTGTTTGACAAGGTTCCCTACCAGATACCGCTCCTCTGCATAGTCCTCTCTGTGATCACTTTGGTCTCGTAACTGTGAGTGATCTCCTAATTTGTCATTAGGTCAGAGAAAGTTATTCGGGCTTACATGGCAGAGACCTTGTATTAGGAGACACAAGGGGGTCTCTTTAAAGCAACACAAAACAATATCCCTTTCACTGCTTCTGTACACATAATAAAGTCTCTTTTGCCTTCCAACAACCAGACACAGCATAGTGCCCAACATAGATGTAGATGAACAGCCAGAGATGGAACTGAAAGTTAAATGCCATTTGCAATACTGTTTAAAGCAGTAGAGAAAAATAAAATAAAATAAAATAAGAGAGGGCCACAAAGACTGTTGGAATGTTACATCAGCCTGTCTTGTTTTTAGAAGAATGGTTTAAATTATTTTTAATTGCTGAAGTTTAGGTGCCTTGGCAAAGTTTACATCCTTTTCCATCATAGCTTTCTGTTAAAAATAAACCCCATACATTAGGAAAAAAGATAATTTTCTTGATTCAGAAGGGGAAATTGCTGCATGAAATCCTAGCATAGTGATTGAAAAGCAAAAACAAAGAGTGCTATTTAAGTACCAGCCCATAGTGCTTAAATAGCACTCTCTGGGCTGTTCACAATTTCATTATGCAATCTACACATCCCCTTGCCTCCTACCTATGGAAGATGGGTGCTCAAATGCCTACCTGAAATGAAAGGCCGAGTCAACCTTGAGTCTACTACCTGAGCCCACAATTGAACTCAGGCTGTGAGCACAGCCTTGACTGCACTTTAACCATGGTGCCTCCAAAGTAGACATGGGCATTTGGACCCATTGACAACTTCCTATTAAGCTGTCAACATGACGTCACAGGTGCCATGCTGCTCCACCCACTTCCTAGCCAGCTGGACCACTCACCAGTTGTTGCAAGCTGCCATGGTCCTTCTTCCATGGCATAGCACTACTCTGGAAAGGAGTCCAACTGGTCTTGCATCTTCACCAGCAGCTTGCCTCCTTGATGTAGTGGTCAGCTACCAGAGGAGGTGGGGAATGGGCCAGCTGGGTCCCTGCCCTGAATAGTGCACTACCAGGACATAAAGACCATGGTGGCATGTAAGTAGTCCAGCCAGCTCGGGGGCTGGAATAGTATGGCACCTGTGGTGCTACAATGACAGCTTTGTACCAAGCTTTCAATGGGCCTAAGTGCCCACATCTAGAGATGGTCACGAAATGCCAAAATGGCTTTTCATTTCGTTATTCGTTACTCCAACCCCATTTTGTTTCATTTAATATGAAATGATTGTTTTTTGAAAAATTGTTTCAGATTTCGTTCAGTTTTTTTACTTTTATTTTTAGCATGGTCAATGCTTTTTATTTTTATCTTTTTTTATTATTATTTTTAAAAGTTCCTGATGCCAGGTCTCTTTTTTTTTTTTTGTTTTTTACAGCTGAGAGGTGCTGGACTAGGGCCAGCAGCAAGTAGCTGAGAGGTGCTGCCTTCCCCATGCACTGTTTTTTAAAAAAACTATTTTTTAATTTTTTTACTCCCAGCCTTACTCCCTCCCAAAGGCCGGACCAAAGTTTATTTTTTTTTTTTTTTTATTTTTTTAAAGTCCCACCGGAGCTGGCACCATTTAAATTTTTTAATTTTTTAAAAATATTACAGTGCTGACCATGCAGACCCGGGGCGGGTTGGCGCTTCGAAATTTTTAATATCCCCCCCCCCCAATTTCACAGCACTGACCATGCGGCTTCCGGGCTGGGTCGGCATGTTTATTTATTTTTTTTTAAAGTTCTCGCACGCCCGGCCAAGTTAGTGCAGTTTTTCCTCTTCTTTTTTCTTTTTGTTTACTCGCACTGACCATGTGGCTCCTGGACTGAGTCAGTGTTTTTTTTTTAATTAAAAAATAATAAAAAATTTTAAATTTTTTCTTGCACGCCCAGCCAGGTCGGCGTGGTTTCCCCCCATCTTTTTTCTTTTTGTTTACTCGTGCCGACCAGCTGGCTCGCAGGTTGGGTCGGCACTTTTTTTAAAAATTATTTTTATTTTTATTTTTATTTTTATTTTGTTTCTCATGCTCTCAGCCGGGTTGGCACATTCCCCCCCCCCTCTTCTTTTTTCTTTACTTGCACCAACCAGATGGCCCGTGGGCCGGGTCAGCGCGTTTTTTTTTAATTTAATTTTTTTCTCGGGTGCCTGGCTGGGTCAATTCAGCACGAGCTGAATCAGCATTTTTTTTTTGAAGGAGCCGGAAGCCCTCCCCACGAGGGCTGGTCGGTGGCAGCGATGAGTCCCGGGAGCAAGGCAGGAGAAGACTCCACACCGGGGGAACGAAAAATGAAATGAAATGAAACGGAAATTTCCATTTCATTTCATTTTTTTCCCAGAGGGGGCTCTTTGTTATTCATTTCATTACCTAATGAAACAAATAACAAATAACAAAACAAATTTTTAATTCAAAGGGGAGGATACACTCTATGGTGTATGCATATGACCTGACAATCCTTGTGCACCATAGACAACTGTAATTGCTACTGCCAAATTTCAGTGACACTACAGATGCTGGTTGCAAAATTAATTGCTCTTGCTCAATGTCCAGAGTGGTTTGCCCCCTGTTCAGCTCCTGGATTCTCAGATGCCCGACGTTGCCCATCTCTTTTTCATATGATGAGCTATCCTGGCATTAGGAACCCTTAACTTGACAAACTCTTGGCCAGGTTTACAAAAATCAAAGGTCGAATGTGATAATGGGAGTTCAAAGACATCCCTATTTCTTTTGAAAATGGTTCAATCATAGGAGAGGTGGCCCTGACAATGGAACCAAGGGCAGCACCTTGGCAGCTGGGCAGCTAAAGCTACTAGGCAACCAAGGCCACCATTTTGGCTAATGGTAAGGAATCAGGCAGATGTCCTCTTTCATGGGAGGCAGTGACCTGAGGTTGAACCAAGATGATCAATAATCATTATGACTAAGGCTGGAAATTAATGTCCCTTTACCTTGCAGTAAGTCCTGAAATTTATCAGACTTCTTCCTGGGTAGACACAAATCAAAAGCCTATGTATGGTCCTAAAGACATTTCATGAGATGTGAATCCTATTGAAATAAATGGGAACTTTGATGTAAGCATTAACAGGATATCCTGATATTCTCTAGTTCCATATATATTTCCAATTTAAGCAACCCAGAGCTCACAGCCTCAAATAATATCTCAAACAAACCCTGAACTCTCCAAATGGAGTATTACATTCCCATGATCAGTGTGGGCTTTTTTGCATAGTCTTCTTTCCACAATAAAGCACAGATTGTACTGCTGTAGATTTGTATGATAGGTCTGTCTGTCAATGGCATAGAGATATATTATTTGCTATTCACCAATAGCATAAAGAGATCACCTCTGAGCAATGAAACAGAGCAACCGTGTTTCACCTACAGTATAGGATGAAAGTCATTGCATTCAAGCATGGATAATGACCTATCTTGAAAAGAGACAGTTGTTCAGACTTATCCTATGCCCACAGGTTTTAGCGAAGTGTCCCTCCACCTCCAGATGGGCTGCAGATGTGTAACTCTGCAACCCTAACTGCTGGGATGGTCAAACATGAGTCCAACACATCTAGAAAGGGTCCTAAGTAGGTGCTCTAGCAACTTTCTGAAATAATAGCTCCTGTATGGTACAAGTTTATGCATCTCCACTAATATTACATTCCTCACAAAAAAGCCAACCTGTTGGTTATTTGTGCTCCACAGAATATATATTACCTTCACCATTATAAATGTGATCACATTCTTGATTCTGACTGCAGTTTTTGCCTAACCCTGGAAGCATGATCTTCTGTGTCTGCACCACATGCCATATGCTAAAAGCAGAGTCGGAAGGTACATACATAGTAGCATGGCTGAAACTCAGCATATCCTAGTCAGATCTGTATCTAAGGCAAGATGACGTAAGTAGTCAGTGTACATACTATCTTGAGTTCTGAGAAGAAAACATGGGATACTAATGAACTGGACAAAAATCTTCTTCAGTTCTAGATCTGTAAGAGGGGAGATTTGTTGTGCATACTTGCCATTTGTCAACCACACCACAGGCAAACTTTCAAAAAGAGCCACAAATTAGCAAATCTGCAAAATTATTGTGTTCAAATTTCTGAAGATGAAGAACTCCCACTACTTATCATTTTATGATAAGATGAACAATATGAAGGGCATAATTTCAATCCATTACTTATTCACATAGTAATTAATTATATAAATCTGTTTTAGGTGAAGACAGATAAAGAATGCCTACAAAATTAAAATCCAATATAGTATTTATTATTATTGAATCCCCACAAAAAGAGACCCAGCTACTGAAGAAAATCTGGCAATAAAAACCACTTAGCAAAATTTAATCTATTATTTCTTACTTTTTACATTTAAATATGAATTATAATGTTCATTGATTATACCCATATGTAATAGAATAATAAATATTGGCAAAATTACCTTTCTTTTCTTTTCTTTCTTTTCTTCCCCCCACAATAAGCTACAGCATCAATTTTAAAAGGGCACCTGTCTTTCAGAGTTTCCTCATCTAAGACCTTATACAAGTAGACAATGATTTAAAAGCAAAAGGGAGTGTATCTGATTAACCAATCAACAAGGAAAATAACTCAACACCTCCCTTTGTCAAACTTGCGTCAGTCCTTTACAAAAAAAAGGGGGGGGAGAGGGAGAGAGATTTTTTTTAAAAAAAACCCTGTTGTATATAGAGGGCAAACACCACAGTCACCAAAGATATTTGTTTTTTGAACTTGGCAATAGCACAAAATGCACATCTGTGGAAGATCTGCCACAGAATTCTGTCATGCTGTCAGGACCCTGTGGATCACCTATTTTGCTAAACAATACTTTCACAGAAGAGGCACAAAACACGTTGCATGATGTTTGTTTTTAAATGCCAGCTGCATCAGCCAAGAAGCAGATGGACTTACAGTCAGCCAGCAACTTTTTATTTTCATGTTTAAAAATCTCTCCAGCTATAGTCTTGGTTAGAAAGATAGGCCCTTATGCTTCACTGAGATGTCCTAACAAGCATTTGAATTTACAACACGTGTGAATTCAGGCCAATAGGATGGACTTATTGATGCTCTACAGAATTGGTTATGAATACCTTACTACGAAAAGTAACCAATACAAAATCTAATGCACATGGAGGAATGCAGCTAAAATCCTTAAGCATGTTTTTTCCTTGAACATGCATTTGATCTAAATAAAAGGAAGCCGTGAATTAATACGATTCCCTTACATGCCACTATGCCACTCTTGAAGAATCTGCTTCTAAAAGATCTGTATCCCAACCTCTTTATGTATGAGTTGTTTCAGACTTCTCCCCTGCACTCCCATTAATAATGCTCTGAGTCATTTGGCCCATGACGCAGGAAATCCCACAAACACATCTCCCTACCTCTAATTCTGATACAACAAAGGACACAAGCAACAGTAACAGAATCACCATTTGCTGGCCTTTTACAAGACCCCAAACCTGCTCTTTGAGCAGATTTCCTCTGCCTAACAGTAGGTCTAGTTCTAACATGCAGCCAAGAAACTCAGAATACTGGTCAAGCTGTGAGGGGGGGGAAAAACCCTGAAATGTTTGCCTGAAGAGAAACCAAAGGACTAAGCAAGAGCTGCAAGTGCTCACATACTGAGATGAAAGCAGAAGTATGATAGCACAGGAAGCTTGATAAATGACAAATTTGGAGGATACACTTATCGTTTGTCCATTGCCCTGGACAAATAAAAACAACACCACATTTCTCTGGAATGCAGCGAAACAGCGAGCCACCTCAAATAAATTTAAACATATCTCTTCTCATCTTCCAAGTTCACCTGATACTTTAATGAAAAGTAAATCACATATCAAACTAAATATATTAAAGATAAATAATACAGTGAAGCAATACTCAAAACGATATCCTGCAGTCCCTGGTCAGGCATTTCAGGGTCTGTAAGACCCTGTGGACTTCTCCTTCTGTTGGTAGGGAGGGCCAATAATTTCTGCTTTGCCTCAGGAAACAAAATGTCTTAGGCTGGTCCTATGGTGGAAGGTGTAGTCTTTAGAGTGCTGGAATGTGATGTGTTAGGACCAGGTTCTAGTTCCCACAGAATAGGCCTTTCAAAATGAGCACTTAAGCAGAGGAGGTCAGACATACCAACATATGGTCCAAATGGGAAAGAGTGCCTCAACTCTCAAAACATTTTTTAAAAATGGGGGGAGTACCCCATGTCCTTGTCACAAGCTGCCAACACTCACAGGATAAACCAATACACTCCTTCCAGCGCAAAACAGTAACTCTGAGGAGAATTTAAACTGAAACAACTCTCTAGTCTCATTTTGTACCAAATGTGCTGAATCGGGTGACTATTTGAGATTTCAGTTCCAGTATTGGAGACTGGGGATGCATGATGTCACTGTTTGGCAGACAAGGGTTGGGAGTTGCCTCTGAATCTTCTCTCTCCCCCCCCCCCTCTCTCTCTCTCTCTCTCTCTCTGTGTGTGTGTGTGTGTGTGTGTGTGTGTGTGTGTGTGTGTGTGTGTGTGTGTGTGTGTGTGTGTGTGTGTGTGTGTGTGTGTGTTGGAAGCAGTCACAAAAGGGAATTTGAGTGGGCAAAGCAACCAGGTAAGCCCAGCAGCTCAGGAAACATGGCAACCTAGAGCTCAGAGGAGAGACTTAACTGCCATTGTAGCAAGGTGATAAAGTGTTCTTGGTGGTTGCAAAAATTGTGGTCATTTCTTCTTAAGGCTTGCATCCTGTGTGGCCTTACTTATACCATGCTTCATCTATAGGGTCGGGTGTGTATGGCACTGCTGTTGGGATTTGTGGAAGACTCACGGTCTCTCTAGGGAAAATGTTTCTTTCCCTGACACTGCACTACTCATACCTGAGCTTGTGCAACAAAAATAATCAGGGGTTGTGATGCTGGTGATCCACTCTTCACCTCACTTCACTTCAGTCTTGGCAGACGTATGACACAGAGAAACCTATTTGCATTGAAACAAGGAGCCCTGTTGCAAAGGAGTAGAGATAGGCACCAATGCATCTTTCGTCTCCTCCAGTGTCACTGGCCCTCAAATTTGCCTCTGTTCCTTCTATAACAAAAGAATCACAGTGACTTCTTGAAAGTACAGTCAGTATTCTGCACACCATCAACCCTATTCATGGAAGATACATATGCAGAGCATTGCTCCTGAATACCTTATCCTTGGCTGATGTTTTGAATGAATAGGAAACTTCAGACAAAAGAAATATGGAATATGGCCCTAGGACTAAAAGTACTTAGTCAGTTCTGAATGCTGTCAAAAACTCACATTGATCACATATCAATGACTTGCCCGTCGCAAAGGTTCAAGGCTGACCTTCGGGGATTCCATGTTCATCCAGACCACATCCAATCCTCCATCGATAGGCAGAAGGCAAACAGCACCCTTGCCATAATAAACGGAGGAAAGAAAATTATAGTGACAAAGTGTGCAGACAGCCTCTTGGGGAGAGAACAGCCCAGAGGTCAGTTCAAAAGTGATGTAAACTCTTTGGGGGGGGGGGGAAGAACCATGCATTGATTGTGCAACCAGCTGCAGATAAGAGAAGCTCACTTGTTGAAGTGGTGCCCTTTCTAGACTGGAGCTTTAATTATGGACTGCTGCCTCCAGTCTAACAACAAACCTTTAAAAGCAAAGGCATGCAGACAGATGCTTTTTGGACTACATCTGCCAGAATCCCCACCACACCCTTTTGGGCTTTATTAAAAAAAAACTGCTTTCCAGCAATGCCACAAATAGCACACCTAGTTGCAACAGGAGGCCACGGTGGCTCAACTCAGTTGTTTGCAATGCAACAGCCACCGCTGAAAGTGCTGTTGCATAATAGCAGCTCATTTGTTATATGTTCAAATGGAAGGAAAGAAGTCAAAACTAAAGATCGTGCTAATAGAACAGAGCTAGGGAGAGTTACTGCTTCAACTCCCAGTTTCCAGAATTCCCCTATTCAGAATGTGACTCTGGCACTTGTTCAAAAATAAATCTTCCAAGTTTTGCGTTACAGGAAAAGATTTTCAATTTAATTGCTTAATAAATTAATGTTTTCATTTAATAATTAATTTAGTCAAAAACTTTAATAATTAATCTAATCAATAATTTTAATTAATTAATTTCCCCAGCTTTCTCCCTTGTAGGAACACAATGCTGAAGCTGCTTTATGCAAAGACAACACAATAATATTGTCACCGATCGGCAGTGACCCTCCAGAATTTCAGGCATTTGTTTTTCATACTCTACCTGGAATGGCAAGGAATTAAAGCTGATTTGCTCTGTGCACATGTGCTGTATCACTAAGAGAGGACTACAGTTCCTTAGTCATGCTAGTTGAGGCTAATTGGAACTAGAGTCCAACAGCATCTGATAGGCTACATATTCCTCTTCTCTGTTCAAAGTACTCCTGGTGCTTTCCAAGGGCATATTTTAAGTAAGAATTAACCAGTAATATTAAGCTCATGGTTGCTGAGAATGAATGTCAAGAAAACAGAAGGAAGCTGAGAATTCAAAAGAAGAAATGAAGCTTCAGACGAGCACTCAGAAATGCCAACTTATTATGGCATCTGAGATGACCAACATGTTCCAAAATTAGTCTTGAACTCTTGCTTCCAGAGTTAAAGCAGAACAAGATTCTTCTATGCCTAGAGAGGATGTTTTCTAGGTATAATGGAACTTACTGTGATATATAAATTTCTGAGCTCCAGTCTCAAGGGGCCAACCTTTTTTTTTTTTGCATTTCCACCATAGAGTATATCTATTATTAAGGGTTCAGACTGTGAAGGAGCTATTAACATAATGGACAAATCCCTTCTGAGCAGCAGGTTGTCACCTGGAAAAGTTACTTTTGGGTTACAAGTCCTACTGTTCCACAATCAGATTGGCATTCAGAAAGCAAAACCTCACATAATTTCCAGCATGTAGCAGTCCTCAATACAAGTCCCTGGAATTGCACAGTTTTGGGGGAAAGGAGTAGGAAAATCCCCCACATCAAAAACTAGTAGAGAAGCTGCTGTAAATATTTAATTTGACTAACATATTTTCATTGATATATTATAAACTGCAATTTTAACTTCTGTGAGTATAACAATACTCCATAGGTTGCATGTTCATGCAATAAAAGGTGCACTTCTCAGTCACTAATTTGCTGCGAACAGTCACCAAGTTGCTGATTTGCTATGGGAAGAGTCCCTTGTCAGAACAGTATTTTGAAAACAAAGTTTAATTTCTTATAGCCATATGGCATTTAAGTCACCATGAACTGTGTTATCTGCTCTGAGTGGTTATGAAAAGCAGAGTAAAGATCTTTCAGCTGCAAATGCATTTTCCCATCTGAGGAAGCCCACCCCTGCTCATGACATTATTGTATAATTTTGTGATCATGCTGATTAGCAGTTTCATAAATTTCAAAAACACAATTTGCAAAGGTTGTGCCCATGACCCCTTGAAAAGAGTCCAGGAAAACAACCTCGCTATGAGACTTTGCAACAGATGTTTGCTTTAGCTGAAACTCCACAAATGAGACTGCCCAGCACCATGGTACTTATTTGTTCCTGAATCTAAGGCTCTGGTAGGATTTTTCTATATGCAGGTCTCCAGCATATACATTTCAACCATGAAATTATTTTGTCAATAGTAGGCTGAAGACCATGGTAAGTGAGTTACATTTCTCATCGCCATGCTTGCTATGTTGGCAACATATTATTTTTTCAGATGCTCATCACTCCGCTCAGTCTTCTGTTTTGAATCCTTGATAATTTTTTTAAAGAGGGGAACCACTGGCTTATGTGCAGGAAAGGTAAACACTGCTGCATGTACTGTACAGATTTTTGGTGTTCCATACTGTAGGCCTGGATCAAAATAAGATAAAACAAGGAAACACTGCACACACTTCTAGTTCTAAATGGAATGAGCTGAGAAGAGAACTAGGAGGAAATGCTGCTAGTTCGGGGGGGGGGACATTTCAAAGATGTTTTATTGTTTTCAGCGATCTTGCATAAATGAATGTTTCCATTGGCCCAAATCTTGTTGCTCAGCATAAGAAATCACTCTACATCAGGCACTTCCAGATGAGATGGCTTACCAAATCCCTATTGATCGAATTGGTCTTTTTCAGTGTGATACACTAAGCTAAGCAATAGGATTTTGACCCCTAAATTAACTGTTGTGGTGCTACATGAACATTTGGTGATTAGAGATGGGCACGAATAAAAAATGGCGTTTCGTTTGTCGTTTGTTGTTTAGGGGGTCCGTTTCGGTTTGTTTCCGTTTTTCGCGAATTTTTGCAAAAAAATTCATTTTCATTTTCGTTCATTTTGTTACCGTTTCATTACCATTTATTTCAATTTTTTGTGATTTTTTTAGCTTTTAAAGCAGTTCAATGTATTGCCGTAATGAAAACGAAACGGACGACAAAATTTCTGGTGTTTCTGTTCGTTTTGTTTCATTTTAGAGATAAAATTTGTTTGTCGTTTCGTTGCGTAACAAAAAAAAAAACGAAAATGGAAACGAAAAATTGTTCGTTTCGTGCCCATCTCTATTGGTGATACATATGATTATATTGTGTATATGCAAGTGGAACTCTACTGAAAGCTATTCTCCTAAATTGTCACATAGGTTCAGCATCCTCTTCTAATGACGGCTGTAACAATTGGTTTTCCAGTTTTTTTCTTTGTACCAGAACAGGTTCTTGAAATGTGAACAATCTGGACTGACACACTTCCTTGGGATTCAGAGACCCTGAACATTGACAATATTTGTATTTCTGCCATCTGAGGGTATGGGAGGTTATGTGCATGGTACCAACCCTAAGTGCTTTCTCTGAAGAATTGTGAGAAAGCAGTCCCTTATTTGAAGGACCCTCTATTTCTTCCAGTCTGGTTTCCAGCTAAAAGGACAGCGGAGATCTTGAAGCTGTCCATCAGCATTTGTGATCCACACAGCTAACTGACTAGTCCACTATGGTAAGATCTATTAGTATATTTATTTCTAAATTTGCCTCCATACATGGGACTAGCAAATCCAAATTTTACACAAATCTTTATGCTTTTCTCTGCACGACACCATTTCTTTTTGGGTCACATGCAAATGGCCATCCTTTACTCTTGCTACTCTGTATGGTCACTTTAAAAAAGAAGGTTCCTCTCACCTCAAAGGAAGGAAGACAGCACCATCGGCATTTCTTCTCCCTTAACATCAGAAAGGACTGTGTGGGAGAAGGAAATATAGACACCTCCCAAACCCTCTCTCCTTGGTATCTTCTGACAGATGAGAGGCTGCTTGGCAAAGGAGAGGCTACTGAATATCCTCTAGATGTTTTGGATAATACATTCTGTAATTCTTTACCTGGTGCCACTCTGCCTACTTGTAGGCAATGACCAGAAGGCATGGTTTATTCTCCCTTGTTTACGCTGCTTCTATTTTAATGCCACAGAACTGCAAAAAGAACAGCAGAGGCCAAGAGCGCAACTTCTTAAACAATCTACGGATGAATCAAACAACACATTACTAATATAGTCCCTTGTTTTGATGGAACCATTGATGCTATTCTTGAGCCAGGAGTTTGTACATGTGCCCTGGGCTACCAAGTCAAATTAGATATGCAGCAATTCTAACAGAGCATCTCCAGGCAAATGAGATATTTAAGGAACTAGTTCTACACACAAATATCCCAGTGAGTTTCCATGGCCAACAAAATGCAGACCTCCCAAGCTCCAGTCCCTCACTTGATCCCCTCAACTGCCCTGGGTACCACAGGCAAGCAGCCCTGAATACAAGAAAAGCTTTGCAAGAGTGGACAAACAAAGAGCCTGGGAATTCTGGGAGCTGTCATTTTTTTAAAGGATTTTTCATCACAAACACTAACAAGAGCATTGGGCAAAAGGAATCAGTTACTCTCAAGCATACATTCCCATATGTTGCTGAACACCCAACAGATATCTATGCAACTGGCGCTTGAAAGAAGAAAAGCTGCTTTCATTTTTCTGCCTCATCATGGTCATGACATTCATCCTCCTCATCACAGGGTTCTTAGAAGCCTCTCCCCATGATAAAAAGGGGAGAGAGGAAACTACTGACAGGACTACAGACAGCTTTTGTGAACAGCAACACCAACACAAAGAGGGGTGCAATGATTTGGCTGCTTCCAGCTTTCAATAAGTGATGCACATTCACCATAGCAACTGCCACATCACACAGCCATCCTGCTGCTTCTAAGATCTCTGCATCTCTATTACTACATATCTACCTAAATATCATTCCTTGCTACCTAGTGCTTTTTTGTACCCCTATAGGAAGCCCATCCTCTATTAATCAGTTGGTGTAATCTTTTTTCCCATCTGTGTCTTTTCATTTTATTTTTTATTTTTTCACTCTGATACTTCCCTGCTTCTGCTCTAGGTTTCTTTCCTTGCACAGGAAAATCAAACCTGAAAAGTGTACATTTAAATATTAACTGTACATTAACAAAAACAAATCTTGAAACAGAAAACACCACCACCAATGCAGTCTGGAGAGAATGTCACCAAATATCTGTAGGGTACCCTATAGATGGAGGCTACAAGGTTGGCATTCTTCAGTGATGAGATTTTTTTTGGGCAGGGGCAGTTTTCTATTTCTGGAAAAACTGTATTTAACTGGAAGGAACTATCTACCATTTATTTAAGGAATGTTTAATAATTGTGCCACCTAAACATTGAATTATTCTCTTTAAGCAATTGAACAGGGTGCTTTTTTCTGGTCTGGGAGACCACCAGCATGTGCTCAGATTTTCTGGAGTGTGATCAAATGAGCTAGTAAAAACATGTTGTGGACTTGATATTTCTAAAACTTTGCATGTGAGGTTGTTCAAGTAGCCTAGCCAAAATCTTGTGCTTTGCCTGTACAACAGGACTGTTATCAACACACTGTTGCTAATGCAAGACTTTCTTTCTTTTGCTTCTGGAGTGAGTGTGCCTGCCTTGCACACCAAGACATGTGCACTCTGAATTGAAAAAGGAAGTATTTCATCAGCAATCTGTTGCTGACACTGTTCCCATCATACAAGCCCAACTAGCCCAACAGGACTCTGTCAAATCATTAAGATATGTTCTATGTAGAAATGCAAGCAATCATGAAGACTGACAATTATGGCTTTCCAACAGACCACAGACTTTGCAACACAACACGAAGTGGCTATTCGCCTTTTGCTATGCTTAATCCATATAAAAGATGCAGGTTTTCAAAACTCTCCAGTTAATGAATGTGGAATCTGTATCTATGATCCAAAAAGCTAGGAAATGCCCCCCAATTTCTGCACAATATTTTGCCCATATTGCTAGCAGGAAAAAGGATGCCAAGGTTTACATGGTAAAGGGCAACTTGAACGCTGACAACACCAATGGCAGCAATCAAGATGGTCTACATGATACAGTCTTCAACTCAGTAACACTCACACTTACTGGAAAACAGCCATGATAATTACATTGTGATTTGGTAAGAAGGGATGAAATAAGGGGTCCATTTCTGGGATTTTTCATTGTCTGGTGTCATTTTGTGAATTGTAGTGATAATCAAAAACTGAGATAATGTTTACTGAAAACACTCAGGGCTGGAACAGACTCAACTGGTCTGTGTTTTTGTAATGCAGAAATATTTTGAATATTTCATACAAACTTGTACAGTATGTTAATTCCCTGGAGATACATGGCATAAAGGCCTTTTCTGGAGGACTGTCACTTTGTTACTTTCTTCAAAGCAAGACTATTTCTCCCCACCAACACCACCCCCAAACTCTTCTAAGAAAACCTTCTTTTGGACTGTTTCATTGCCCTCCAAACATTTCCATTCTTGGCCCATGAAGTTCCAACAATGTATCTACTTTGGAAACTTCTATCTAGTACGTCTGTTCCACACACACTCAGTCTCATAACAAAATGGCTATTTCTCCTTTTAAAGGGATTTTTGAAAAGTATCAGTATTTCAGACCTGCAACTTCCAAATTAAAAAAATGGAACCAACCATTCTCTTTCAAGATAAGCACAATTTGTTTGGTTACTTAGGGTTTCTTTCAATCCATCTCTTTCCAAGTCTATGAACATACTAAGTGCCCCAAGGCAGGTACAAAGGTCATTTCCATCCCCCTAAAATGTCCCCAATTTGCTTGCTGGATATCTGAGCAGTTTGGGTCCTTGGCTGCGGAGTTAAGAGGTTGGGAGCTCATTTCCCCACTGCCAAATCCCAGGGCGCCCCCAAAAGAAGGGAACTGTAAACCACTTCTATGTATTTTCTAGTCTACCTAGAAAACCCTGGAAAACATTGCTATGTCAGAAATGACTTGACAGCACACAATGGCCATTATTAAAGTGCCCACATACTGTCAGGGATTAGGGGAAGAGCTTCCACAGCAGATAGAGTTGTTTTCCAACCATGACCAAAGTTTCTTTTTCATGAGGTTAAGTAATGGATAGTCCCTTTTAAGAGGGTAAAGACATAGCTCAGAACTGCAGCCAGAGGATGTAGGTTAACTAGCTACAAATAATGATTTAAAATCAACGTTTCTTTAAAAAAATTAGGATATAATCAAATTACATTGCAACTAGAGAATTTAAGCAGATATGCAGCACTTTAACATTTTTTTATTATAAATAAGTGTGGAGTGAAGGAAATATACATGTGTTTTAAGCTTGGAAGCAACATGTTAAAAGTAATAATGTTACTTGTTATTTGTGAGTGATAGAATCCAATGCCACTGTTTCTAATTTTTATAAGTGTTATCCTTCTGTGAACGTTTCCTAGTTATGTCAAAACATTAACTTGAATAAAACTCTCCATTTGTAAAACATCTGGGCTTTTTATTTTTAAATAGTATTTAACAGATAGAATTTACATGTACAGTAATTTAGAATAATTTTAAAGCTAGTCCTATGGTACTACGGATTAAGCTGTTGACAGTGAAAAATAAGTAACCACAGCAAATTACTTTTAATAGTAAGCCATTCTAACAGTAAAGTGCTTGGCTTTAACATATAATTCGGACGTTTTATGTTGAGGCAACAATGAAATAAAGGGGATGATGGAGTGTGTGCGGTAAAAACTGGCCAGCTGCATGTAGCTGGAAGTGTTACATCTGTAAAACACTGAGAGACAGATTACTTGGGCCATGTTGAAATGAAGGGTATAAACAGTCATACAGTAGCTTATCACTCAAGGTAAAATAAATGGGAAAAGGAGAGCTCCTTGGCTAAAGAATCTGCCTGGCAAACTAGTTTGCATATAGTTTAGATCTGCCAGATCGAAAGTCTGCAAAGCCATGGTGATATTCAACCTGTTGTAGGGCTGGAATAAGAAGTTTGTGGCACTCTAATTTTTTTAAATTAAGCAAACGTTTTTGAAAATTGAGAGGCATTTAAAAAAGTTAACCATAATGTTAATTAATGGCTTTTTGGACTTGGAATTGTAACTCCGCTTAATTAATTCCATGCCTTCCACCTTTAATGAAAGAGCACATATATATTTAAAGCAGTGGCTCCCAACCTGGGGGGTTGGGGCCCGCTTGGGGGGGGGTTGAACGACCATTCCACAGGGGTCACCATGAGCCACTGAAGAAAAAGGCACAAAAGGCTTGGGTCTGGGGGAGGAAGGGGGGAGAGTGAGTTACAGCTTGATAGGTTGGAGGGGATGTCAGTCAATGGCACTGGTGGCTGAGATTGTCTGAGGGTGCCTGTAGAGGGAAGTTCTCTATGGCACCTGCGGCAGTGGCCTGTTAAGTGGGGGCTTGTGGCCTCTTCCAAGCAGAGCAAGGGGTCACCACATCATGAGGAACTGTATTAAAGGGTCACAGCATTAGGAAAGTTGAGAACTACCAAATTAAAGGATGGAAGAAGGGTAAACCAAACAAGGAATCAATGGGAATGGAACTTCCAAATAGGAGCATCAGGTCTTTCCCATTCTTGCTGTTGTTGTTGTTGTTGTTGTTTTGTTTGTTTTTATGTGTTACCCTGCCACTATCCTACCTACGGAATGGAACCAATTCAAAGAGGGCAGGTGCTAGCTCAGTGAGCTAGAGCACCAGAGCCAGGGGTCAACATTTTGTTTCCCCGCTGTGCACTGCAGGAGAACAGATTTGTGTAATTTTGGACAACCCAGTCCCAGGTGCCCCGAGAAGAAGCGAATGACCAACCCTCTCGGAGTGCTGCTTTATACCTAGAAGACCCTGGAAAGACTTGTAAAGCCCGAGCTGACTGGATCACTCAAAGTTATTCCTGCAGAGAATAGTCAAGAAATGGTTTAGCTGAGCTACCCATCAAGGACTTGGTATGATCAAGCAGAGAGATTTGAACCCAGCTTTCTTTAGGCTTGCTTTGGGACGGCGGCCGGGGTGTGTGTGTGGACCGCGTCGGATCAGGCCCCCGCGCGCTCTTTGTGACTCCCGGGCGCCCCCTAGAGGGAGAAGCCCTCGGCGGAACTGGGCGGGCCGCTGGCTGCCGCAGCCGGGTCGAGCCGGGTCCCAGGGGGCGAGACGGAGAGGGGATTCCCTCTCCCGTGGGGTTCGCGCCCTCGCTGGCTGCCTCCGTCGGGGATCGCAGGAAGGGGCTGCAGCTGCCCACGGCCCGCGCTTGCTCCGGCAGAAGGCGTCCTCCCTGTGCTTTGCTGACACGGCCTTTCGCACCGGTCCCGGGGTTGGGACCCGGAGCTGGCCTTCGTCTCTCGCCACCGGCCCCCGCGTGGCTGGGGAAGGGGCTTAGTCGCTCGGCCGGCGCCCTCGTGGGAGATCAAAGCGAGTTTAGGAAACGGGGGGGGGCTGCCGCCGACCCTCCTCCTGGCCACTAGGCCGCCCCCTCCAGGAGGGAAACCCCGGCCAGCCAGGGTCGTGGAAAGGGCTTCTGGTTTTTACTCCCTTTGACAGTTCACATTCTCGAACTGCTCCCTTTGTGCGGCATTGCGACTGCCGGATCCCCTCCCAGCCCGTAGGGTCCGAGGGTGGGCCCCGTGCGGGCCGGTGCGTTGTGGGAGTTGCAGTCCGAAGCAACACTTCTGACGGCACAGTCCCCCCCCCCCACGCCGCCGCCGCTCTCGTTTTGGAACGCACGATGCCACACACACAAACACCCTCTCCAGCTCAACTCACTGCTCCCCACAGGCAACTCTGACAGTCCACCGAGCCCCGCCGCAAACAATCCGAGGATCCCTTAACAACTGAAGCACACAGCCCTCCAAGTAAGCCCCACGGGAGGCGACCGGGCTTACATCGGAGTAAACGCGTGTGGTCTAGTTCCCTCATAGAATGCGGTTTGTTTTTTTTTAAGAACACCCTTCTCACCTTGCCCTGCCCACACATACTTTCACTCCATGGATCGCCACCATCAGTGCCCGTCTCCCTTCCACGCTCAGGGGCAGCCAAGCCCAAGGTGCCCATTCCGTCGCTCGTGCCCTTTCACTTGGCCCATTCGACGTCCACACGCGCCTGCCCAAGTCGCCCCTTGACGTGGGTTTCGGGATCGATCGCTTGGGGAAAGGTGCCCATTAATCACGATGCCAGGAGCTATCTGGATCCATCAAACCAAGCATATCAAGAGAGGCTCCAGCTCTCCATCACCGCCGCCACCACCCCCGGGCTTTTCTCCCTGGGTCACCCCCCCCCCCGCGCCAGCCTTTCCTGTCGATCAGACCGACGTAGCTGCCAGTCTGCCGCCCTGGGGCTGCATTACACCGCCGCCGCCGCCGCCGCGACCCTCCCAACGCGGGATGGTTTGAAATGGAGAAAGCCAACCCGGGTTTCCAAAAGAGGCGCCTGCTTGTTAGTTGTAGCCGCCAGCGGGGTCTGAGCAAGCGGAGAGGGCTACCTGGTGCGAGATCAGGGCTCCGTCTCCTTCTGGTCCCAGCGGGCAAGAGGAAACGTCCCTCTCGGAAAGGTTCTTGCAGGTTCCTTGCAAACGCGTCGAAGGCGCGCTCGATCCCGTTACCGGACTTACCTTGTATTTAGGCCGCTTCTCCCTAGGCGAGGCACTTGAGACATGAGGTTGTCGCTAGGTTGTCGCTCGGGCGAAGGGCTACGAAAGTGTGGGCAGAGACCCACCACCTCGCGCTCCTTTCTTTTCTCTCCTCCTTTCGGAAAAGAGTGGAAATTTCCATCATGTGACGAAGGGGCAGCACCCCCAGCCTCCCCTTCCAGGAGGTTCCCCTCCTTTGCGGAAAAACACCCTCCAATGAAGCGAGCGGGCAACTTGAGATGTCAACAACCAAAAAGAAACAGAGGGGGGGGAGGGGAGGGACGGGGGGAGCATCCTTCCTCATTCAGGTGCGGACTTGTTTGTTTGGCTGCTCTTGGAGGTGAAAGTGCCACACACACTTGCACAACAATATACTGGTTGTGTAGTCATTTTTGTTTGGTTTCCTACCATTCATTTGTCTGGATTAGCCTTGCTTGGTCTGGCAACTCCATGTAGTATGCAAAGCAAACCATTGAATAGCCCATAGTGAATTAGTGTGTGTGTGTGTGTGTGTGTGTGTGTGTGTGTGTGTGTGTGCGTGCGTGCGTGCGTGCGTGCGTGCGTGCGTGTGTGTGTGTGTGTGTGTTAACTTTTGAACCATCAGCAGCATTGAAGGAGTGTTTAGGAGTAACCAAATGGATGAAAACAATACAGATGTTACCATAAAATCATAATGGCATGGCAGCAGAAAGGAACCCTCATTAAAACCAGCCTGAAACAATTTGGAAAGTTTGCTTCCTTTCCCAGCTCCAGCTCATTTTTTCAGATTTCCAGGAGCCTGTGGAACTTTGGGACAAACCAGGTGTGCAGCTTGGGGGGCGGGCGACTGGAGTGATTTTGTAGCATGCACTGGCAAAGGGGCGATGAGAGAAAGGGATAAGAGACCTTTTTGTGCATGAGCAGGAAGTCCGTTTCTGCCTCCTTCCCATCACCCTTTCATCCTCTTGCTGACATATCTAGGACTGCCTTCTTTTTCTGGGCAGTGTTTTGGCACAGCGGTGGCCACGTGTGGTTTGTGGCTGGAAGAGACTTAAGCATAAGTCCATGGACTGCTCATAACAGTAGCTGAACAAATCTCCCCTACTCAGCTTTCTTGGTAAAAACTGATGTCAGGAAGGTGAAGAGATGAGAGAGAGAGATAGAAAGCAGACCCCAACAGTAGTGACTTCTCTTCAAGAATCGCAGAAGTTCTATCCCTGCAAACAAGCTCTTGCTGGTATCTCACACTGCCAGGGGAGTCCCATTTCTCAGATTCTGGGCCGCAAAATGATTTTGAATCTGCTGGAACTGGTGGTAGGAAGGTGTTGGACTGGGGGAATGATGAAGCCCAGTGGAGCATCAAGTGTTTGTATACAGTATGGCATTTTCAGCCGCAAGCATATATTTTGATAGATGCAGCTTCCCAGTAGATTTAAAACTCGCATCATTTCTATGGAGGGGATTTGTTCTACTATGTAATGTAAGGGATATGAAAATGGAAAGTTTCTCAATGTGATGGCTTTATGGTGGTGGTGGGGCGGCTACAGGCACGGGGGGCGGGGGGGGGATGGACGGCGGTGGCCAGCGGGGGGGCTGCGGGGGGGGGGCAGCAGGCTGGCCAGCACCCTCTCTCCATTTTGGCGCCCTAGGCAACTGCCTAGTTTGCCTTAATGGACGCGCTGGCCCTGGCTGGAACAATAGCTTGTGCCAAATAAAACATCTTGAAGTATCCTTAAACCCCATTGGTTTTCTTGCAACAGACTAACCTGGCATTTGCCTTGGACATTTGTTCTGTTTTGTGTCTGTGTCATCTCTGAGAATAAATCTCCAGATATTCTAAAGGGACCACTTCTCTAATTGGTTCAAAGGGTGTGATTGTAGTTTGCGGCGATTACTCCTTTGAGGTCCTCTGAAATTGAGCACGCTTAAGGAATCTACTCTGCATTTATGCAGTCGATCACTGCATTAGCTCTGGTTTTCTAAGGAAAACTACTGGAGGCTAAAATAACACACTGGAAGTTCCAAATGAACAGTCTTATTTTGTGTTTAAATAGGAGAGCATTAGGAGCAATTTGCTTAATCTGTTACAGCAATTGCTCATAACATGTATTTTCCAAGTAAAGTGTATTTTGGACTTGAATTAACAAGCATGGGGATGTGGGCTGGTGTTAAATGCCTTGTAGGGTTGTTGCAAGGACCAAAGAGGGACTACCGATTCTTCCTTCAGTTCTTGAGAGCAAGAGTGGAACAAAGGGCAGTAATCTAATAAAAGCTGGGGGTCGTAGTTATGTCAGTTGTGTATTGCAAGCAGATAGCCACCATCCTGGACATGGACTTTCACCCCTTTATTAGCTGCTTGTGTGAAAAGGTTTTGCAGATTCCCCAGTTATGGCATCAGGCTCCTTTGAAAATCAGAAATCTTCAGGAGATGTGGCTCAAGAGGTACGGTGCCAGATGGGTGGAAATATCCTTTCCCTCTGTGTGTGCATGTGTGTATTCATGTGAATTTGATTTCCCTTTCTCCATCTCCCTTCCTCGGTGCCTTTTGCTTGCACAAGAGAGGTGGGGGTAGACCGAAGCCTTGTTTTTTTCCATTTCAGACTGGACTGGAATCCCACTTGGTAGCCGAACAGGATGATTCACTGCTCACAGCTTCTGTGTCAGGAAGCTAGGGGTTGCACAAGGGTGCACATAATTCATTTCTGCTTGTGCAGGGCCCTTCTGGTGATTAAAACTATACACTCAATGTGGAAGTCTAAATTCCTCTGGAAGTTTTGTGGCTCGTCTTTACTTAATGGCCCTTGTTTCATGTAGACAGCAGGTTCAGTTTTTTCCTAATCAGTTTCAATACACTCATCAGGAAATACTCAGGTGGATACACTTTTAGGCAATAGATTCAGTCTCAGAGAACTCCAGCTACCTTCCATTCCACCTTAATCAATCTGAAAATCATAAATTATATCTTCTGTTTATGTTATTTTCTAGTCCATAGGTTGAAACATTGTTTGGCACAGGAACTAGTCCAAACTTCTACTCCTGCTCTATTAGTATCCAACTGAGCTTGTGACATTATTAACCTTATTGGTTTTATCTTATTTCAAGGTCAACAAATTGAAAATTGTATAAATCGGAGGAAAGAAACACAAAAGCTGAAATCTTGTTCATGTAAGTTTCATGGCTGATGCTGTCATCCATCAGCACATTTTTGTTCTGTAAAATTAAACATTTTCCACTCCCATCACAAAGACATTGTGGTCCTCGGTAAGCCCTGTCATCATTAAGAACTTGTAGGGACCCAGGAATTGGAGGGTAACGTCTTTAATTGCCAACAGTCACTATTGCCAGTACAGTCATACTGGTGCCAGTGGTTTTTGGTAACTTGAAAAGTGCTTTGGGACACGCTTAGGTGGGTGTGGTTGCACTTAATTTTTTTGTAATGTCCGGAGCTGGTGGGGAAACAATTTTAAGCTCCAGATCTGGGAGCCATTTGCCGCAGATTTTAGGGGTCGTGTGAAAAGGCCCTATAATGGTCTCCTGAACTTCAGCTGCTTCAAAATGTTTTTCATGGAACTACAATAAGAAACAATAACACCCCAAGGGTAAGATATAATGTGGATATAATAATTCATCACCATATCTCTCCCCCACCCCCAGCCTATTGTTTTGGCATTAAATTCTCTATCTACTCAGGTTAAGGGCTAGTGAATATAATACTGCATCCTTAATGAACTTTGGTTAATAGATCCTCCTGCTCTCCAGATGGTTTTTCTTTTCTTGGAGTTGCTGCTCTTTCCTTTTTAAAGTAATAATTTGTTTGGTGTCTTTTTTTAAACAAAGTGATATGCAGTGCTTTAAGACAAACATTTAAATACAGACAGAATCGGGGCTATTTGGACATTTACGAGACAAACATGGGACAGAGTAAAAGGCTGAAGGCCACACACAGGGCAGAACAACACTCCTCCTAGATTTCTCAGATTAAATCCAGGTTTAAACCTTTCAGAATCAAAAAGACATTATGCAATAAAAATGAGGGAAAGGGGATTGAAACTATTAACATCTTGCATGCTGAGCTGATGCCAAAGGAGGGGAGTGGCAGCTTTATCTCCCCAACAAGTTCCCCAGAGTTCTCCTGTACACATCGTTTCCTGAGGCTCTTTGAGCGAGGCCACCCTGTGCTAGCAACCACTCTCCATATTTCTTTTTTAGCTACAGCACAAAGTGAAGGACTGCCATTCCTGTAGCACATTATCTAGGCATTGTAGTCTCATTTTTTCCTCCCTATCACCCTTCTCTTTAGAAACACATTTAAACTACTATAAATGTGTGTAGGCATGCCTGCAATAAATGCCTGTAGTTCTATGTAGATTTTTAGTGGTTCACCTTAGGGTGCTATAATCTAGCACTTTGCTCCTCCCCCTACACTGTTTTCCCACCCTCCCCATTGATGTCATATAGACTCCGTTTTTTAAAAAAGGTATCTTTCCTCTCTTTTTACTGTGTTTTCTGGGCTAGATGTGGACAAATAATTCTGCCAGAAATAATTTTGATTGTGCTATATAATGTCCTGCCTGCCCAAGTCACAAGCCATTTTCTTTTCCCCATTCATGGGAGTACTTCCTCCCAACCTATCTGGAAGTTGAGTCATGGCTACTGGACTTCTTTTTCTTGGGAGATAGAAATGTTTCGCTGCTCACCCAACTGCCTCAGACTGAGGAAGCTGTTTGGATAAGCAGTGAAACGTTTCTATCTCTCAAGAAAAGGAAGTCCAGTAGCCATGAATCAGCTTCCAGATAAACTCACCTGGATGACTGAGAATCCCTCACCTCCACTCCAAGATGCAGAAAAACACAAATATGGATCTGGCCAGAGTGCCTCAAAAAGGGAAGAGAGTGGATTTGGTGCCAATCTGTGTGCCCTTATTAGGGCATCTCTTGGGTTGGAAGGAATGGTCACCAGGATCCCTTATATTTGTTGTGGTTTATTTTGTCTTGATTTTACTTTCTCATCTTTCTGTTCTTCCCTTTCCTTTCTTAGAATCCTTGAAAATTTTAGAAAGTTGACATGTAAGTATTTCAAACAATGCTTTTTTACATGTTACTTATGATATTAAATGGAGCTTAGAACTTATTACAAACAAATTACAAGTTATTTGTGTAAATTTGCTTTGCATTTTCTTTCTCTAAAAGGAGTGATGTGATCAGTGGCATAAATCTCTGTCTGTAGAGCCTGACGTTGGGAGTTTAGTTCCCCACTGAATGGTCCCTAGGGGCATGCTGTGGCCCCCTCTATATCAGTGGGGTGTGCCAGGCTAATTGGTAGGCGGGCATAGCAGTGGAGAATAGCAGGGTTATGGTAGCTGGGAATAAGCACTTCAGTTTAGGTTAATGCTCCCAATGTAACATTGCTTCATGACTTTATGGGGAAATTTACAGTGAGGTATTCATACATTGTGAAGGGCCTGTGCTCCTTGTGAGAGTCTATGTAGCAATACCCAGGAGGACCGCTTAAATCTGCCAGGACAGCCTGGCAGATTTCAGAAGCTGACAATCTTGGGCCTTAGCGCCAACCTCTAGGATATCACTCAAGACATCAATTGAAGCACTCCTCTCATAAGACGAATGTTTATGTTAGCACAAAGCTTCTTCAGTTCTGCTTGATGCAAATTAGCTCGCCTATGTTTTGGGACCCGTCACTGAGATGTAAACACGGGCTTCATTCACAAATGTGTTTGCACAGACATGGCATCTTTAAAGGAATTTGCCTCTGGAGGGATACTAATCAGTCAGCTAATTGCAAAGTTGACATCTCATATTGCTTCATTCTCAGCTGCTACACTGATACTGTAAACAAGCCGAATCATGAAACTGGAGGGAAATCACAGTTTTATGTCCAAGCACTGTCAATTAATTGTCAGATTCAGCTCTTAAATGAGCCCTACTGAGGTGTTCAGAAATGAGTTAATTTGAAAGTGTGAGCTGAAAGAGGTTTCTAGATCTACTCAGTCGCTATCATCATCATCATCATCATCATCATCATCATCATCATCATCATCATCATCATCATCATCATCATCATCATCATCATCATCATCATCATCATCATCATCATCATGGGGAAGAGAGACTGTCTAGAAAGAGAGATCCTGCTTAAACCTGGAGCATCTCCATACAACTGGGAATAATAATAACAATAAAACTGTCAGGGTTCCAATGGTACACTGGCCTGGGTATAGCAAATAGCCTCCTCTCCAGTGTGCTCTTTATGTGAAGATAGCAACAGGCAGGGGCACAGCTAGAATTCTCTATCTTTTCAAACTTGTTTCCTTGTGAAGTCCCTTTCAAACTGGCCTGGTAGGAATCAATATTTATTTTCTTTCAGTTGTTTTTATGTCAGCCTTCTGCTGTTTACTGGCAAAAAACTGTGTTTCCATGACTGCTGGCCTTGTAAATGAACCCTGAGTCGGACAAGTCAGTTGTGTTGTGTGCGGGATTTATTTTTACTCATGCCAGATAAAATATATCATGGAGAATTATTCCCATTTCAGCACCACCGAGTCGTGTTGTTTCTGCAAAATTAAGCAGTCCTAAACTGTTCAGTTTTCCTTTTTTTCTATGCAAACACAATAAACAAGGGTAGCTCAGATACAGCATCAAGGTTGCACTCAGTAAGGAGTCTACTGCTTTGTGCTGTGTCAGTCAGTCGAATTTATTAATGTGTAAGCTTTTCTCAAATATTTAAAAACACAAAATGCTGCTGATACAAAATATAAATAAAACCAACAGGAAGAACAGAGCAAAAATCCTTCTTAATCTATAAACACTAGAGATGGGCACAAAATGAACAATTTTTCGTTTCCGTTTTCATTTTTTCGTTTCGTTACGTAATGAAACGACAAACAAATTTTGTCTCTAAAATGAAACGAAACAAACAGAAACACCAGAAACTTTGTCGTCCGTTTCGTTTTCGTTACTGCAATACATTGAACTGCTTTAAATGCTAAAAAAATTACAAAAATTGAAATAAATGGTAACGGAATGGTAACAAAATGAACAAAAATGAAAATGAATTTTTTGTAAAAATTCGCGAAAAATGGAAACGAACCAAAACAGACCCCCTAAATGACAAACGACAAATGAAATACCATTTTTTGATTCATGCCCATCTCTAATAAACACTGCCTGCAGGTTGTTTGAAATTATATTGTAATAACTTGAATTTGGGTGACCTCAGAGGGGCCAGGGGCCAATTTCAGCTCCCAGGAGCCACCAGGGTTGCACTAGCCCTGAAAAGTTAAAAATAAAAATAAAATTTTATGCTGCTGATAATCCACTTCCAGTCTCAGTTTTGTCAGTTCGAAGGTTTCTTGGCTGGTTCTGAGGAACTATGTGAAATAATTGCTCCTGGGGGTCTCCAGAAACAAATAATGACTCCTCACCTGACCCTGGCAGAATTTATTATATTCAGAGGCTATACGTTTAGCCTTGGGGTGGGGGGCTGCTTGTCCCTCATCTTTGTTTGAGTCTCTCTGAAAAATTCTATTTTTCCTTGACCAGCTTGCTAATGTTCTGTGCTCTTCAAGGTTCGTCCTTTTCCCCCCAGAGATACGTTTGTGGGGCTATCAAACAGCATTTCCTCAATGGATGCTCTGAGACTCTGCAATTTCATTTGAAAGAGAAGTTAATAGGTTGGTCCTCTCCTCTCTCTGTTGTCTTTCCACAGACAGGCATATATCTTTTTATTCAGGCAGACTTTAGGCATCCGACCTCATGAGGTATAAAAAGACTTCTGGCTGGTGGGTGCTTTAAATTGTGTCTTTCATCTTTTATGCTTGTGTTTGTGGGTTTTTCTTTTGAAGAATACGACATTATTATTATTTTTCAATTTCACTGGTAGCTTCCTTGACTGAAATGTGGGCAGATACATTAATTAAATAAATATTTTAAATATTTTTTCTTGTTGAATTGAAATAGTATTTTTCATACATCATCAGGTATGTGGACCTGGTCATAAAATCCACAAGTGAAATATGAAAAAAACAACAGTTAAGCATTTATTTTACGTAGTCCTTCATGTTGCTTCCTTCCACTTTAGGTTTCCAACCTTTCACTACAGACAATGGTGGCGTCTGTGTCAAATAAGAAAGTTGAGTCTTCATCAACCTCATTAGCTTTCCCAAATACTGTCCTTGTTCTTTTTCAGGCTCTAGGGTACTGTCTACACTTAGACGGACATGGTCTCCCTCTAAATGGTAACGCCATAGCCAGCAACTTATATGCTTCACGCTGGAAACCCAAGGAAATGATCAAATGGTCCCCCCCACCCAGAAAATAAGAAAGATGGGCTCAATAATGCATTCCAAAAGTGGCAGTCCATAACTGCATTGTGTCTTCTATTTTAAATGTGTTAAAGCCAGACATAAGGATGAACAACTGTGGTCTTCCAGGTGTTCTTGGCCTGTATCTTTCCTAACCTCAGGCTCGCTTGCCTAGTTGGGCTAAGGTTGACAGGAACTGTAAGAGCAGACCATCTGGGCAGCCATAGTCAGTCATCCACTTCTGAGATGCCCCACTGATGCAGATCAAATTTTTTAGGTTTAAGGACTGAAATCTGGTCCCCACTACTGCCTTTTATATAATCTGAGTCTTCTGGATTGATTAATATATACTTTAGTAATTTAAACTGGAAATCTGTCACAGATTTATACTGATCAACAACGATACCTCTAGAAAACACGTGTCCAACGTTAATAAGGAGCAAGCAATATGATGAATGCAAATGAGCTTTAAAAATTCATGACAGCAGCAGCAGCAGCAACAACAACAATCTTTGTGCAACTCTATGAGAAAGAACAGATGTTTTGGAGTTTAAAAATATCAATGGCAAAATGGCTGCTCCTAAAGCCAGTCTGTGCTGGGAGGGGCTCCTTTGCCTCCCTGCACCCAATGCAACTCACAAATCTTGGAGCACGTGGTCCAGGTGGACAGAGCCTATATAATGCTCCAGTGCAGGCATCACGTCCTCTCTTGCCTTGTGATGTTTCTCCCTCCCGCCCACCCTATCCGGATAATGAGATTAGCTGGTTGCGTAAGGGCCGGATGGGATTTTTTGACTGCTACTCAGATTGGCTGGAGTGGCAGTGAGTTTTTGCCCTTCCCCTTCTCCTTGATTCAGGTGCAGTTTTCACCCTATCCGGTCACAACTGGCGGTTAGTGTAAGTGGCAGCTCAAGTGAGGCAGTACTAGAAAATTGAGAGTTACTAGCTACCCGCAACCCTCAATCTTAGTTTTAGGATTTAGAATTTTAGTTAGAACATTAAACTGGCCCTTAGATGAGGACTGGCCAGACAGTTTCTTTGGGATGGGTGCAGTTCTAGTGGACAGCATCCTCATGAATTTAATTAGACCCTGGACATATGCCACTTGCACTATTATGAGGTCCACCCTTGCTTTCCTTACACAGCTAAAGCCACAGTTAATCAATTAATTGTGACCAGTTTAACTCCACAATTCTTGTCTTGCCTATTTATTTCAGGGCTGTGGGGAGGGCAAAGCGTTAGGCAGCTATTCTTCCACATTCATTTCAACTGCTTGTTCAAAATTGTAAATATTAGCTATTATAAACACTCACAGATTTGGGTCAGTATGTTAATTTATAGTTTGCTCTAATAAGACTGCCATAAAGTTATCATGTGCCATATATTATGATTGTACTCCATCCACATTTGCCTAATATTAAGCCCAGTGGTCAGGAGAAAAAAAAACAATTAAAGAATGAATGTCAAGACAGACAAACAAACAAACAAACAAAAATGCTGCTCTATTCTCACTGGGGAAAACATAGTGGGTCATTTCTATTTTCATAAATGTGAAAATGGGGTAAAATGATATATACAGAAACAGTCACTCAAGAAACAATGTCACAGCAGGAAAATGTGCTCAGCAATATCTAATAATTCTGGGTGAACATGGTAAGAAGTGTGTTTAGGACCGTGCTTGCTACTTGGGAATAGTGTATGCTTTAATATAGAGCACCATCTAGCCCAAAGGCTACTTTGAGTGGTTAAACTTGGACACTTATGAATGCTAATTGGCTGGCCTTATTTGACAGTGGGCAGAATGAAACACCAGGTGAATTCATATAACAATGGATCCTGTGATCAGTTTCAGTGCAATGTAATGAGGCTTTTTGAGCACCCCCCAATAATGCAAGTTTTAACTCTTTTCCACTTTTTGTGTACGTGTCTCAAGTTTTCTATCCAGTGGCAAGTGCCAAGTTCATACAAAATATTCCCACTGGTGAAAGGAAGGGGAATTGAGCTTCATACTCCGTCTCTAGCTTTGGTGCCATTTACCACTATTCTGTTGGGTTTTCCACGCCAACTAGCAGAGATATTGGGACACAGGTGGAAAGGGCATCAGAAGAGGGGGAATCAATGAAGTTCCATTGGCCTAGTATTCCATTAGTGCAATGATGTCAACATTGGGTCCCCAGATATTCTTGTACTACAATTCCTGGAAATTTTAGCCAGCATAACTAGTGGTAAAGGCTTCTGGGAGTTTTAATCCAAGACCATATGGGGACCCAAGGTTGGGAAATACTGTTCTTGTGGGATTCCTCTGTTGGATTATAAATCTCCTTTGGATTTAAGGACCCTTTCTACATATAGGTGACAGATTCTTGACAAACTCCCTTTTGGGCAGAGATTTCTGTGATTTTGTATCAACAGTACCATTGGTTAACAGAACATCTGACTAATTCATTAAAATTAAATAATTTCTCCAACTTGATAACATTTTCAGATCTTTAAATGTCATTATTGATATGGTTAAGAAAAGCTAAAAATGAGTGACAGGCAAAATGTTATCTTGTTTTAATGTGTTGCTTTGTGTTAGCGTTGGGAGGGCTTGGGCATTTAGAAGAATTATAACTGCATTTCTAAAATTCAGAACTAACATTTTACTAATGTGCTGCTAATGCTCAACACAACAAATTAATTTTGAATGTTTTCACTAAAACAATGTCAATAAACAGTTTTTTTCAGTTTCACCTTAATGTAAAAGTTAACATTCCCAAATGCAGATCTATAACTGGATATATTTCTATATAGCTTAGATATATATTAATGGTTTAGGTATCTGGCTCCCAGGGATGCTGGCACATCTTTTGATCTAAGTGCCAAGGCCAAGTCTGAGTCTTTGGGTAGCAAATCCCAAGTACCAAATCTGGATCAATATTAAATATATGCCCCCCCCCCCCCAGAAAAAAACAGGATAGGTTGGTGGGTTCCAACTCATAAGTCGAGTCCAAGTCATTAAAAATGGTACCACCACCACCACCACCACCACCACCACCATCATCATCATCATCATCATCATCATCATCATCATCATCATCATCATCATCATCATCATCATCATCATCATCATCATCATCATCATCATCATCGGGGTGTTGTCTTTGTTCTTTACACATGGACCAATGAAAGAGAGCAGGATAACAGATACAATGAGATAAATCCTCATTATATCTCCAAGTCAATGATGCATGATAAGCACCATTGTAAACAATGCTTTTGCAGCAATCTTGGTGCAGTATTGGAGGCACTGATCTTAATACAGGAAGAAAGCCAGAGGACTACATTGTAGACTCAGCTTGAGATACCTTTGAGATACCTGTGGGTGGGGAATGGCTTCAATGACTTTATAGCCAGCCTTTGTATTACAATTGATGCCGATTTGCTCCTGAATAAACCAGCACTGTAATGGAAGAGATCACTTGCACTGTAGTCTGGCAATGCAAAGAATATGCATAGTGGTTGCCTTTTGTCATTTCATGTCCTGTAGTGCCAATTAAGAATAATGGTTGTTCGTGCATACCTCGGGATTAGACTTACTGGAAACTGAGAAGAGACGCAATTAGGATATGTGCTGTAATGCTTCTAACATTTCCCATAAAGCATTCCTTTTGAAGCAGGTGCTTGGAGGCTTGCAGTTTATACAGAACTATGCATGATCCAGACCCATGCACTGTAGTATACTGGGATATCACCATAAGGCTAGGCAACCATATGCCCTGCATTCAGTTCTCTCTCCTACCCCCACCCTTTCCTCTGGTGTCATAAGAAAAATTACATTACATGCATCCCAGGAGCGAGTGCCCAAGTCAGCTATAATTACAGCTACATTACAAACTGTGATGTAATTGGCAACGTGAGGCGATTCCAGTCTCCTGTTGACAGCTAGGAGAAATAATGGGAAGCCTCGATAGGGACAGCAATGTAAGAGTTGAAGAAAAACCAGTTTTTGTGTCTTTTGTGTGTGTGTGCGTGCGTGTGTGTGCGTGCGTGTGCGAAGTCTTAAACTTATCATGTTCTATAAATGAGAAAGAAAGCAGAAGAAAAGATTTGTCAAAGTATCACAGTTCTATCTGTACTGAAGGTAAAAATAGCTGTCTGCCCTCAGGCACATTGAAGTGGCAGCCTCAGGGGAAATAAGGTGGGGAGTGAAATGACAGAACTGGGTGTGCCACATGCCTTGTGCCGTGCTGTGTAAGGGAACCTGTGCCTTATCAAGTTTGGCTTGAGAGGCTTTCCCACTGCCATGCTGAAGTTAAGAATCTACTTCATTCTGGTGAACAGTGGCATTTATTTATTTATTTATTTATTTATTTATTCCCTGTCCAAAGAGGGAACACCTGCTGTGTGCTTGGCACTCTAGGCCAGCTGACCAAATAATGGTGTTTTTTAATAAAGTGATTTTAACCAGTATAATAAAATAAAAATTTATAAAAATAAATAAATAAATAAATAAAGTTTATTTATTTATTTATTTATTTGTTTATTTGTTTGTTCATTCATTCATTCATTCATTCATTTGTTCATTCATTTGTTCATTCGTTCGTTCATACGTACGTACGTACGCACGTACATACGTACATACATACCCTGCCCATCTGGCCTCTCTGGGAGGCTTACAACAAGGCTTCCACTCCTCTACTGGGTGATATGAGATTATTACTTGAAAAAGTTGGAAAGTTACCTTTTGAAAGTTATTCATTACTTATTCAAGTGTTTGAAAAACAATCCAAAAATACTCATGACATTCAAAGGGGGAAGTCCTTATGTTACTTATTATACTGCTCATTACTTTTTCATGATTTCCATTCTCAATTTAAAATAAAATAAAATAAAATAAAATAAATAAATAAATAAATAAAATAAATAAAATAAATAAAAAAATAAAGACATTATGCAAGCTCTTCGAAGGTCTTGGGTGTAGAGGCTGGAGATGAGGGTCAGTGTCACTGTGCATGTTTCTGTGCCTTTCTCCTCTATTCATGTACTTCGTCAGAGAGAGTAATGGGCATGAATGAATAATGGATGGGAATAATGGGAATAATGGATGGGAGCTCCATTCTATTCTTTATCTAGGAGTTTTCACACTTGTGTTAATATCTGTATCAATTTTACATTTATATTCAACCTTCCCTCCAATAAGCTTAAGATGGCACACATAGTTCTCCTCTGTGTTTTATCCTTCTAACAACCTTGTAAGGTAAGTTGATAGGACCTCATGGCACAGTGGTTAAACTGATCATGATATGGCTTCAATCCTATGTAGGTTCAACCAGCCCTTTCATCTTTCCAAGGTTAGTAAGTTGAGTACTCAGCTTGCTGGGCAGGGGCAATGTGTAGCTCGTACAATTACATTGTAATCAGCCTAGAGCAGTGATGGTGAATCTTTTAGATACCGAGGGCCCAAAATGTGATTCAAAACACACTAATTTTTTTTCACAAAGTGCCAATACAGCAGTTTAACCTGAATACAGATGACTGTGAAGGGGTAATGTCAGCTGCCCACAGAAAGGGCTCCGAGTGCCACCTTTGGCACCTGTGCCATAGGTTTGCCAACACTGTTTATAGGGGAACATTTGGTGTTAGGTTCAAAGGAGTGGGTAGGCTACTCCAAGGTCCAGAGATGGATATGTGTTGTCTTGATATTCATAGAATGCCCAGCCCATATAGGCAGTTCGGTGGGCCAGTGGCTTGGCTCTCTCTGTAAAAGCATCTTCCTCTGTTTCAGCAAGTTTGTAAATAATTGAGAATCAGAGCCCAGCTATTCTAGCTCCAGGTTTCAGCCTGTGCAGTGAATCATGGTGGCTTGTGGAATACGATGTGCAAAAATGTCCAGATACATTCATTTCAAACGTATTTGTAGACAAGAATGTAGTGTTCCCATGCTTTGTCCCCAGGCCCTTTCACAGGCTATTGACAAGCACCGCTTCTAATTTTTCTCTTTCGCTGCCACCAACTAGCTTCAGTAAATTAATGCTTTCAGGGTGATTTTAAATTGAATAAAGATAAAAGAAGTTTATTTATTACAAAGTAGAATTAAAATCATAAAGGTAACATGCTTGGGTACAAACAAAAGGAACAATATAGCTCAAATCCACTAAAGTTATATACAGATAAAGCTGATCATTTGTATTGTGGCGTGGGGTTAGTGATTCAGCAGTGATTTCAGCTCTGAGACAAAGAAGGCTGGAAACAGCTTCTAGTGAACAGCTCTTTAATCAAGAAGAGACAAGACTGGGGACTGGGGAGAGGAGGTTACATTTATAGGGGCCAGGACTGGCTAGGAAAAGATACATTTTGGAGGGAACAATTACAACCAATCACAAGGCTGCCCTTTGGCGGGAACCAATAGGATTGAAGATCCAAATGCAGCAACTATAATCAACCAATAGGCCTGTTCCCTTTTGAACAGGGAGGCAGTTCCTTCAACCAGCAATTACAGATCAATGCACAACAATTTGCACACCCTGTTCTTCAGTTGAGAGACACTCATCACTTAGTATCCTCACAGAAATTCTACAATCCTATATCTTCACTCTCTTGTCTTTAACTGTTTCTCAGCCAGACCCTATATATCTTTTCTCAGTGAATGTAGGACCCTATCTACCTTTCTCTTAGTGCCAGTCTCTATCTGACTAATTCAGTGCTGGCCTGAGCCTTAAATCCCCTCAGGCTCCTCCCCCAAACTCACTCATTTGTTCATAAACCACCAATCTACATAGACACAGTTAATAAATTATTCAATACAAAGGGGTAAACACCACAAAGAAATTCCTGGATTTCCAAAAGAAATGGCTATCTGGGTTGGACATTGTGCACATGGATCCAATCCAGACTCAGTTCAGACAAGGATCCGCGTGAGCTGTGAAATGATAGAAATTTTATTTCACACCTGAACCAAGATACCCAGTGTTAGCGAATGCTGGCTTTTAAAAGAACATAATGTAACACATCTTCAGAAGGAAGGGACATGCACTGGTTGAGAGGAGCAGCTGTCATAGCTTCAGATAGTATTTAATGCACAGCACACGGCTGGCGGGATGGCTGAGTATTTATTTTTTTTAATGAGGGCCTTCATCAAAACAACCAACAGGCCTGTTTATATAATCTGCAACGCTGACCTTGTGTTTGGACAAGTCAGGAGGAGAAGACCTGCAAGCTGTCATTTCTCAGCACTGAAGCATTAACGTGATGGGTGATGATTTGAAAGGTTGCTGCTCCCCAGATACTACTTCCTATGTTGAAATGGTACCGCAGGGGTTGGGCCACACTTGGTTGTTGTTAAAAAGAACCGTATGACAAAGGCAGAGGGAGGGATGCAAATCTTGGAGTATGCTCTAGGGCTGAACTCGTTTAGGGCTTTGCTTTCTCTGGCCTTACCTCAGAGTAAATATAGGCAGGGTTGTGTTGTGCTGTTCATGTGTTAATGTGGACATAAAGCAACAAAGCAAAGCAACATGGCACCCTTCCTGTCAAACCAACTTTTTCTGTTCTAGGTGGAATTTATGGGCTTGACACATAAAGCAGACTGAGCTGGACTAGGGAGTCTTCACTAGGTTTGTGATAGTTTTCTGACATCGAGTTTTGCATTCACATTTCTTCTAGACTATCTTTGGGATGACCAATACTGAATGAATACTAACAAGAGCATTTATTTATAGATGCCTGCCTCTGAAAGTGATCTTGCCAACTCCACTGCAAGCCAAGAATTGCTCACTTTCAGTGGACAAGGGCAGCTCTGAGCCTGACTTTTTGGCGCCAAGGCTTCGTGCCTGATCCATGTCTTTTCTGCCCGGGTATGGGAGCTGATATAAGTTGGCTCCCTCCCTTCCCCAACCTCTTTGTGGTGAGTTTGTCAGCAGTACGAAGAGGAGCATCGTGCTTTGTTTGTTTTTTAAAAATGATGACAACGAGGATGAATGGCAGCTGAGAAGAGCGAAAAAGGAACGGGGAGAGATCAGAAGAGGGGATAAGCAGCCTGCACTGCAGCCAGGGCGCATGGTTTGGTTTATATTTAGAGGATAGTTGAGTGGGGTGGGCTGAGAGGGTGGGGAGAGGGATGAGTGCGACTTGCGTGGTCACCTAGAGGGTGTGGGTGGGGAAAGGTGGATAGGATAGATAAACAACAACAAACAAACAAACCAAACTGATCTGGCTCCTTTCCCCACTTTACTCGGGCTTAGCAGAGCAATATGCTCCCCCCCCCAATGTCCAACTCCTCCAGGAGCTTGTTTTGAAATTGGCTCTTGACTTGGCCAGTGGGAAGGGGAAAGAAGACTTGTGGTTCACAGTTCCACAGCCTGTTCTATGTGCCTGACAACTATTAGTACCTCTAGTGGCACGTTTTGAAATTGCTGGCTATTAATCGTGTCCCGGGGGAGGGGATGACTGGCTTCACCCAGCTTTGTAGTCCCATCCATCATTACGGGGGATCTGGGAGATTTTGGGTTCCAGGTTGAGCCTTCTAGGTTGTATGGCTAATTGTTGAGTGGTATCTGAATATACAATTGGTTTACATAAGATTATGCAGCTATCTGGGACAAGCTTAGCCATTTGAAGCAGGAGCATGCACGGGTGCATGGGCTGGTCGATACCAGCCCCAGGGGTACACCAACCAGGGGCACTAAGGCCCATATGGATTATCCAAAAGGGGATTGAAAATAAAACAGCCAACATTATAATGCCATTCTACAAAATGATAGTAACGCCGTATCTGGAATATTGTGTACAATTATGGTCACTGCATCTCAAAAAAATACATAGTAGAACTGGAAAAGGTGCAAAAGAGAGAGATTAAAATGATTACTACTGCAGGGGTGTGGTATCAGGAGACATATATCTAGTCTTGTGTGCTCTCAGAGACACTTGGTGGGGCCACTGTGAGAGATAGGAAGCTGGACTGGATGTGCCTTTGGCCTGATCCAGCATGGCTCTTCTTATGTTCTTATGTTCTTTTGATTTAAACCAGTTATATTGCTCCTACCCTAAGGAAGTAAAAGGGGGAGGGCCCTTGCCTTGGAATCTGGATGGTTCATATCCATTAATTAGTATATGATTATAATTTGATTGCCGTCAGGTAATCAATTATACTGCACAATATCCAAAGGAATAAGGGGGGGGCTTTGCCTATAAACTCCATCTGTTTGTTTATCCCTCGGGGACCTGGCTGGTGGAGAAGGGTTTTTTTTTATATTATGGAAGCCAACAAAAGAGGTGACAAAGCAATAAGGAAGGTGCCTGCTAAGAGGAGGGCTTCCCTTCGCCCCCCTCCCACAGAATTATCTTCATCTTCATCTGATGAGGGCCTCCCAGATTATGCAGCTATCTGGGACAAGCTTAGCCATTTGGAGCAGGAGCGCACACGGGTGCATGGACTGGTCGATACTGGCCCTGGGGGTAGACCAACCAGGTGCACTAAGGCCCAGAAGAGGGCCAAATTGCAAAGGATGGGGGGATTAATGTTATCCCACATTGTTTTTCTGGAGGGCGAGATTGCTGGAGCAGCACAAGCTAGGTCTACACTGCCTGATTCTCACCATGCAGGCCCCACTCTGCCAGAACCCGTTGTGCCTGCTCAGCTGAGCTCCCAGGTGCACCAGGAGTCTCCCTCCAGAGGGCATGAGGAATGGCCTGCCACAGAGCCAGTCCTGGTAGGAGTGGTGGCATGGTAAGTAGGAGCATGGAAGTGGGGCCGTCAGGGTCAGGTGAGTCTACTGCATTGCACACTAACAGTATTCCTACGTGGGGGTTGGCCATGGGGCTCTACCCTCCATTTTTCAAAACCCTACACCCCTCTCAGTGTGCCAGCCTGGGCCAAGGAACGCCTGTCAATCCCGTCACCAGGGCCCCACTCATAGAGTCCCGCTCTCAAGTTGATGTCCCAGCGGCATTCAAGTTTGGGACTTTGGGTCACACACTTTCCAGATGGGGCCTGCCTCCACGGCTGCAGCTATGGGCTATGATTCGTTGAGTATTCAACGTATCAGTAGGTGGGGGCCTCAGAATTTCCGAGTTATGTCCAGCTGTTGCTGGAGTGTTAGGATGTGGCCTTTCCTTATATTTCTGTAGTTCCAGGTTGACAGCAAAGACAAGGTCCAGAGTGAGGGTGTTTGGCTACAGATTTTTTTTTTTTGTCTTCTGGGCACTCGAGTATGCTGTATGTTCACATTGGGCGCGTGTGCCACTACTGAATGGCAGGGCTGGAGAGGCATGCTCTGGCATGAATTCCGCAGCTGGGCAGGCCATGATATCTCTGGAGCCCCCACCCCACCCCCTGATTTCTTGCTGATCCATCTGGGTGGCAATGATTTGCTGGAAACATCTGGCAGAATGCATATCCTCAAGATCATGGAATACCTGAGTGAATTCCAGAAAATGTCACCATCCAGGATAGTCCACCTTAGTTCCATATTTAGAGTGGAGATCAACCCATGACCCTAGACAGGTGGATGTGTGCATGCCCGATTATGTCTTTTGTTGCTAGAAATGACTTTTATTTAAGAGACACCTTTCCATTGCACCCATCCCAACCATGAAAAAGTCTGGATGGTATGAGTGTGTGACATTCAAATTGCATTAAACTGTGAACTGCCCAGAGATTACCTGAAGTGGTATGGGGCGGTATATAAGCAGAACACTTTTTAAACAGAACACTTTACATGTGTGTGTGCAAAAGTCATGAATGCACCAAGTGAATGTGCTAATTTGATATCTACCTCTTACTGATATCTGACTATATCCTTTGTCTTTCTAGTAAGGTGACCTTTGCAGAATGACTTTTTATTCAGCTCTCCAGTGTGACAGCCAGAGACAAAATGATGGAACATTTTTGAAAAAACAGTGGGCTAGGACATTACTGGAAAAGGAATCTAATGGCAGATGGAGTGTGGTGTAATCAGGAAAGAGGAGGCCAAGGCATTTTGGGACTTCCTCCTGGAATTGCCTCAAAAGTAAAAAGTCTCCTGTATTCTGAGCATCCTTCCTTCCTTTGTCTCCATTGCAACAGCATGGAACGGTCCCAGTTCTCACATATCAGTTTCTGATCTGGAACATGGAAGGAGCATTCTTCCAAGCTTAGATGTCTCAGAGAATATCCTCCATTACTCACTTACGAAACCTAGAGAATGCTACACAATCACTAAGGCTGCAGTCCTATAATTGCTTATTTACATACTCCAGAATGGCTTTACCATCCCCACCACACACCGTGAAACAGCTTTTACATTTTTGAGGTCTGTGAGGATTCACCTTCTCCCTCCTTGTGAATCCTTTTTGGCCACAAAAGCCACCGTGTCTTGCTTCAAACCTCCATTCTTCACTACAAAACCCACCAACTCAACATTAACGACATTAAATATCCCATCCGTCTCTTCCTGTACCAAAAGGGACAGAAAAGGATTCCTCTCTTTGGTTTCTGAAAGGTCCTTTGGTGCAGTGCCTGTCAAGCAGTCCCATCTGGGTTTCAATGTCTCATCTGAATCCCTGAGTAATGGTAAGTGCAATAAAGCCAATGAATTATCTCCATTCCATTCCATGATCAACATAATTTGTTCCTTCAAAGAAACTCCTCACCATTTAAAAAGTGACTGGTCCAAGTCTGCCATGGAGTCTTCCATTCCTTAGTTCTTCACTATAATTTTTTCCCTCTCTTATTTTCTTATTCCATTCTCTCATTTCCTATTCTCCCCAGTAATATGGTCATTTAGGGAGCAGGGTCTGTCATTTCTCTTTCCAGTCTCTTCTGCAAGGAGCACTTATGGGTCAAGGGATGCTCTGTCCATATTGGACTCACTCTTTACTTTTAGTCTCCACTATTCTAGCCTCCACCTCTCTCTCCTTAGTTTTGCCATTCTGCTCCCTATTCTTTCTTTCTCTCCTGTCTCTCTAATACCTTCAGCTTCTTTTCCTCATCCTTCCTTCTCCCTCTGTTATGCCTGGTTTTGTTTTTCTGGTTCCTCCTTTTCTTTTTTTGCTTTCTCTTTCCCCTTGCGGTCTTGCCATTTTGAGCACTCGCTCTTTTCCACTGCAGAGGGGACAGCATCAGGCTCCTTTTGCCCTCTTTTGCACAGGGTCAAATTCATATTTTCACATCACTTCTCCACTCTCACTGATATCAAAGCAGCTTTTTCTTAAAACAGCAAGAGTAGCAGCAAAGACGCAGCAACTGGCTTTAATGTGTGCAAATGTATAAAAAGCAACAGGAAGTAGAAAACTTTGCTAAAGCATTGCAGGAGTCTAGGAGATTTGGAGAAGGTAGCCGTGTTAGTCTCTGCAAGAACTCCAGGCAAAAACCAAAGAAAACCAAAACCAAATAAAAGGCAAAAAACATGTGGCACCTCAAAGACTAATTTCATATTTTAATGTTACGTTTCATGGACACATCCACTTCTTCAAATGTATAGCAACAGAATTTATTTATTTATTTATTTATTTATTTATTTATTTATTTATTTATTTATTTATTTATTTATTTGTTAAGCTTATATCCCGCCCATCTTCCCAAGAGGGAACTCTGGGCGGCTTACAATAAAAACCAAGTAAAACAATCAGGGGCAATAGAAAAGGGATAGCGGGCAGGACCCAAGCAGAGATGGCGCGGGCAAAAAACAAACAAAAAAAACCTAAGTAAAAAGGTTGCCAAATGCCTCCCTGAAAAGGTGTGTCTTCAGGGCCTTTTTTAAGGCGGGCAGGGACTCTGCTAGGTGCAGCTCACTGGGGAGATGGTTCCATAACATGGGGCCCTTCCAAGAATGAGGTGTAACATATATAATAGAATACACATTCCATACCAAATATTCATTAGCAGTTGTATGTAGGTATATTCCATGCCCATTTTCCACATGCTAACAGATAACTTTTTCTGTAATTTAGTAGACCGAGACAACTAGTTTTGATATTACTGAAATATCAGTGTTCTTTATCCCTCTGACTTTATTCTCTGAAGACTGAGTATGGCCCCTCACAGGCAGGCAGAGGTTAAGCATTCATACCAATTACCAGCAATAGACATGGGCACGGAGCGGCGAAATTGTCGTTTCCGTTTTTGGTTATCGTTTCCGTTATGTAATGGAAACAGTAACGATAATTACGCCGCTCCAGCTCAAACCCAACCTGAAAAAAGAAAAATTGGGACGGGGTTTTCGTTGTAGTTAATGGCGTCACGCCGATCGCAGCGATTGCGCAATGCCAAGCAGCACAGAAAAAAAGTTTTAAAAAGTAAAAAACACCAAAAACCGACTCCCGGCCAAAAAAACAGGCGAAAATATGCCTGCCTGAGGACACCTACCAGAGGGGTGGTTTCTGGGGGGGGGTCCCGACCTTCTCCCCCTCTCCTGTCCTGGTCTGCTTGCACCAGGCTGGGGGGGTTCATCCTCGTCGACTCTCGCATGCCATGCGGTGGGGGGGGGATCCAAAATGACGACCACAATTTTTCTTTTGAAATTGTGGTAAAAAAAACACACCAAATCACCACAGAAACATGTGAATTTTATTTATTTTAAATGCCTGATTTTTAATAGTAGCAGCAGTGGGTTTTTTATAGCAATAAAACGTCACATTGATTTTATTTTATTTTATTTAATTTTTAATTTTTTTAGACCTGCCCATTTGGGCTGGGCATGGGATGGGACCATGCAATTTTTTTGAACCATTCCACCAATGGCATGGCCAGGTTTTGACTGACACTTCTGGATGTGCTAGAGGGCATAAAAAGCCGAGGCACCTTCCAGAAGTCACAGTCGGGTCTTGGATGTGGAGGGTGAAGGGCTGTGTGGCTGGCTGCTGCTGGCTGATTGGAGGGAGGCTGGAGGCTTTAGATTTAAGTTAGGCAGGCAGGGAGGGAATTGAATTTAGAAAATAATTTCTTTGATTCTCTGCAGCTTTGTCTGCTGAAGGGAATAGCAGTTTATTCTTTTTTTTTCCTCTGGCAGTTTGTGAGGATTTTTTTTTCTGATATTGGGTAAAGGGGGAGGTTTGACTGGGAGGAGGTGTGCGCCGGGACGCCCCCATGCTCTGGGAAGTCAAATAACGCTAAATCGCGGTAGAAACGACAAATGACAAACGAAACGACAATTTTTTGAAAAATTTCACGAAAAACGGAAACGACCCGAAACGGACCCATTCCGACAAACGAAAACTCAAAACATCATATTTTTTCTGGTTGTGCCCATGTCTAACCAGCAACATTACAGATGCCCTTTCATCATGACTTGTTTGCTGACACACCAGTGATCACTTTCTCTGGTAGGCAGGTGTTCTTCCATGAAGTTCTGTACGTTCTTCATAGAAAGTTCCTGGGGAAGGATAGTTCAAGCAAACACATTCTTTATCTGGAATTCAACAGGCTTTTAGTTGGTCACCATTCTTGACCAGCAGGCAACAAAGGCCACGAAGGGAGACAAGATTATTGGGTTTGCAATGCTTCAGAGCACAGGTGACACATGGTTCTGTTTCATTTTAAAAAACATCCCAGATGGTGGATGAAAGAGTTTATTTGCTTTCTCAGTGTCTGACTGAGAGCATTGGCTGAATCCCCAGTCTCAGGGAACCAGAGGTGATGCAGCTTGTAGAAGGATGAAAATAATCAGAGGACAGGAGTCAGAGAAACAAATGAATGTACTCTGGTGGATGCAAGTATATTATCAAATGATAATAATTATATTTCAACATGTAAATGTCACCAGAGGCCAACTAATGCTACAATTAACTTAAGTTTAGGGCTTCCTTAGAGAAGGCTTAGGAACAACTTGAGCCATTTCCAATGGTGATTGGTGCCTATTTTAGTTGGTAAAATGGAAAACCTAGGCAGAATAAGGCAGAAAGCAGCCAATTATGGGGCAGATAAATGAGGCAGAATAAGGCAGAATAAGGCAGAAAGTGGCTAATTATGGAGGAAAGATAGGAAATTACCATATATTGAGCAAAACCATTGGTCCATCTGGCTCACGATTGCCCCACTAACTCTCCAGGGCCTCAGGCAGGTTTTCTAAACAGAAGGGATACCTACCGTGAAATTCATTTTATTCCCTGGTTGTTATCCACCAAAGTATCAACAGGCCTGACCCTGAATAGTTTCCAAAAGCAGACAAGATCAAGTATGTTCAGGGCAATGTATGCACATGCACAAACAAAGGAGGCAGGCAGACAAGGAATCATTTACTGGCTAGGAGGTAGGCCGGGGTGCTCTGGATGGTGCAACCAGAGTGGTTTGGTGCCCATTTGGTGCCCAATGCACCCACTTCCATTGGGTCTTCCAAAATGTGAAGACCAAGATGAAGGGAGGGACCTTGTCCCAGCCTTCTCCACATTTCCTGTCTTTTCTTCAACTGTTTTGAGATTTGCACCAGAAGGACTGGTTGCTGAGGCAGGAGGCACTGTGAGCTGCATCTGAATGTGGTCTTGTTTGATACCTTCCTTGCTAAGCCTATGCAGGAAAGCCAGAAAGATGCAAGGAAGGAATAGAAGACAAACCCTTACTGTTTAGCCTGAACATCATAACGACCATGGGCCCAATTCATACTCACAATTTGACTCCCAAGTTACACCGTTTGCATGGCAGTGCATCAGGATTACAGCTACAGAATTACTTTTTCTAACACAAATATGAGTATTGCAACAGGTTACTTCTCAGTATTACTGTTATGTGTAACAAGAACTGAGTAAGCGCCCAAGCTCTTGGAACAGCAACACAGATGCTACTTTGATTCCCTTTCCTTCATCCCTGAAGAAAAAAGCTAAAACAAAGACCAGTTTGGAAGTGAATGAGACAAATAACACATGGTTTCACCCAGTTTGGCCCATCTGTAGAGGAAGATTGTCTTTCTGATCTAATGATTCCTTGAATTTGGCTGTTTGGATCATTACTTGATCTTCCTTCCTGCTTCTGGAAGAAGGAGCTATGGAATGCGGAAAAACACCAAAAGTAGGATGAGTGTGGAAAGGTACCTGCAAAGGTAATAACAGCTGTGTGGAGGGTAATTCAGCAAGGCACTCACAAGACTGAGCAGCCCATAGGAAATTGCTGCCAATGTATGAAAGTATACAGAGGCGTAGCCAGGATTTGGAGCGCCTGGGGCAAAGTTCACTTTTGCTCCCCTCCTGCCGCTGCCCCCACATTGCACCCACCCAGCAGTGGGGGCTGAACCCTGCAGGTGGACAGGTGGACGTTTGTTTGTGTGTGTGTGTGCACATACGTGCACACGCGCCTTACACCTCTCCCATCAAGAAGAAGAGGAGGAGGAGGGTGCCACAGCCATGGCACTCCTGCCTGCCTGCCTGCTTCGCTGCTCACCTGGTGCCTAGCATCGGAGGCAGTGAGGGGGTGCTTTTGCCAACCCTTAGGGGAAAGGAGAACTGCTGGGCAGCTGGAAGGTGCGCGGCTTCCTCCCCCTGCTCGCCCTCCAGGCGCCCCCAGATTGCTGTGCCTGGGGCAGATGTACCCTTCTGTTCCCCCTCCCCCCCGATACGCCCCTGAAAGTATAAGAGGCTGAGTGTTTCAGGCAGTTCCGAAGGAAAACACATGTTTGTTTTAACTGCATGAATAATAGGCCATCTATCAGTCAGAGTTTCAGGATAAGCTTTGTTGTCTCAAGGAAACATACTGGATAGCCACCCAATTAGGTTGTCCTGTGTATACTGTATGGGTTATAATTGCTTATCTCACACTAGTCTTGTTAGTTGCTGTATTCCTTGCTTACCTGTGTTTAAAGTGCCATCCTATACACATCTGCTCAGTCATAAGTCTAAGGGCCTTTTTACACGCCCCCTAAGATCCGCTGGCCACTTAAATTCGGACCAGAGATCTTAGGGGTTCCTGGCTCTTCCTCTGTCCCCACCCCCCTCCGCACTTCCTGGTTGCTGGCTGCCTGAGGGACGGAGAAAAAAGAAAGAAAAGAATGCCTTCTTACCTCCATTTTGTTCCTGGCAGCATTCAGATCTCTTAAAGGGGCGGGGCACAAAAAAAGAACAAACAGAAGCCAGGAGAGCCCCGCACTCACTATCCTTACACCGGATCAAATATTTGTCACCTCCAAAAAGCAGGTACAAGAAAACTGCTGTTTGGTCTTGCTAAAGTGGGCGGGGTCGCACTTAATTGTCTGCAAAGTCCAGAGCTGGTGGGTAAACATTTTTAAGGTCCGGACCTTGCAGCCATTTGCAGCGGAGCTTAGGGGTCGTGTATAAACGCCCTAACTGAATTCAGAGGGAGTTATTTATCATCGGTCAAAGTCTTGTTGCATAATCCAAGGAAAAGTGTAAGTTTTGATCCATTCCTTTTTGGCAAATAAGGAGCCTGTGGGACTGGACCTCATCCCCCTGCTGGCCAGAGTGGGCTTTCCAGCTCCTCAACAGTCATGGCAAGATTTCTGAACTGCAGTTCACCTATGGATTGGGGCATTGGTGGCAGAGATGCAGATGGTGCCCTGGAAGCCAGAGGGTGACCATGGTGAAGATGGGACTTAAGGTGTGCATGTGAGAGGCAGGAGAGAAGGAATCCACACTGATGTGGTTTATTGGGAAGCATTCAAGGCTCAGGAGGTGCAGCCAGAGCATTTGTTCAGTGGCAGAGAGACTATCCACTAAAGGGATCCTTATATGGACCATTGCATTGGTTATGAGAAGCTAAGAGGCTGGAGAACCAGAGATGGGTTCATCATTGACAAAAGAAGCAGCAGATGCAAATCATCACTGCACAGAGAGCTCCCAGCCAACCCAGTTGCCACCAATCAGAAGGCTCTCCATTCATTCCATCTCCCACTGGATCTCTCTGCTCCAGAGAGAGAAGCCAGGTCAAGAAAGACTTTGGCTGCTCCTCTAGGGAGGATAGAACAGCTACTGCTAGAGGAGACCATGGAGCATTGTGGGAAATGAGCCCATGTTGCATTACTTCAAGGACAATTGAGTGCTTGTCTTTAGCACATGTGTTGTTGCACTCCTTGCTTAGCCCACCTGTGGGGCATTCTGGAACTATTAGAGGTGATGGGCTCCACTCCTCCCAGTAAAAGACTTGTGGAGCTTCTATTTTGAGATTTTTTTTCAGGGGGCGGGAGGGAGACGTTAAGCCCCTGAAACCCTAAAAGTTCCTAAGTTTATGTTTAAGCCCTCTGGGCTTCTTTAGATGTTGTGTTGCTCCACTAAAAGAGCTTGTTTATAGCAGTCATGTAGATCACGGGGGCCACTCACAGAGCCCCAGTATGTGTGCAGGCTCCCAAGAATCCTGATGGAGGATCTTTATATACCAGTAAAAAACAGATCAAAATTTTGCTTTGCTTCCATTATGCAACAAGACTTCAGCCACTAAGTCATTGAAGTATAGCAGTCATATGTAGAAATATAGAAGCCAAGCTTTCATTTTCTATGGATTTCTTTTCTTCTGCAAACTTAAGATCTGGATAATATCACACACAGAGAAAATTGTACAGTGCTATGATATTTCGTTACATTCCCACACATTTTCATGTGGCCTTGGAATCTTCAAAATGCAGCACATGAAGACACAGAGATAATAATCAGTCCTTTCCCTTCTCTTTTAAAATGCTCTTATTTTTGGTTCACCATGTATTCTGGAGGCGAGAAACCTAAAAAGCATACACAGCTATTATGACACTGATATATTTCCCTCCGGAATGCAGATCTTATAGTGATAGAAATATGGAACACTGAAAAAAATAGTTGGGTTTATAGATATCTTCACTTATGTTACTGCATGAATTAATAAGAAAGCAGACAGAAAAGATTAAAGGCCAAGTGCTAATGATTTGACTGGCACCTGTTTTAAGCCCAGTATTCAGGAGAATTATTGAACACATTCAAGCCCAAGTCATGCTACATTTATGGAATTTTCCACCGAGCTCTAAATATTCAGATTCCCTACACATCGAGCTTTCCAGTTGCAGCTGGATAGATGAAATCATAACGTTCTTTTTTGGCTCCTCCATAGATAAACGCACAGTGCTCCGATTAGTCACACTGCATACAAATGCTAATTCACTATCCCTCACTGGGGGGAAAAGAGCACTACATCTCACATAATGAAAGATCCATAAGGCAGAGTTTGGGATTGGAATTCTCTGCTGTGCCTTCAAGAAGAGCCAGCTTGTGTTGACTTGAACAAGCTGCACAGACCCAGTATGACCCCAGAAGAAGGAATACTCTGTACTAAAGTGTGAAAAGAACCACCATTTCAGAATTAACTTGCCTATTATTATTTTCCTTCAAGAAAACGCAAGGCAACCCACTCTATAATATACTGCTAAGATGTATACTGATATCCAGATAAGAATATTTGGAAATATACTTTTCCAAGCTCTAACTTTCATTTATGCCATTCCTTATTGTTTGTGATGCTGGCTAGCATAGATGAAAGTTGCATTCCCACAAAGTCCAGAGAGTTGTACATTTTCCACTCCTAGAATGGCTCATAGATTACATGACTACAGATTTCTATATAATGTGCCGTCAAATCAGTTCTCACTTATGGTGACCCTTTGCAGGCTTTTTTAGATAGAGGGAACTCAGAAGTGGTTTACTTCTTCTTCAGGGGACAATCCTGGGACTGTAGCTTTCCCAAGGCTGAACAGGCTGATTCTTCTGGGATCAATTCCACTGTGAGGAACTGAACGCCAACCACTGGCTCCACAGCTAGCTATACCTAAGCCACTGAAGCATCCAACCAGCTGTAGACATGAGGAAAACTTTTGGGAACGGATGGCATGCTTCAATCTAGGACTGACTGAGCAGATTTTGCTAGGTAGAATGGGCAGCAAACACCATTCACCCTACTCCACCCCCACGCTAGGGCACATAGCAACCTTGAATATGCACAGAAGTTGCTTTAAGGGAACATTTAATTTTGGATCAAAAGATACAGCAAAGGTAATCCATGCATATATAGACTTGGGGAGGGGTGGATAGGGGAGAGGAAGGAGGAGGATGGGGAAGAAGAGGAAGGAGAGTTAATTAGTCCTTCCCCTCCCCTATCCACCCCCAACTCTATATACTACAGCCAATGAATATCTGGACTACAGTCAATGAATATTTGGTATGAAATGTATATCCCACGTCATATTATATTTCACATCTCATTCTGCTGCTATATGTCTGAAGAAGTGGACATTTCCACAAAATGTTACATTAAAATATGAAAGTTAGTCTTTAAAGTACCACATGGTTGTGTCTTATGTTTTGTTTTTCTTTGATTTTTTTCCTGAAATTCTTGAAAAGACTAACATGGCTACCCTCTCTGAAACTTCTAATATGTTCAGTAGTTTGCGATAAGATGCAGTACATTGGCTGCATTCCCCGCTCAGACAAGTTGAGATGCCGTGTTTTACAGATAATCAACTCTGAGATCTGTTGCCCATCACTCATATATTCCAGATGCCAATTCTCAGCACGGATTGCAGTTAGTCCAGATGGATAGCTACTGGTGGAACCAAGTTGTCTCGAAACAAACTAAAATGTATGATAGTGTATAGATAAGTGTATTCAAAAATAGCTGTACAAGAATTCAAAGTATTTGTTCTGCAAGAACATGACTACTACAACTGATATAATCTTCAGTAGATATAACATATCATCTGTCCAGGAAATGTCAGAAAGTGACAACAGCTCAAGAGTGTTTTGTAATGCATTTAAAGTAAATCAGCACCAGCAGATTGAAAACAAACGTTCACATTTCTTAACATTGCCTTCTTTCATGCAAAAGACATTAAAAAGATTTGATTTGTCTAACGGTTCTTCTAGCCATCAAGGTGAGGGATTTCTGGCATAGAGATAAATTCTGGTAGAGTAGTGAAATTTCCATGAAAGGAATTTAAAGTTCTAGTTCTATGTAAATGATAGATGCCAATTAAAAGTATTATTGATAATAATCATGTGCTGTCAAGCCAAGTCTGACATTTGGGGTGTTTAAAGAGGAGAGCTTAAGGGAGGTCCACAGTGAATTCCATGCTGCTAGGTGCCCGGGATCAGTATTTTCAAGGACTTTAAAATTACAACACTTTTCCTACTGCTGCCACCCCATTTGGAGTTGAATAACTTGGCCTCTGTACCCCAAACCTCTCAAAATTTAGGGTGCTCAAAGGGGAGAGCTTGAAGGAGGTCAAAAGCAATTTTCATGCTGCTAGCTGCCCGGTATCAGTATTTCCAAACACAGAAAATGGCACTTAGAAATGTTTTTCCCAGGGGGCCCCCTTTGAAGTTTAATAACTTGGCCTCCCGAATCCCGAATCTCGCCATATTTGGAGGGCTCAAAGGGGAGAGTCCAAGGAAGGTACACACCAAATTTGTTGCCTCTAGGACACTGGGAGTGCATATTAGATAAATGAATTTGTTCATTACCATTTCATTTTGTTAGTAAAGAAACAAAATGAAGCGAGGGGGCCAAGGAAACGAAACAAAACAAAATGCAATTTTTCCATTTCGTGCCCATCCCTAGTTACCAGCCTCCAGTCTTCTATGAGGAAGTGCCACAGCATTATCCGTATACAGACCAGTGGTATGAGCAGTATTTTCTTTCAAGACAAATGTTATTTATTGTTCAAATATCAACAATATTGTTGAAAGAAATATTGAAATACTAATGATGACACACACACCCCAGTTCCTCTGCTGTACTAAGCCTCAGGACTTGAAAGACAGAACTAGAATTCAAATGAACTTGGTTTTTTTTTGACTGATATATATACTCAGAAGTATCAAGGTAACATTCAGTGTTGCTTGCCCCCGAGTAGGGGATCAAGTAATAAGATTAGTGCTGTAGAAATGGCCTATGGACAGGATTATTCCATTCAGTTTCTTCTTTTCCACTGTAATTACTTTCCTAGAATGTATCACAAAAGCTTAAACTAATTTGCCAATATAAAAGGCTAGAAATAAGGGGTTTAGTCAGCTGAATTCTGTGGAATGCCCTGGGTGGTCTGTTTTGTATACTACTCAAGCTTTTAACATGCTCCTGGGCGATCCCATCAGACTGATGACCACAGTAATGCAATAATAATCCCAAATTTTCACAGCAATAGGAAATGGGGAAGCGAGAAATTGGATGACACAGACTTTAAAAAAAGTATGCAGGCTTGGCTCTTCAGGATGCTATTTAGCTATAGTGAGCTTCTGGGAAACGATTAAAAATACAAAAGATAAATCAGAAAGTTCTTATATACAAATCTCATTGAAACAGATTGTGCCAGGTTCCATAGTACTGCCATCATTCAGTTAATAACATTGAGATACGGTGTGATATTAGTAATAAACCAATTACATCACTAAATAGACCATTGGTGCAGATTGAAACTTTTGAGGCAGAATATTAATAACATGGGATCTGGATCTAGGCAAAGGGGCTTCCTACATTTAGCCTGGCCTTTTGCATGCTTTAGGGATGGGCTGATTTGTTGTGAAAGACAGTGGTCGGATGGCATTTCAGCTGGAGTGAACCAGCCCAACCCTATCTGCACTTCTCTGGCCCAGCTCAGAGACTTCAACTTTTTGTTAGTGAGGCTAGGATTACTGTGGTTTGTCTTGTTTTCAGCTTGTGAGATCCCTGGGAATAAATTTCTGATATTGGGAAGCAGCTTTGCTGTATAAGAAAGCCACTTCAGGATAGTGAGAAATTAAACACAATTGAGTATTTGGGCAGATTCTTTAAGATAAACCAAAGTTTTTTTTTAATTATACGTGATAAAGAGCATTTTTGATACAATAACAGAGGGTCCCCCCCCATTTTCACAGTCCTACTAAGGGGAAGTGTTTAATTAGCCATTATCCTTTTTAAAAATTTATTTTTATGTAAAATATGGAAAGGAAGGAAGGAACAATGATAGGGGTGTAGCGTGGGGAGGGCAGCAATTAGGGGGTGCAAAATTGCCTACTGACCCCCCACTGCGGCCCCCCACCCGCTATCCAGATTATATTTTGCAAGGACGAGGGGGGGGGCGCAGAAACTGACTGTTGCCCTGGGCTCTGGAAGCCCTAGCTATGCCTCTGAACAATGATAATAAAGTTGGAATAGAGGGAAGGTGGAAAGGAGAAAAGCAGGGAGAGGAAGAAAAAAAAGCCCATACAGAAAACTCCATTATAATAAAAGTCATAGTCGGTTATCCGTAACTTGCATCTCATTGATTTTAATAGTAGTGGCTAGTACTCTTATCAATAGAGTAGCTTGGTCAGCTCATTCTAGAGCTAGTATTCCTAGAAAGATGCAGATGCATATTTTCAGTGCTCTGCTTTGCACAGCAAAATGAATGTGTCAAGAGGGCGTAGCCTTAGAATTGCTTATCATGAATTTTTAAAATGGTGTCAGATAGAGGCATTTCTGTTTTTTTTCCTGTTCACCAGTGCTCTCTTAAACATCTGTGATTATGGGGTTGGAGCTTTTCACATTTTCCTTTCCCCTTTAAAGAAACTGAGACTGGTTTGTGGCAAGAATCTTTCCTGTTGTCCTTTCCATGGTGTGTTGACTCAGAGCTGTTGCTGTGGTGAAGTGAACTGGAAGAGAAAAAGTACATGCTGAAATGGTGTCAGCTAGCATTTTCTTCTACACGAGTGGGAAAAACAGCTAGCCAGATATATTTCTCTCTGTTGAAGCCAATGACGTGAAAGAGCTGTCTTTCTCCTTCCCACGGGATTTCTCAGATTTCTACCATCATTCATCTTCTCTCCCCTTTTTGGACCAACCGGGGAGACTTTCTTTTCTTCTTGTGCAGAAGTTAGTGTGTCTTCCTGTGTATATTTCCCCACAGGGTATGTCCCTATTTGAATTTACACATTGTAATATGCATTGCATGAAATGCATGCATGCATTCTGCTGACAGGCACACATTTCATAGCATTTCCGTTAGGTGAAGCGTATTTATGTAATCAATCAAATGTACTCATTTTTAAGTCAAGCAGATGTTTCAAAGGTGTACCTGATTTTGTGGGTATATTGTCATCACAAATGCATTTTAAAACTTCAGAAAACTAGAGTTTCAGGGACCAAATGTGCTTTATTCCATCATAAATATCAGGGGGTGTGAAATGTGTATCTCATATAAAATGAATAAGATTAAAAAAGAGAGAGATGACATTCACCTAGTACCAGGCCACATCAAAAACAGGCCACATCAACAACATTCCCTCTTGCTAAAATAAGATATTTCTTAATTAGACATGGGCACGACTTGGCGAAATCCTCATTTCCGTTTCTGTTCCTCGTTTCCGTTACATAATGGAAATGGTAACGACAATTACTCCGCCAGAACTCGAACTCGAACCGACTAAATAAAAATTGGGTCTGATTTGTCGTGGTCATTCCTGGCGGCATCGCAGCGATTGCGCGATGCCAAGTGGCACAGGAAAAAAGTTTTAAAAATAAAAAAACCCGATTCCCGGCCAAAAAAGCAGGCGAAAATATGCCTGCCTGAGGGCACCTACCAGAGGGGTGGTTTCTGGGGGGGGCCTCCCCGGCCTCCCCCCCTCCTCTCCTGGACTGCGCATCCTCGTCGTCTCACCAACTCGCCGCCAAGCGGCGCGGCACAGAAAAAAAGTTTAAAAAAAAACCCCGATTCCCGGCCAAAAAAGCAGGCGAAAATATGCCTCCCTGAGTGAGGGCACCTACCAGAAGGGTGGTTTCTGGGGGGGGGGTCCCCGGCCTCCCCCCTCTCCTCTCCTGGGCTGCGCATCCTCATCATCTCGCCAACTCACCATGCCATGCGGTGCGGGTGGGGGATCCAAAATGGGGCGACCGCAAGCAATATTTATTTATTTTGAAATCGTGGTGGTCCAAAAACACACCAAAGCACCACAGAAACATGCGAAAATAGCTATTTTAAAACTGCCTGAATGTTTACAGTAGCAGCAGTGGGTTTTTCTTGCAACAAAACATCTCCATTGATTTTATTTTATTTTATTTTATTTTTATTTTTTTACACCTGCGCAATGATGGGCTGGACCATGCAAATTTTTGGAGCCATTCCACCAATTGCATGGCCACTTGCCAGGTTTTGACCGAGACTTCTGGGATGTGCCTGTCAGGCATAAAAAACCCACTAACCGTAGCCCGAACCCGAACCCGAACCCTAACCCTAACCCATACGCCAGTACACTGTCCTTCTTAGTGGGTCAAAGAGGAACGCAGAGGTGCACCCCACAAACTCACCCTAACCTTACCCGTAACAACCCTAACCCTAGCCCTTGCGCTACGTAACCCTAAGCCAAATCTGTACTCACATTGCACTACACACGCAAGTACAGTTCCCTTCTTAGTGAACCACAGAGCGCCCAGACTGAGGAGGAGCCTTCCCCCAGTGGCTGTGCACTGTGACACTGCAGTAGCAGTGGGCCTGTGGTCAACAGAGAGAGGCACCCAAAAAAGAGGTGCCTCTCTGCTCAACTTGGTATGCATATCCAATTGGCTATGCATGCCATTTTGTAGCGGGCCAGAGGAGGCACCCACCCCAGAGAGGTGCCTCCAGGAGCCCGCTTTCCCTTCATAGCGGGCCAGAGGAGGCACCCACCCCAGAGAGGTGCCTCCAGGAGCCCGCTCCTCCCCAACCAGTACTAATGACAGACGAAAAAACGACAAACGAAATGACAAAGTTTTGGAAATTTTTGCGAAAAACGGAAACGAGCCGAAACGGGCTGGCTCCGACACACGACAACTCGAAAACGTCATTTTCCTTGGTCGTGCCCATCTCTATTCTTAATGCATGCTGAAGAGCATCATATGCATTGTAACATGCGTGAGATGGTTTTGTTCTTCTCCACATTCACACAAGGCGTCTTCTTTAGGAAAACCCAATTTTCTCATATTATTCTTTGATATTCCAACCCCAATGCTCAGTCTGTTCAATGCTTTCCATACGGTTGTTCTTGGCCAGGTGGTGGACAGTCATGTGGTTCTGCTCAGTTACCCAGTAGCAACTTGATCACCTCCCCTAGTTCTAGGGTGGTCTGTGGGTTCTAGATGGAGCGACATAGGTTTTGAGGATATCTACTCTCACTAAAACCAGTCAATGAATCCAGTTCAAGTCATTCAACTATCCTGCAACTTTTCAAGGTACGTAAGCTGACAATCTAAAATAGTTTATTCAGATATTTATTTGTAAACCACGTGAAGCAAGATGAGACTTTTTCCCATGCTTTCAGTTGTGAAAAAAATAGTCAAAGAATGATGAAGTAGCCAAAATCCTGTTGTGGCTATTGCATTAGTTTAAGGCTGATAATATTATCAGCAGGGACAGTTTTACAGAGTTTTAATCTTGGGGTTCACACAAATTATGAATAAGCTGTCTCATTGTGTGTAAACGAGTAAGCTCTGGGACTGAAGACGAAATATCTTCATTGCCAGCAAACTTTCCCTGCAGGTGATATCATCAGTCTAATGCTGGCACAATTTATGCAACAGGATTTTAGGTGGTGCATATGTACTTCAGCCTTTGTCCTACAGTCCTAAGGAAAGTAGAATACCACCTCCTGACCTGAACAGCCAGCTTCTTCAGGCTGCCCACTATCTCTCCTTAAGCCAATCCATCAAGGCTTTGAAAAAGAAGAAGCTAGATCAGTTCATCAGTTCAGCTGACAGAGCAAAACCTTTCTTGATGCTTTTACCTTTAAGCTATTTTTGTTCCATCTGATTATAAGATGGCCAACAACATTTGGCTATACAGTATTATTACACTTTCGGCCTTTTGACTTCCTTACAGCTGGTAATAGGACCCTTATTAACATATAAAATTTATACGTGAAATTTCTTATTAGCCTTCCCCTCTCATGCTCCCCCCTTTTTGATTCATGCATGTTTAGGTTATACATCTGAGGGCAGGAAGTATCCTTTTAAAATTGATTAATGGGCTGCAGTGGTTGGTGTGATGCTTTAGTTGTTTCAGATAAACAAATAATATACAAAGAATAGCTAAAATCCAGTAGTAAGTTGCTGTCAGAGTAGGCCTTTTGAATAAGTGGGGATTTGGTAAGTCCTCTTCCATAAATTACACTAATTCAAATCTACTCTACAGATGATTTACTACCAGATTTAGGCCAATATGTCCACTGTATGCTGAACTGCCTTTTTGAAATGGCTAACAATATTAAAATGAAATATCAACTGTTATCTGTATAGGCATATGTAGCTTCCTCCCCCACCAATGCCAGTCAAGGAATCTCCAGATTAAAAGAATTTTGAAGATACGGTAGTCTATAACCCAGGAAAGTCTTAAGTATTTCAGGAAAACTGGTATACATTTCACTTGGACATGATACGTAAAGACCACAATCAAATAAAAAAACCTTGCACCAAACAGGCATATTGTCTTATGTTCCAGTAATTCAGTAACATCTCCTGTGAGGATTTTTTTTAAGCTTGGGCACAGGATTTTAAAAATGTAGCAAAGGGTAATTTCAGGAAGTTGTACAATTAAATGGCAATACTTCAAAGAGCAAGGCCTGAGGAATTATTTCAGCTGTGGGTGTAGAAATTTGTGTTGGCCTATTGACAAAAGTTTGATTACATTTAGAGTCAAGCAGAAGATACTGAGGGGATATTGCTTTATAAATGAATGTGCAATGTGGCTTATGTGCATTGCTAAATCAGGAGGGAATATATGGGACTAAATTTATTCATGAACTGAGCAAAACTGCAGAAGATTATCAAATGAATGAATGTCCTCCTTGGGAACATATATAGAACACAATAGTCTTCACAGTCATTCTTTTTAGTACAAACTGCTATATTTATGTAACACTGAAACACTTTCAGACACTAGAAAACCACATAAATACAACAACCTCAGGAGTCAGACCATCCCGATTTGCTTTTGAATCAGGAGATCTGTTCATGACAAGAGTCAGCATGCTCACTCTGTATCTGGAAACATTACCTCTTCAAAAAGGGCAAAAAATGTCTGATTGCAAAAGCATGTTAAAAGGAGAATCCTGATTGAACATTGAATGGTTAAACACCAGCTTCATTTGTAAGCCTGACTGCAAGGATATGGATAAAAATGAGATTAAACAGCTGGATGAAAACAAAATTTAAAGGAAGAAATCAGTCCTTGAATATTTCATCTATGAAACACTGTTTGCTTAAACATTTGGATTTACTCCTAGCAATCAGGATCATCCCTTTCTTGGATGCATTCATATAGAGTCCATGTGGCAGAATGGTCACAAGGAAGCAAGCAAACAAAAAAGTCTGAGTTATGAACATTTTAATGTGGGAAAATATGCTTCTCTCTTTCACTCTGTGTCTTGTGCAAAGCCATGACATTTCATAGGGCCAGTTTATTCAAAGTTTTAAGTTCTGTCTGTACTTACATGTGCTAATGTATACAGTTATTCTTTATTGGGTTTCATGGCAGAAACAGATTCTAGATTGAATCCATCATTAATAATACTTAGTGAAGATCAATGTTTGTTCTACCAATTCCCATATGCCCTCTCTAAGAAGAGTTTATGTTAGTTGCAGTCTTCCACTTTATCAGACAGCAATTTATGACACCCATCCTATGATTTAATGCGGGATCTTCTTCTAGTAATGTAAATAATGGAGTAGTCATTTTACAAAGCACAGGGGACCAAACTATTCTGGGAACAGAATTTTATCATGCATACACTACAGAGAAACAATGCATTAAGTCCACATTTAAGCTGTCCCTATCTCAAAATACTGATTTTGTGATTACCTACTCTCTTTGAATTCTTCATTTCCTAGACAATAGAAGAGTGCCTACAGTCTGCCAAATACTCTGAAATTATTCCACTTGGGGAGATGGCTGTTTGAAAACATTGAACTGGCAAATCGCAGAGTAGAACGGAAGCAAAGTAAAAACAAAGCAGGAGAGCTGGGACAAAAGCTGTGGGATTTTCCAGCGCTGAAAATGCTTTCAAACTCTGACATCCAACGCGGATGACCACAGCAGAAGATGACGCTACGTTGTGTAACATTCACCTCTACCTATGGTTGCAGCAGGGGAAGCTGTTTGTAATTATAAGCCTCCAGGTTCTGAAAATAATTACATACATACATTCCTCAGGCTTTTAGAGAGCACTAAAGTAGTGACAGTCTGCAAGGAGAGAATACAATGTTAGTTCACTGTTGGCGTAATTCACCAGAAGTCATCACTTCCGGGTACCACCTTTGTATCTCAAAAGAACTTGGTCCCCAATTAAAAAGCAGCCTACAACGTCTTTGCTTACATGGACAACTGCTCTCTTCATTTCAGCAGAGAAAGCACAAGTGAGTGCATCACTTTGTTGTCCATGGACTTAATGTTTGATATCAACCAGCAGAAAGACATTGGATGTGAATATACACAATTTGCTCCCCCCTTTTCAGAAGGGAGGCTTACTCAACTTTTTATTTTAGGACAATCCTACATCACTTTTATTCTGTAAAATTCTAGGGTAACTTAGAGCACAGTTGACGAAACAGACGTAATAGAACAATATAATAAAAAAAGTGTTCTGCTTATATACCACCCCATGCCACTTCAAGTACTCTCTGGGCAGTTTACAGTTTAATTATGCAGGCTACACATTCCCCCAACCCCAGCAAGCAGGGTACTCAATTTACTGACCTCGGAAGGATGGAAGGTTGAGTCAACCATGAGCCGGCTACCAGGGATTGAACGTAACAAATCAACACAGATAAGAAAATCTTTGAAGTATCTCATCTCGTTAAAGAAGTCAGTGCTTAAGTAAAGAGAATAAAATCCTTCTGATCTGACCGTTGAGCAAATACAGTTGGTACCATTATTCTTTTGGGAGGATATTTTATATATTGGTTACAATAAACAACAAAAACAAAAAAAGAAAATGTGCAAACTGGTGGGAGAACAATTAATCTTTGAGCTACCCGAATCACAAGCCAAGACTCAAAATCATAAAGGCAAGGGAGTTAACATCTAAATCCCACCTAACCATAGGCCAAGGCAATGTCAGTTCTAAAAGGAGACCAAAGGTGAAGGATGCCAGACTGCCTTCAAGACAGAAAATTGCTGGATTGATGGTATCCAGTGGGCCATTGAGTTGTGGAAGCCAAATGGAAAGCCACCGCACTTCTAAGGAGACTCATCATGGTGAGACAAAAAAAAGACCTAATATACACAGCAGGCTTTAGCTGGCTGTAAGGCACTAAATTTTTTTAGGCTGGAAGCTAGGTGAGCAACTTGAAAATTACAGGTTTTTTTTGTATGGAGCAGAATATATCAACAGCACAGTAAAATAGACTAAAAGATAAGTACTTAGATTCATAGAGTAAGAGTCTGGTCACAAAGGGAAAACACAGACTAAGAACATACAATGAAAACAGAGAATAGATGATAAAATTTAATGAAGACGAATGTGTAGAAATTATAACCAAGAAAACTGTATACAGTGGTACCTTGTATAAAGGAATTAATTTGTTCCAAATGAAATTATGTTAAGCAAATTTTCCTTTCTACAAATTTCCCATAGGAATGCATTGAAAACAGAGTGATCCCATTTTTATGTTGTACCGATTTGCCCCACAGGCGATTATGTTATGCAAATTTCCCCTATTTCTGGAATTTTTTATGTTGTACAAATTTTATGTTATACAAACCGTTTGTTATACAAGGATTCACTATATATGAAAATTCCTGCAACTAGATATATTATATCTTAGTTGATCAGGGGTATTGGAACACTATTGATTGAAAATGTATCTGAAAGCTGATGCACAGTCACATCATAATCCTGTCATAACTATATTTATCTCAAATTAATGCAAATAAAAATATAAAAATTAAACAGTGGATTCAAATGTATATACTGTTCAATAAGAAATCATCAGAAAAATCAAATACTTCAGGTATCAATATGTTCTAAAATTACAGAAGGTTTGGTAGATGGGACCAACAACAGCACCAGAAACAGAAATGTAAAGAAGTGGATGACAGAAGAAATATTAGAGACAAGGAAGAAAAAAGCATGAAAATAATAAATAAATAAAAATTAAGATGGTATTAAATACAGAGAATTACACACACATATACACACTTTCTCTGTCTCTCTGTCTCTCTCTCTCTCTCACACACACAGGAGGGAGTGAGGGAGAGAGAGAGAGAGAGAGAGAGAGAGAGAGAGAGAGAGAGAGAGAGAGAGAGAGAGAGAGAGAGAGAGAGAGAGAGAGAAACAAAACAAAATGGTGATATGGAAGCAGAAAACCTAGACAAATTTCACTGATTTTAATGTGCATAAAAAGATAAAAAGATAAAAAAATGTAGAAAGCCTATTCAAAAATGTCAAGGTCCCTATCAACAGATAACAATAATTCTCTTATTCTTGTTATCAAGGAAAACTCAGTGTGGTACGAGAACACAGACGACCTGTTTGAAGATAACAGTTTAGTGTAATTTATTGTGCAGGGTATTAAGAAGGACAGAAAATACAAACATTTAAAAACAACAACAAAAACAAGAACCCAGCAATCAAAAATGGCAAAAACTCCTGAATTCAGTGATCTTTATGCAGTAATACTAAAATTCATAGAAATTTGATAACTTTGAAGTTTTAGAGAATCTTTTCAGTCAGATATACAGAACGGGAATCGTTCTCAAAAATCTGGCTGAATTACCTTGCCCAAATTGGGAAATGCCATGCTTGCAGTACCTACAGAAGCACAAGTTTCATGAGTTATTTTATTAAATATAAATATCATGCCATGCATTTGGAGAGGTATGGTTACTTTATTGATGGTGAGAAAAATATTTGACAAAGTCCAACCCAAGAAGATGATGCAGTTGTTGGTAAATAAAGGTCCTGATTCAAGAGATGTTCATTTAATCCACAACCTTGAATGGCCATAGAAACACACAATGCCAAGTGTTATCTTTAAGAAAAGTGACAATTGAATATGAGATGAGAGAGGGCATTGAGATACTGAGAAATACAGCAACTGTGCTTATTCATACAACCACTATTCAATCTAAACCCATAACACCTTTAGAAAAGCATTGTTGCCAACTGATAATCTATCAATATCATGTGCAGTCCATATAATATTAGTGTATCTGCAAAGGTATAAATAGTCTGTAAATGTTATTCAATAAAGTTCTTGAGGAAGAAATAAGAAACCAAGAAATAATAAAGAGAAAACATAAAGATGAAGAAATCCTAAAATTACACATAATGTGGAAAACTAGACTTTTTGGTCATATTTATAATGGGAAACTAACAGCACCAAAGATGGGCGAGATAGAAGTCCTCTGGGTGGGGGCACCTGGTGTTGGTCATTTGGGAAACTCCCTCAAGTTTGGGGGTGTGACTCTCCCCGTGCGGGATGAGGTGTGCAGTCTTGGCGTAACTTTAGACCTGGTGCTCACTATGGAGGCCCAGGTGGAGTCAGTGGTCTGTACAGTCACCCCCTGCCATTTCGCGGTTTAGGTACCGCAGTCCCGCTACATTGTGGGATCACGGTACCTGCACCGTGGGGGGGGGCATCTGATCACTCTGTGCGCTCCCCCTGCACCTCCAAGAAGCCTGGGGGTGGGGGCAGCAGGGGGCTATAGCGTTGCTCTCAGTTGCCCTCCTGGGCACCGCTACAGGGGAGGGCTGGTGTCCCTCTCCGCAGCCCTCCCGGGTGCCTCCAGAGGGCCTTGGATCTGTGCAGAAGGGATGCGGGGACGGATGCCGTCCCTCTCTGCAACCCTCCCGGGCACCTCCAGAGTGCCTAAGGGCTGTGCGGAAGGGCTGCGGGGACAGACGGCATCCCTCTCCGTCGCCCACCCGGGTGCCTCCGAAAGGCTTTGGAGCCGCGCGGGGCGGGGGCGGGGGCGATCGGATCGCTCCGCGTCGCCTCCATGCTCCTCCGAGGCTTTTGGGAAAGGCATGGGATCATCCCCCGCCCCCAGGCCCCCCACCCGCTTCCGCATATCGTGGATTTTCATGGATCACAGGTGGGTGGGTCCCTAACCCCCGTGATCGGCGGGGGTTACTGTGCAACTCATTACCATCTCTGGCAGACTGCACAGATGCACACCTTCCTGGACCCTAATGCCCTTACTACATTGGGCCATGCACTCATAATTTCAAGATTAGACTACTATAATGCTCTCTACATGGGCTGCCTTGGAAGGCTCCAGGTGGTGCAGAATACTGCGGCCAGATTAGTTTTGGGCACCAAAAGATTCCAACATATCATCCCAATGCTGGTTGTACTGTATTGACTGCCGATCCATTACCACATTGAGTTCAAGGTTTTAGTGCTGACATACAAAGCCCTAAATGGTTTAGGACCATCCTATCTGTCAGAATGGCTCCTACTGCAAAGTTTGGCCCATGTCACTAATTCATCACAGGTGGGTCATCTGAGGGTGTCAACACCGAGGGAGGCCCACAAGACAACAAGGAATTGGGCTTTCTTGGTGGCGGCCCCTACACTTCCCTCAAAGAGATCTGCCATGCCCCCATGTTGCTGCACTTCAAAAATGTTTGAAGACATAGTTGTTTAATTTTGATTTCCCTGGTTACTGTTTCATTGTTCCACTGATTTTTTCTGCCCTTAGCCCATCTTATTCACTTTAGACATTATGAAGGGTGCTGACTTACTATGTTTTTATTTGCATTTTTAGTTTTGTATTATGTTGTATTTTTATTGTAACAGTTTGTTTTATGTTGTGAACCACCCAGAGTGGCTTTTGGCTAAATGGGCGGTATATAAATCAAATAAATAAATAATAAATAAAGTAGGAACATGTGTGCTTTGAAGAAGTTGATAGATGGAAAGACATGTTTTCAATATCATTTTAGATGCCTTTAATGTGAGCACCTACTAACCTAGCTTTACATTCAGTTTGGCTGTTTTCCTTTAGTCCTCTCAATGGTATCCCTGATAGCCCTTCCTAGGCATCATTAGTCACATGAAGAAATACAAGTCTTCACCAAGGCTTATGGCTGCATGGCTTACATCTTTTGCTGTATGTAATTGCCTCTAGGAAGACTTGGTGGACAGTGGAACGAGAAAAAGTAGTGCATCTAAACCACCATTTTATGAACACAATATGAAACTTCAGGTAAGCAACAGTTGTGCCACCATTAGTCTGCCATCTAGTGGCAAAAGGAGCAACATATGAAATATTTGTTTTCCCTCATTAAACAGGATATGACACTGAATAACACATCTGTCCATTTTTTCAAAGGGGATATGCAATAAAAAATGAGCAGCTAAGATAATATTGTTTCACTGACTAAGTCAGTATTCCAATGAAAAAAGTGGAATGTGCCTTATGGCAGAGAAGATTTGTCTACTGCTCTGTTGAAAGGGACAGGACTGCCATCAGCTTGACAGGGGTGGGAGAAGGGCAAGAGAGAGAGAAATAGGGGAAAGACCTGATAGGGCCAGAAAGAAGAAAAGAAAGTAGAAAAGGCTGTATAAGTTTGAACCTTTGTTAAAACGGCGGAGGAGAAAAATGAATGGATCAATGGAGGTGTTATAATATTGAGTAGAGTAGAGTAGAGTATTTATTTATTTTTATTTATTTATTTTGCATTTCTATACCGCTCCCATTTCCCGATGGGAACTCTGGGCGGTTCACATAAGTTAAAAGGCATCCTAAAAACTTTGTTGTCTTTACATAGCTTCTGAAGAAGGCCATAAACAATTCAGGCCAAAGCGCATTGGGAAGTATCTGTTTGTTAATCTGGACAAGTTTGTTAATCTGTTTGTTAATCTGGACAAGTAGACTTTGCCCCCATGACAGACCTTATTCCAGAGGCCATAAATATTTCTAGTTTGCCAGTGAAATATAATTCACCCACCCCACACCTCTGGGATCAGTTTAAGCCAAGAAGGGACTTATTTAATGACATGGATGATAATAATTTAGTATCCTGGTGGTACAATCTGTCAGTTGGGCGATAGTTTTTCCTTTGAGATGTCAGAGAGGGTATGTAGACCTCAAAAGTGTGGGGAAGGTACTAATTGCCACCATTGGCCTTAACTGATGTATGCTATCCTTTAGAGGGGACATAAATCCTCCTTTAGAGAGATAGCTACCTTACCAGTCAGTGAGTTCTCCTGGATCAGGAGGGAAAGCAAATATAACTCATCACAAGCAAGCAATTCTTTAGATATCCAGAGTGAATAATGCTGCTCACATTGTTTTCCTTTGGGTGAGAAGCCACTGGAGATTTAATGTGTCATTGGAATATTAGGTTCCCCCCCCCTCAAAATGTTCAAAAAAGTATAATCAAAAGCAGTAGCTTCTCATAAGCATGTCTCACAAAATTACCACAGGTCCCCAAAGAGAACAGTTATACTCAATAATGCTTCAACTGTCACTTCTTCTTTATTATTCACTGATTTTTCTCTCAGTTGAAAATTGCAAACTAGCTCCCACAAATATACCTCCAAAGTATGGGTGGCAGAGTCTTCTCCTAAACATGGAATATTGGATCGTGCCTGCCAGGTAGCATTGGTTACTTTCAAGTAACCCAGACAGTTCAAATTCATAGTGATATTTTCTTCAGGAGAGCAAACAGTCCTTCTTCTGAGAGAAAAAGAAACAAAACAGTATCGGCACAAGCTGCACAAAAGTAAGGAGCATTTCATTTGTAGCTCCTCAGTTCCTTAGATCTTTGAAAATTTTGGAAATCTCATTTTCCCTCTTAGTACTCCAGTGCTAGGATGGTGCTTTATCACTTCTCTGTTTTTGTTTTGTTTCAGATATGTGACATATAGATGATGTTTCACAGCTTGAAGATCATAACGTTTCACAGCTTGAAGTTCAGCATTTCTGCAATTAAGATACTGTTGCTTTAAGGAGCAAAACCATTTTAAAAAACATATTTCCTTAATTTCTTTTTTACATTCATGCTTTCTGACAAATAGCTGCAGCATTGGAGTTAGCTGTGAAAGGGGAAATAGGTATCTGGATCTATTCTATAACTGGGGTCTGTGTATATAGCTGAATGAGTAGATTTCATTTTGGTCTGGTGTAAGAGAATGTGGGAATTGGTAGATATCATTTGGAAATGACGTTCAAATCCTTCAATCTGAAAAAAAAATCCTCTGAGGGGAAAATACATGGTAGAATAATATTGTATGGAAATATACTATTATAGGTGGCACTTTTCTGCCAATCAGGGCCCTCAAAGTAGTCTTTTATAATAGAAAATAAAATAAAATCACAACATAGCAAAACTTACATATTCCTACAAATATGTGTCAGGAATTCTGATGGGAACATGAAAGCCATTTCATCTAAAGCTGATAAATACCAGAGCTCAGCAAAACCACTTTATTTTCCAGACTACAGCCCCCATAGCCCCTCAAACAGGATGGCTAACTAATTACTTTTCCAAGTACTATATTGTAAAACTCTAATAGCTAACCATGTGCATAGATACCATCAGCACATTGACTTCAAGTAATGATGACAACATACAAGGCCCTATACGGTTTAGGAACTCAACACCTGTCACAGCACCTTCCTCCACAGAGAACTATTTGAACTACCCACTCTTCCCAGGCAGGTACGGCTTTGACCTTGAGGATGGCCTGTACAACAAAAACCAAGTCTACTTAATGGTAGCCCTTCACCTGTGGAATTATCTACCTGTGTAGAGAGGCTGATGTAGACACTGGTGGACTAGAGAGATGCTTAACATTGTCCCAGGTGGTGTGATTGATTGAACTGATGCAGAAAATGGTGAACCTTCACTCTCCATGCTGCCTTGCAGGAAAAATATTCCATTTTTATTGTTGTTATGGATTTCTTTATTTTTTAAAACAGCTTGATGCTAGTGTTTTTATGCTAGTGCACCCGGGGAGGGGAAAAAACATAGGAAAAAATGGAGAACAAGAGCAGGGAACAAGATCAGGAAATTACCACTCTGCCCTTGTTTACAACTAATTAATTAGTTCTTTTGTAGCTGTGCCTCCTACATACCAAATGTCAACAAAATCAAAATCAAATCAAAGTGCTCTGCTTATATACTGCCCCATACCACTTTAAGTAGTCTCTGGGCAGGTTACGGTTTAATTAATTACAGTATGCAGGCTGCACATTGCTCCCCCCTCGCAAGATGGGTACTCATTTTACCAACCTCAGAAGGATGGAAGGCTGAGTCAACCATGAGCCTGCTACCTGGGATTGAACGCCAGGTCATGAGCACAGTTTTACCTGCAGTACAGGCATTTTAACCACTGCACTTTGAGGCTCAAACAGGGCTGTTTAGCTAATCTCCTCTTCTCACTATACAGTGCACCCTTGTATAACAAACAGCTTGTATAACATAAAATTTGTACAACATAAAAATTCCAGAGATAGGGGAAAATTGCTTAACATAATCACCTATGGGGATAATCTGTACAACATAAAAATGGGATCACTCCGTTTTCAATGCATTCCTATGGGAATTTGTATAAAGGAAAATTTGCTTAACATAATTTCATTGGGAACAAATTAATTCCTTTATACAAGATACCACGGTATGGCCAGTTAAACTTAACAGACCCAGGGAAAACCAAATTCCACAGTGGGACTTCACTGGGAGTAAATGAACATTTATCTTAATGTGTACCTCCTCCCTTGGATCTGACGTTGTGTGTGACCGGAACAAGATTATTTATAATGAGAAGCAGTTCACGTACATCTAATACCTTTGGTGGTAAGTTTAAAAGGCAGTCAAAGTTCATATGAAGACTCCCAAATGCAAACACTTGATTTTCTTCCCTTGTTTTCATAGAAAGGTCTTTTCCTGAGAAATGAAGTGTTGCACATAAAATTTCTTATAACAGCTAAGCCAAGGCAGAAGAATGGTCAACAACATGACCAGGGAAGAAAAAAAGAATAGAATTGCCTTTAAGAATCTTCTCACAGCTTACAAACCTGTTAGGATTCTCTTCACTGCTTTAAGGGAAGGGAAACTAAGTAAACAAAAAAAAGGAAACTTGGGGCCTTAAAAAAAGACATAGCAGTCCTCCTGAAGTGCGTTGTCTCCCTCCCAAGTTCTTCTTGATTAAAGGAAGCTAGCAGGAAAGAAGAACAAATGGTCCTGAAGAACAAACCAGAGCAAGAAAATTGAAAGGCTACTGCTATTATAACTCTTGGCACAGAGAACTGGAAGAGAAGCATCCGTACAGCAGGAATATCTGGAAGTACCAATGCTGGTGTTAGTCATGTTCTTCTCTTCCAACAGCTTAGATTGGAAAAGAGGCAACAAATAATTATCTTGGCCCGAGAGCATCAGAATCTCCTCATTTATTACGGCAGGCAGCAAATCTTGGAGAAGCAGATACATACATAATTAGGTTCCACACTTTATTTTTCCCTTGGCAATGAGAGAGAGAGAGAGAGAGAGAGAGAGAGAACATGCACATTTAGAGATGGGCATGAAACAAACTTTTTTGTTTCCGTTATTCGTTATTCGTTCCATTACATAACAAAACGACTAACAAAAATGTGATGAAAATGGAACAAAACAAACAGAACCATAAAAATTGGGTTCGTTACGTTTCGTTTTCGTTAATGGCGATGCGCAATGAAATGAGCTGTTTTATGGACATCCATAAAAACGCAGTGATAATTATTTATACTGTCTGATAATACCTACCGGGGGAGTTGGGGTCCTTAATACGTGCATTTATGTCTTTTCTCAGATCCCTGTATTTTTTTCCTTTAAGGGGAGTTAGGGGACATCGACCCAAAATGGCTCCCAGATGCCTAATATTGATTTCTTGGGTATTAAAACTCCCTGGACATCTGTTAAAATGCAGCGATAATGCGATAATTATTTGAAATTATTACCTACCAGTGGGTTGGGGTCCTTAAAACATTTGTTTTTGTCTTCTCCCATCACAATGTATTTTTCTTTTCCCTTTAAGGATGACAAAATGGATGTCTCCAGCCACAAAATGGAGGCAAGCCATGTGATGGGATCATGTTAAACCAATAGCATGCCCAGGTTGCAGACTGGGCAGGTCTGGCAGCCACAGAGGGCATAAAAAGCTCTGGCAGCCCCCGTCTTCCTTGCAGTCTCCGGTGGGAGTTAGGGTGGGATTGCTGTCTCTGTGACTCTAGCTTCAGTCCTGCAGCCTCCCTGTGTGCGTGCATGCGTACCTCTCGGTGAGTACCCTCCCCTGCCCCGCAGTGCAGTCACTCTGCGGCTGCCTTGCACCCTGGGCAACGCCCGCCACTGCCTTTGCAGCCTCCCTGCGTACCTAGTCTATACTGTGTCTCTGCCAGCATCAATTTTTTTAGTGTTTCCCCCCTGGTCTGGAGCGTTGGGGGACGTCCGTGCACGGAAATGCGTTAAAATCGCGCAAAAAGCAGGTAGAAACGAAAAATGAGGGGGGGAAAAACGAAAATGAAATTTTTCCAAAAAGTTCACGAAAAACAGAAATGAACCGAAAGAGACCTCTCAATGAAAAACAAAAAAAAAGAAACACCATTTTTTTAATTCGTGTCCATCTCTATGCACATTTAGCAATGAAATGGGAATCCAGACTGTCTCTGGCTAAAAAAAAACCCTCTGAAAATGAAGAAAATAAATATTATTAATTACTGATCTAAAGTTATGATTCAATTCATTAAAAAAAAGCATAGGTTTAATAATGTGTCCATGATTCGAAACACTGAATGGCCTGATATTGCTGCATAATATTGTACTCATGTTGCCAATAGTTTGTGCCACTCGCCAAATATCTGTTTGTTTGCACTGTTGTTTATTAATTTTATTACAATTTCCTGGCTTTTTTATGTTGCTTTATGTAAACAGCCCAGAGTTCCCTTTGGGGAAAATTGGCCTGGGGTATACAAATATAATAATAAATAATAAATAAAATAAATTTGCAACCCGGTGTACCACTGTATTCAGGTTAAATTGCCTTATTGGCACTTGGTGAAAATACTGGTAAGTGGGTTTTGAGTTGAAGTTTGGGCACTCGGTCTCTAAAAGTTTTGCCATCACGGCCATAGAGCACTGTTTAAATTAAGATGAAATGCCAAAATACAATTTAAGGCTGTCAATTATATAAGTCAATCTTTCCTCCCCTGGATGTGATCAGTACACTTAAAGAGGAGTAATTTAGGCTTTCTCCTCTCTGTTTTTCCCCCCTCCACATAAAGAGCAGCATGTCTGAAGAGAAGTTTCTGCTTGAATCCAGGCTTCACACAAACATAAACCCTGGGAAATATGACTTCTTCCTTGTATGTATAGCAAACAAGGGCTTTCTTCCTCATATATGTTGAGAAACTGATGACCAAGAATGTAGAGGCCGATTTCTTATTTTCCAAGTCTGGTTACAGTCAGAAAGCTAAAAAGTTGTGTGTCCCAATTCACTGAAAAGGCTTGCTTGGTAGGGTCTGATCTTCCTTAAAGGAATCTCTCCATCTGCTGGGGAGTCACTCCAGCCTCTCCTCCAAAAATAATATCCTCTGGACCTTGGCCACTAGCCAGGGTTGTGTGAAGCACAATTCTCTATATATCATGTGATCCCTGGGAAACAACCAGTCCAAAATGTGATCAGTTTCCTCTTGTGATCACATTATGTGTTGATAATGATTGGGGTTAACAGCTGAGCAGGGCTATGCTATTACGTATCTGTTTTATTTATAATAGTAATGAATACTTGAGAGTAAATTAGTATGAGCCGATTGGAAGAAGAAATGGCAACTTGTTTCTTCTTGACATCTTGCCAAGATTATTAGTCCTGCTAAAGCTCTTGGGACCTTCTGAGTTGGGGAAATGTTAGTCACATGTGTTTATGTACTTTTGAACAAGAATCTGCTTCTAAAATAGGAAATTAAGTTGGAGAAGAAGAATTTCTCTTTGTGTGGCATACTGGACCATCCGTCACTTTTAGGTTATACAGCGCGAAAGTGCCTCAGAATTATTTTCCGTTCACCGACTCTTATATTCATAAAATCTAAAGGATAGATACTACAAATCTGTCCACAAGGAAAGGAATCAACCTGATTTTCAAGAAGCCTGGGCTGGCAATTATACTACAAGTTTGACAAGTTGCTACAGAAGTACTAATTTCTTTGGCTCATTAAAGAAAGGCAAAGGGACCGTCTTGGACAAAAGCTTCAAGAATAAGGCCATAAAATGTTGTCTAGACATTGTTGGACTGGAACATCTATTATCCCCATTTGCTGCACTGACTACTGGGTTTGAGGTCTGGCTATGTCTACAATCTTCACCTCTATTCCATTAGGAATTTATTACTGCATGAACAAAAAGATGCAGGAAATGCTATGCATTTTGGGCAAGCTGGTTTGCATTTCTTCCTGTTGGTCACACACAACAACAGAAAATGCAAATCAACCCAGAGAAGCCCCCAAATCCATTGTTTTTTTCTTTTCCATTCATACTTTTGAAATTCTCATCCTTTCATATCAGTTCATACAAATGATTGTTTGAACTGATACCAAAAGGGAGGACAAGTCAAGCACAGCCACAGCCACACAAGTGGCAATTTGCCACCACATTCCACATCATATTATGTATTGCATGTGGGGCCCCTTCTGAGAAAACCTTGGAAGGACTCCCATGCTGATGTATACAGGCACAGTGTTGAGGGCACCACTGATCCCAGTGTGCCCTAGAACAAGTCTCATCTCCAAGGCTCCATAGGTTCTCAGAAAAGGGATCTGGATTGGTGTTGGCCTGCAGTGCCAGTGTCCGAAACCTATAATCCCACTTCTTGTTGTCGATCTGCCATTATCCAACCCTGGAATGAAGTTGGCCCCAATTGCGGTGTTGGTTGCTAGGCTCAAGGACACTAGTCTACGTACCAGCCTCATGATTGTTCTGGATTTAGAGGTCTGGCGATTGACCACTTCCACCACCACCTGGTTGTCACACCAGAATGTAATCCTCCTATCTTTGAAGGTATCCCTCCAAATGTCCAACGTGACCACTAGGGGGAACAGCTCCAGGAAAGTTAAGACCCTGTTGATGCCCTTATTGGTCCATTTAGAGGGCCATTTTTGGCACACCAGTGACCGAGACAATAGACCCCAAATCCCATGCTGCCAGCTGTATCTGACTGCACCTGCAGTGATTTTCTGGGTTGCCAAAATCACTGCCCAATTGCCTTGCCATTGAAGTGGGAAAGGAACTCGACCCACACCAAGAGGTCTAATATCATTTATAGGTTGTCTGGTAAACAGCTGGGGTGGTCACTGGATAAGACACCCAAATACAGTGGTACCTTGTATAAAGGAATTAATTCATTCCAAATGATATTATGCTAAGCAAATTCCCCTTTATACAAATTTCCCATAGGAATGCATTGAAAACAAAGTAATCCCTAATTGCAACCATTTTTATGTTGTATGGGTTCACCCCGTAGACAATTCTGTTAAGCAAATTTCCCCTATCTCTGGAATTTTTTATGTTGTATATATTTTATGTTATACAAAGCCTTTGTTATACAAGGGTCCACTGTATTACGTTCACTTCTCAACATATATACTGGGCAGATGGTGTCCACTTGTCAGACAAAGGCAACAAGCATTGGGTGATGGGAATTGGGAAGGCCATATGTGATTGGTTACAGCTGCAGTGCTCTGGCGGGAGCCAAGCTAGGCTCATCTCTAGTAGCATTTTGGCAGGCATTGGGATGGATCCAGGCAATTCAAGTAGCAGGCAAGAGCCTGAGGGTACAAAAGAACACTGGAAGAAAAGTCAGACAGATGTGGACATGGGCCAATCTTGGGGGGGCATTGGGGGGGGCCTGCCAATGAGTTATGGTACAGCCACCGATGGGGGTGATGCCCCTCGGGAACATACAATGAAATGGAGACATGGGATACTGATGGGGTGGACACCCCAGAATTCCTGCAACTAATAAGAAGTGGGATTACATAAAATAACCAAAAGCATAATGGAGCATCAAAGGGCAGGTGAGCTCCTTTGATGCACTGGATCTGACTCAGTTGCTTAGCCAGAGTACTGCCTGTTGTAATCAATAAAGTTGTGGCCTAACTATATTCCCAAACTATGGTGGTCATGTCTCATTTTTATGAATCTACTTATTAAAGAGAAGTCTTAGCTATAGGCAACAATAGCTTGAAAATATGAACTTGTGGACTATGCCTCAGACTTTGGGAGTATTGGGCTGAAAAGAAAATGAAATAAAAGCTACAAGCTCTGCTCAAGGCTGAAAATAATCATCGATCTGATGAGCATTTACAGCCCTTTAGACATTTTCAGCTAGGTAGTAGTCGACTCAATGGTGTGGATCTTGAAGATATTGGATATCCTCTCCTAGAACTGTGCCACTGGACTAGATGATCTTGTAGCCAGTGAGCAAAAGATATTTGTGTACATTTGAACCATGGAAACAACTCCACAGGCAGTTCCTCACAGTGACATAAACTGTGAAGTGAGCAATTATTAGCTGTTCTACTCAATTCTGTTTTGACGGAAAGTGCGAACTAAGGCTGGCACTCACCATGTTGTTTGTGAAAGCAGAAGGGTCCCATTTGTTCGATCACTCAAACAGACACAGATGAACTTGGGGGTCTCTAGCTGCCTGCTGAAAATTATGATATGAGCGAACATAATGTCTGTGGCTGGCGGCAGCTCCCGTGATTGTGGGGACCGGAAATAGTGCCAGTGTTTTCCTAGGAATCAGGATGGCTGTGTATTTGTGATTAGTGTGTTTCCTGAACACAAAGCCACAAAGCTGTTTGGAGGCAGCTGAAGCTCTCTCTCCATTCTATGGAAACAACTGAAAGTATACAAAGTGCCATTTTGTTGTTCCTTTCTGAAATTTGGACAAAGCAAGAGAAAAGATTCTCAGTGGCAGCTGTGACAGAATTAGAGGCAGATAATTCACAGTTTCCCTGGGGGTAGGCATGTTGATCTATTTGCAGCTAAAACAGCAAGGCATCTCATGGCATTGTAAAGACCAGGAGTAGGGAACACTTTTAATATGGCTGAGTTTAGGAAACACTCTTGGGCCCAAATTGAAGGAGCAGGAGCAACAATATGACCATGCTTTAACTTAAAGGTCCTAAAGCATGAGGAGAGACTTGTCACCTCCTTGTGAATATTTGGCAAGCCCTCCCTCCATCTTCAAGGCTCTCTTCTTTGCCCAAAGCAACAGGCCGAGACATCTCTTCTGCTTTAACAGATTTATTGAACATTACAAATTTAGTTCTGAGTCCTTCATTCTCTCCCTGCAGCACAAACACATCTTGCTTTCAGTTAGAAATATCATCGTGCTACATAGCAAGAGTCTTTTCCTGGTCTTATATCAGTCTTGCAACTGGTAATCAACAATCAGTCCCATAACATTAATACCTTTTTTCCCTCAGATTCTCCAGGCTGCATCTCTGTGTACTGATGGTGCAGTAATTAAAATGTTGTACTGCAGCTATCACTGTGCTCACACCCTGGGGTTCAATCTGAGGTAGCAGGCTCAAGGTTTACTCAGCCTTCCATCCTTCTGAGGTCAGTAAAATGAATACCCAGTTTACTGGGAGAAGGGGCAATATAATTCATTTGCAAACACCCCAGAGAGCTCTTTAAGCACTAAGAAAAAAGGTAAAGCCCCCCCCCCCCCACACACACACATGTGTGCTAGTCGCATCTGACTCTGGGGTGGTGCTCATCTTTGTTTCTATGCCAAAGAGCCAGTGTTGTTCATGCCCATGTGGCTAGCATGGCTGAATGCATTTATGTGCATGGAATACTGTTTACCTTCCCGCTTTTTATGGTGGTACCTATTTATCTACAGTGGTACCCTGACTTAAGAGCAGCTCGACTTAAGAGCAATTCAACTTAAGAGTGGAAAATTGTTGGCGTTTTAACTGCTACCTTACAAATTTTAGATATAGCCTGCTTGATATACATTTTTTATTTTTAACTTGTTTTTTTCAATTTTTAGATAGGTACCCCGACTTAAGAGTAGTTCAACTTAAGAGCATGCATTCAGAATGGATTAAATTCATAAGTTGAGGTACCACTGTACTTATATTTACATGCTTTTGAGTTTGAAAAGATTGGCAGGAGCTGGGGTAAACAGCGGGAGCTCACTCCACTGTGTGGCACCTGGAATTCACATCTCTGAGCTGCCAACTTTGCAGCTGGCATTTTTCAGTGTTCTAGCCCTGGCTGAGACACCACACTCTTTCTTTAAACACTAGGGGGTGGCAGATAAGCAGAACACTTTGGTGTGCTTTTTAAAATCTCATATTCTCCTCTTTTATACCTCCCTTTCCCACTAAAACTAATTTTCCCACTCTCCCCAGTCTTTCCTGTTCTTCTATTTTCAAATTTAAAAGTCCCACTTCTAATTCCAATAGAGTGGATTTTTTCAGTGTTTTGCAAGTACAGGTCAGTGTTTTTTTTTTTTTTAAGCAAAGGTTTATGCTCTGCTCTTAAAAGTGGTGGAAGGGCACTTCTAATTGCAATTCATTTTAGGGATGCAGCCTCCAAAATAGACTCTCTAAGAGAGATAGCCTGTGCAGCATTTGCTCACTTGTTTGCTCATTTCTATTTTATTTTTATTGATATATAAATAAATCTCCTCGTATAATGTTTTGAGTTTGTTGTCTGCATAGGTATGTCTCTCTGATTGATAGATAAATACATAGTGACATAAATCAGAACAGTTTTCATTACTTCATCTGCAGAACATGTTGCATTCTTGGCTGATTTTAACCCAGCAATTTTTCCAGCCACTAGAGGGACCTAAAGTCCAGGTGAAATATTTTTGTTCCTTGCAGGCTGTTGGTGGTTTTTCAAGCACATACAAAGAAAATCACGCTTCTCCCCTTCCATCATGCCTCTATGTTTGACCTCCTGCATGTTGAATGATCTTTATGAACTTAAAGTAAGCAGAGAATGGAGAGAAAATCAACTTTGAAACAAGATTCAAGCTTAGAATGACTGAAATACCAAGTGGTCATTAAATTACTCTTGCAAGCGGCTGATTTGAGCTAAAGGAAGCATTGTATCAGTTTAGATCAACTTTACTCTCAAGTGCTAAAATCTCTTATTCTGCTCTGCTAATTATACATTTGTCCTTTATGAATGAGAAGAAAAGAAATGGAAAACAATGGCTCATTAAACTGAACTGAAGGCACATTCTTATGACATTTTTCTGCCAGAAAAGCAAGTGCATACAGTAGAAAGTGGAATAAGGAGAACTAATATATTGACTTTTTTGTTAACATTCATGTAGATTCATGCAAATCACTGAAATCTAGTGCCATTCACGTCAATGGGTTTCAAATACTCATGTATTGGTGCTTTTACAACCTCAAATGCTGCCTTTAGTAGGTGTGGCTGGGAACGACCTTTCTGGGATGGGGTGACTGTATCAAGCACTAACCAGTTGATCCTTCTCTGCCTCTGAAGTAAAAAACAGCACCACCTCTCTGCTCATTTCTCTTTCCCTAAGTTTAGTCTGTTGAGAAGGGTTATTCTATAAAAGTCTGTTGATGAATGTGGTCATGTTCTGTTACTTTGTTGTGTGATCTATTGAACTGTAGATAATGAAACTGTTTACTCTTTCTGCTACTACTGTTTCAAAGTGATTTATTGATACTGTAAATGCCACTTGTTGCTAAAAGTGGGCGAACTAGTCTGGGAACTTGAAGCTACTCTTCTCTGTGAGTCCCTGCAGTTCTATACAACGAGAGAATATTTAACCAAAAACAGAAAATGGTGAAACAAAGAATGCCTGCAGTCAAACACGATGACATTGTGTTTTCCTGTGACTCGGCAATCAGATTTGCAGAAGAAACTGATGTTTACCTTCCAATGCCCATTCATAAAATAGAATATGCTAAATGCAAGGTAGAGAGATGAGGGAACTTGTGTGCTATTATAGATATAAACATTTTCCACCACTTAAAAGAGTACTGCTTGTAAGTAGGGATGGGCATGAAGCAAAAAAAGAAAAAAGAAAAAAGAAAAAAAGAAACACTGTTTTGCCAATTCGTAAGGTAATGAATTAGTTCGTCACCTAATGTAACAGTAGGATGTGTTTAATTTTTTTTTGTCACAAAACACCAATTTCCCCTCTCGAATGAAACAATTAGTCATAGAAGAATCAATGGCAGGGAGCTCAAGCTCTTCTCTGAAAGCCCCTGAAATAGGAAAAGGTTTGGGTATCAGTTCTAATTGGAATTGCTACGTTCGCCCACGGCTTGGCTTCCAAAGTTCCAATTCCAATAGAAAGATTTTTTTCCCTAGGGGCACTCCCTTTAGAGCTTCATAACGCAACCCCTGAACCCCAAACCTTTCCAAATTTAAGGGGGTTACCTAGATTGAGGGAGCTCCACTGCCATTTTTGTCCTTTAGGACCCAGGGGAGCACAGCATTTCATTTCATTTCATTTCATTTTGTTTTGTAACAAAGCTGCTTCAAAAATTCATTACAAATGAAACGAAATGAAACTAGTACAGAAATGAGAATGAAACACTATTTTTCCATTTCATTCCCATCTCTACTTGTACGTATGTGCTAATGTAATTGCCTAGTTTGACCCTACATCTAGATGAAATCCCAGATTTTCCAGTAAAAGCTGTATTCTTGACCTGGTTTTAGTTGTAGTCCAGGTTTGATTCTGGTATGATCTGTCATCTTTTCAGTGCTCCTAACACATTCTGCAATTTTGTATTCCTGGTATGAAACAGAATTTCTCCTGTTAAATCAGAACGAATATTGATCATATTTAGAACTTTGACAGAATGGGAGATGCCAGAGGGTCCTCCCCCCCCCCCCCGGTAAGAAAGCACAAGATTTCAAGCTCTGTGAGGCATAAACAGCTTTGGTGTAGCTGATGATTTTTAATGCCAGTTTTCTTGTGCACAGCAGCTCCAGAGGGAGGCCCTGAGAGAAGATGACATGCTTTTTGCCAAGGGAGACAGAGAGCCATCTCCAGCTTTTTCCTGAAAGGCAGACAGTGCAGAAACTTATCTGAAATGATAAGAGCAGAAACGTTTGCAGTGTATCAGAGCAAGGGATGCTATTGTCATACCTGACAGATGTATCATCTTACTTCTTTTGGCAACCTGGGTTTGCTGCTATGTGCTCTTCTAGGAACAACACAAGGAGGAATATACCTGTTGTTCCTTAAAAATAGGTCAGGAGAGGGGACAGAGATGGAAGGGAACTGATTTGTATCAATGACATTTAGATAGAGAATACTGGCATTTAACCGAGCTGGCCGAATACGTTTTACTGACAGAGACGTAAGAAAAGATAATGCTCCTTCCACATTCTGATGGGCAGTTGAATTTTACTCCATCACTAATGGTGGGAGCCAAGATTCCTCATTAGCAATTAGTAAGGGTTGACCATCAGGGCTTTAAGGGGCTGAGAATAGGCTGTGTGGCATTCATAGCTCACTGCAACAGATGGGAATAAATGGGGGCTCCAAAGCAGCAGCTGGGAGAGCTTTGGTCATCCATAGCATCTGTTCCCTGGGAGAATGCTCCATTCTGTCTAATAATAGGATCTGCTCCGGGTTTTGTGTTTTGTAGAGCCTTTGGATCAGGGCTTTACCTTCAATCCCACAAACAAAAGGGGGGAGGAACACAGTGGAATTTATTTCTGGTTCTGCCTAGGTTTATAATATATAATCCGAAGCAAAATATATCCCTTTGTTTTTTGGGGAAAGAAAAAAGCCTTCCATGTTCCAATAAGAGGGGAATCTTCCCCCTCATTTTGGGACAGCCCCATTCATCTATATGGAGCCAGAGGTCAGGAGTATGATTCCCCACTGTTCCTTATTAAGAGGTGCTTGACCTGTTGATCCATAGAGTCACTTTGATAGAGAACTTCCAGTTTTGCAGTTCTAAATTATTATAGCCTATCCGGAACAAAGTTTGAGCATGAATGTGTCTAGCATTCCATGGCTGAATCATTTTTACTAATCTAATGCTTTCCTTGTGCAATATACAATAGCTGCTGGGTGAGAAACAGGCTGGAAGAGCCCAAATCAAGTCAATAATAATAATAATAATAATAATAATAATAATAATAATAATAATAATAATAATAATAATAATAATAATAATAATAATAATAATAAAAATTTATTTTTATGCCACCTTTCTCCCCAAAGGGACCCAAGGTGGCTTACAACAAATTCAAAGATAGTACAATAAAAACAATACAATGTAAAAACAACACAATACCTATAAAATACTATAAAAATACTATACAATATAATACAATAAGTAACAAGATTAAAACAATAGCTGCAGCAGAGTTTAAAAAGCTCCACAGCCAATAAGACTAAAAAAGTAAGATGTTATTAAAAATTTGTAAAGGCTGGAGGCTCAGAAGGCTTGCCTAAATAAGTAAGTCTTAGGGCCTCGCTTGGATATTTCAAGGGAGGAGGCAGTTCTTAACTCAAAGGGGAGGGAATTCCATAGCATCGGTGCCACTACTGAGAAGGCCCTATTTCTTGCTACTGCCCCTCGCACTTCCTTGGGTGGTGGTACTCGTAGAAGGGCTGTCTCTGATGACCGAAGGGGCAGACCGGATTATATGGAAGTAGGCTGTTTCTTAGATAACCTGGTCCTGAGCTGTATAGGGCTTTAAAGGTCATAACCAGCACCTCGAATTGGGCCCGGAAATGAATGGGCAGCCAATGTAGTCCCTGGAGAAACAGCCTGACACAGTCGAACCACTGAGCTCTAGTAACCACCTGGGCTGCCGCATTCTGTACCAGTTGTAGTTTCCGAAACGTCTTCAAGGGCAGCCCCACATAGAGTGCGTTACAATAATCTAATCTTGATGTCACCATGGCATGGATCACCATGGCCAGGTCTGCATGATCCAAGTACAGCCACAGCTGACGCACCAGCTGAAGCTGGGCAAAGGTCCCCCTGGCCACAGCCGTTACCTGGGAGTCCAGGAGCAGCTTTGAATCCAGGAGGACCCCCAAGCTGCAGATCTGCTCCTTCAGAGGGAGTGCAACCCCATTCAGAGATAGTACAATAATAAATAATAAACTTTATTTTTATGTTGCCTTTCTCCCCGAAGGAACCCAAGGTGGCTTACAACAACAACAAAGGAAAATCAACATAATCAACATTAAAATATCAAAGTCAAATGTTTAAACAACAATATGGTGGGGAGTTGTCGGCCCCGTGGATACTCCCTTGTGGGGTTCCGCAGGGCTTGTCTCTCTCCCCCATGCTGTTCAACATCTATGTGAGGCCGCTGGCTGGGGTCATAAGGAGATTTGGAGTCTGCTGTCATCAGTACGCTGATGACACGCAGCTCTATCTCTCCTTTTCCACCTCTGCAGTGGAAGCTGTCCGGACCCTTGACCAGTGCCTGGATGCGGTATTGACATGGACCAGGGCCAACAGGCTCAGGCTCAACCCCGAGAAGACATCTGGGTACGGAGGCCCTCTTCCCAGTCTGGACGGGGCTTCCCTCCAACTGGCATCTATGGTTCGGAATCTGGGCGTGATTCTGGACCCGGCGCTCACCATGGAAGCCCAGGTGGCCACCGTGTCCAGATCTGCTTTCTACCACCTTCGCCAAATTGCCCAGATCCGCCCGTACCTAGATGGGGACTCTCTGAGAACAGTGGTGCAAGCGCTGGTGATCTCGAGGTTGGACTACTGCAATGCTCTCTCCATGGGGTTGCCCTTAACTCTCCTCCGGCGCCTGCAGCGGGTACATAATGCGGCAGCCAGGCTGGTGGCGGGTGTGCATTGTCATGACCACATCACCCCAGTCCTCGCTTGCCTGCATTGGCTGCCCGTTGCATCCCGGATCATATTCGAGGTCCTGGTTTTAGTTTATAAAACCCTCCATGGCTTGGCCCGGACTACCTGTCAGAGCGAATCGTCCAGCGATCAACCTCGGCCCGTCCAGTTTGGCAGTCATGAGTGCACTCGCTCAGGGTCGCCACCCCTAGAGAAGCCAGGAAAACATCTACCCGCAATCGGGCCTTCTCGGTGGCTGGCCCTTCCCTTTGTAACAGCCTACTGAGCAAAGTGTGCTCTGCAGAGCCCCTGCTAGCCTTTCACCAGCATTAAAAACTCTGCTCTTTCGCGAGGCCTTTGGCGATTTAGTTTAGGTGTTCCCCCCCCCCTCGCCATCTATAATGGTCGCCCGACAGTTTGTTGCTGCAGAGCCTGTCTGTTTTATGATGCCCAGTTGCCTTTCCTGTTTTTAAATTGCTTGTTTTTATTGTCTGTATGGTATGCTGACTTGTTCAGCCCTGTTAGCCGCCCAGAGTTCCCCGTGGGAAGATGGGCGGGATATAAACTCAACAAACAAACAAACAAACAAACAAACAAACAAACAAACAAACTAAATAAATAAATAAATAAATAAATAAATAAATAAATAAATAAATAAATAATAGCAGAAGTAGCAGAATTTAAAAGGCCCCAGCTGCTAAAAACTAAGTATTAAGATGTTAAAAATAAAGAATGTATAAAAGGATGGCGGCTCAGAAGGCTTGCCTAAATAAAAATGTCTTAAGGCCTCACTTAAATGTTTCCAGGGTGGAGGCAGTTCTTAGCTCAAAGGGGAGGGAATTCCATAATACCGGTGCCACTACTGAGAAGGCCCTGTTTCTTGCCGCCCACCCCATGCACCTCCCTGGGCAGTGGCACTCGTAGAAGGGCCTTCTGTGATGACCTAAGAAAACTCTGTTTTTTTATATACTGCATTTGAGGTTACCTATAAGGATACAATATGCTTACAAGATGGTTTACTAAAATAATGCTAGAACAAAATTAATAAAAACCAGTTAAATAACACAATAGAACCTTGCCTTTCCCTAATATCCTACCCACTGTAAAAATAAAATAAAATTCAGATAGGACCATGATTAGTCCAACATCCATTCACATTCAACTCTTGTGAAGAAAGGAAAAAACAAAAGGGACAAGTGATGGCATTTGTTGGATTTCAGTTGGTAGTGAATTTATTTATTTATTTATTTATTTATTTATTTATTTATTTAACCACCCATCTGACCTAAAAAGGTCACCCTGGGTGGCTTACAACGTTCAGTGAATGCCAGAGATAGTAAGTTTCCAAAAATGCATTATATCTTCATATTTAAAGAATGGCTTGGAAGAGAAAAGCACTGGTGAAGCATTGTTGCTGGTGCAAAGGCCATCAAGTTGATTCTGAATCATGGTGAGGTGACCCTTTTCCAGGAAGAAGTAGTTGACCATTCCCTCCTTCTTGGGGTGCCCTGGGACCCTGTAGCTTGCCCAAGGTCACCCAAGCTGGCTCTACAGTGGGGAATGAAACGCCCATCCTCTAACTATGGGTGCAAATATTCCAGAAATTTTGAAGCCATGGGGGGGATTTTGGAGAAAATAGAAAAATCGAGATGGGACTGACATTCCCCCCTCCATTTCCCACCAAAGTTTCTGGAAATTTGACATCGCTGCCTCTGACTCTTCAGTCAGGCACCTAAGCCACTGAACTATCCATCCAGCTACTTAAGCAGGAGCAGCCTCATGTATATAAACCTGGGAATAAGTCCCATAGAAATCAGTTGTGCTTATTTCTGAAGAACCCTGCCTTGGAGTAGACTGTTATTTCTTCATTTCGGTGGAAGTTGCCATTAGATTAACCTGAAGCTAATTTCTTGCATTTTGGAATGAACATTATTAGGCTCCCCCCCCCCCCCAAATTGGCTTCTTTCTCCACAGAAGAAGAACATGAGGTTTCAGGAACACATGGTCACCTTGCTGTTTTTTGTTTGGACCCTTTCTGTGTCAAATGACAGTCTCTGTATAGTTAAGAATGTGGAAAATGCCTTCAGTCTCAATTTTGCTGTTATTTCTCCAAAGTCCACCTTTCGTCTCTCCCAATTCTTTTTCTCAACCAGGTTGCAAGATTCCCCCCCTTTTTTTCTAATAAAGGAATATCTGCACCTATTTGCTGCATTTAAAAGTTGGTAAACATTTACAAGGATTGTTAATACATGTATAACAGCCAGGGGATGGGCAGCAACAAGGCTAACAGCAGAAAGCCAGAACCAAGGTTTATTCAGAAGTGTAGTCAAACAGTGCAAGGTCAAGGGATACATAGCAGGTCATCAACCTGACCAATTTCAAAACACTAAAAAACACAGTCCTGCAAGGAGGCAGAGATCCAGGAAGGCAGGTTTCAAAACCAGAGCTCCCAGACTCCAAAATCTCAGGTTGCTGAGGCAAAGAGGAAAGAATGCTGGCTTCTAGTTTTAGGCTAGTAGTAAGCCCCATCAGCTGCACTCCCTGATTGCCTCAGCCTGAGAGAACCTTGATTCTGTGAAGAATCAGAGTCAAATGACCCCAATCCTGACAATATGAATGGTTGCCTATATTTTTCATTCAGCAAGATATATTTGTGTATATTTTTATTAAATCTGTTTCCCTGTTATTTTTAACTTTTAAGGGAGGAAACTGTGTTAGGCTGTTGGTACAACATCAACATATGGAGTCTCACACCGAATGAACAAACTTCATTTACATTTTAAAAGAACACTTGCTTTTGTAGATATTTTTTCTCTGCAAATTTCTATATGCAATGTGCTATTTTCCATCCAAGAGTCTCAGGAAGTGCAAAATTGATACTTCTACTGAGACGGCAGTGATATTCATTTCCATCTGCCAACACAGGTGAGAAGAACATCTTGCACTGGCAATTATGAGGAGCAGAGAAGTTGGACAATGAGTTCGTACCAGGATTACTAAGTAAAAATTTAGCCAAAACAAAGTTCAACATGTTTTTAACTCCTTGATGTTGCCCTGAGTGTGCTTACAGGCTCTTATCTATGATGCCCAATTTTTATTGCCTTAATTGTCTTTGTGTGACTTTTTTGAATATATTACATTTGCATTTTAGCATAGCATTAGCCATCATACATTACTGGCCATTTTCTTCACATTAGATTGCATAAAACTTAGCATGTGTATCAGGCACAGGCTTTCCTGGAGCACCATATCTTTTTAGACAAAGGTGGCAAGAGTTGGTCATTGAGAAACTGGTGAAAAGAAGTATGCAATGATGGAATTCCTCCAGAAGTCATGATTTAAACTCTTCTTTGTTCCAATGAAGTCTAAAATATAGTAGACATGGAGTTAGGTTTTGTGGCTAATATCCTGTTCACTAAATGTGGAGTGGAAGGGAAATTGGGCAAGTACCCTCTATTCTCTGCCATGCTCCTTGTTATATGCCCATGGTTGCATCATTGGTCATGGAAAAGGGGAGTTGGCCAGGGTTGGGGAGTGGGGGACACTTGCATTATTTTCCTCATGCTCCTGGTTTAGGCGGCAGATCATTAGCTGACTTGATTGTCTGAAGAAACCAGCCAGTTCTTGGGTGGTGGGATTCTAGGGCAATTGTAAATGGAACATAAATCTTGCCCTAAAAACTGGAGTTCACACTGGCCTCTTTGATTTGCCTTTAAAAATATTGATCACGATCCCACTTTGATGTTTGAGCATCTGACTGTGATTATGACCTATGGGATTCCTTTTGAATGTTGACCTCTACATCTTTCAGATTTGCTGGCCCCTTCTCTCTGTGATGGATTCTGTAGCTGAAGCCAAAGCTGCTTTCATCTCTCTGCCTCATCATTTTATTTCCTTTGATATCTGTTATTTAGGCTTTTTGGTAAAATTGCTCTTTTTTTGTCTGGAGGCGGGTGCGGAAAGAGCTGCAGCTTTATCAAGAAGCTTGGAAACATCAGTGTCTTCCGTTGCAACCTTCCCATCCAGGTTCAGCACTGAGAGAATGATCCTTCCCCTACTACCAACCTGTTTAAGTAAAATGACTGGAGGAGGAATAGGAGATTGGGCCTCTTAAGTCTCAGCCTATCCCAGTTAACATAAAGGTTTTTATTTATTGCTGGTGAAATTGTACAATAATCTTATGAATTCAGCCTTTTTAAGATGATGATGTCCATATTATTCCACTTACTTCAAAATGGAATCATCTTTTATGGTTGTTCAGTCGTTAAGTCATGTCTGGTTCTTTGTGACTCCACGGACCAGAGCTCACCAGGCCCTCCTGTCTTCCACTGCCTCCCTGAGTTTGTTCAAATCCATGTTGGTTGCACTGATGACACCATCCAGCCATCTCATTCTCTGCCATCCCCTTTTCCTTTCACCTTCCATCTTTCCCAACATCAGGGACTTTTCCAAGGACTCCTCTCTCAAAATCTGTCTTTCCAGTGAACATTTGGGGTTGATTTCATTCAGGATGGATAGGTTTGGATATACTTATCTATACCTTCCCTTATTTTGTTGAGTGTCGTCCTGATGTTCCACCTGAAAGCCAGGCTCTGGCAAAATTGCAGGTTATAATGTCTCAGGCCTGGTTTTTCTGCTCATTTTTCTGCTTGACAAAAAGGGCAAGATGCCATATTCTTCCTGTGCCAGTCAGACATGTGCAGAGCTGTCAGTTAATTCTGTCAGACCATATTGATTGCTGAAACTTATTTTTGCATCATCTATTTGCTCATTATAGAATCCAGCATTGTCAACACATAGTTAGAGCTCACTGCTTAAGCTTCACCCTTCTCTCTTTTTCCACACAAGCGGCAACATGTTGAAAAGAAGGGGTTCCTCCTCATGTCTAGGCTCCACGCACAAGCAAGAACTCCGCTTTCTGAGGGTGAGCCTATACAAAAGCCAGGACTTATCTTAATGTGGAAAAAGTGATGACCGAACTGCTCATGTTTGGCACTACAATGAGCTAGCCTGGATAGTACTCATTGTAAACATGGCTATGACCCCTTTGTGGGAGGTTTCGGGGAGATTACTCCTCTACTCCTGCCAAAGTATCTGCCTGAACCAATTGCCTCAAACCTCCTAAGTATATGGCTGCCATGACATCACTACCTTTTAATATTACCTTACAAACATCTAGAACAGAGGTTTCGTACCTTGGGAAATCTAGTGTTCCTGGATTGCAATTTGCAAAAACTCTGGTCAGCAAAGCTGGTGATGAAGGATTCTGGGAATTGAAAATCAAGAACACCTGGGTTACCCTGGTTTGGGAACCCTAACCCTAACCCTAACCCTAACCCTAACCCTAACCCTAACCCTAACCCTAAACTTAAACCTAGCTACCATTAATCAAGATATATGGACCTCCCAAGCAAGGAAAAATAAACACAAGTATAAGAGGGTTCATAACTCTGAATATCTTCCTGCCTGCCATCATCTGTGCCTTGTGAGCTTGGATAATTGGGAAGGTAACGGGAGCGCAAACAACCAGCAATTAATTATCTGCAGCACAACACAAAGTTGAAGAACTAAATTGAAACGAGAAGGCAGGCCTATTCTTTTTAATCTTGCTTGTTGCTGTTAGATCATATTTTGCTGAAGCTGCATGAAAATAATCCCCCCCCGGGCCAAAATCTGGTACTGTATTGGTTGTATCTAATGAAAAAGCAGTTCCTGATAAAGTGTAAGAAAGAGTGGATTGCTATAAAACTGAGGAAGGCTACTGACTTGAAAAGATTTATAACTAAGGCAGCTGACAAATTGTCAAGGGAAAGGTGGTAGAAAGCAAAATAGTAAAGGAAGTCCCTATGTTTAGTTCATTAAGCCTTCTTTCAGATGCTACTTCAGTGGTATGCTTGTTAGCAGGAATATAAACTGTGTATGGGGGGGGAATAAAGAGCAGCTCCTTCTAGTTAGACTACAGTGTGAACTAGTAACAATGATGATCATGGTTACATGTAGAGATGGGCATGAAACAAAAAAAAATGCTTCATTTTTCATTTCATTTCCTAAACAAAACAAAAAACGGAGTACCCTTAAAAAAAGAAACGAAATGAAATGGAAATTTTCATTTTGTTCCATTTCATTTTTCATTTTTTATTATCTGTTTTAACAAGCACCAATCAGCTGGCACACAGGACCGTGTGCCAGCTGGTCAGCAGGAAAATAAAAATAAAAAACCCACCAACCACATGCCAGGTAGTGGGCAGGAGAGTTACAACCCACTGACCAGCTTGTCGGTGGGAGAAAAATAAAAACACTGACTGGCCTCCCCACATGCCAATTGGTCGGGGGGGGGAGCTGACCGGCCTCCCTGTGTGCCAGCTGGTCAGTGGGAAAAAACAAACAAACAAATAAAAAAACTGCCAACAGGCTTCCCCATGTGCCAGCTGGTTGGTGGGGGTAAAATAAATGAATAAAACCAGACTGCTAGTTCTGGCTGGCCACACCCCAACAGTGTAAAAAAATGAAAAATGAAACAAAATGAAATACAAAACATTTTTTTTTAAAATTCATTTTGCAATAAGCAAAACAAAATGGGGGGGAAATGAAAAATGAAACGAAACACCATTTTGGTGTTTCGTGCCCATCTCTTGTTACATGTGCAAAAATATCCCTATATTTGAATAGGATTTGGCATGATTTTAATTTTTTTTTTGAAAGGTGAATACACATGCAAATTGATGTGAGGATTCCATCTTCCTGGAAGCATGTGTTCTTTATTAGAAGTGAGGTATATTGCTTGGCCAATAGAGAGTTGTTTATTTCAAATTGGATGTCAAATCTACTTACTTTCAACCATTTTTGGCATAAACATAAAATTGTATCTGTCACCACAAAGTCACTTGCTACCACTGCTGCTGGGTTAGTTTTAATTTTTCTTTCTTTCTAAGTGGAATAGTGATGGTATGACATGTCAGATTTGAAAACAAAAGGTTGGAAATAACTGAATGGAAATTCACAAAATAATAGACAGTTAAATATTGGGTGAGGGAGAGCTCTTCCTCCTTTGTAAAGATAAACTGATCACCAGAGACATTTGCAAGACTGAGAGCCTCTAGGCTTGTGAAGGAGGAGGGAAGGCTAACCCCTACCTTTCTCTTCTCTTTCTGCAGACTTATAAATTTTCTGTATGTCTCCATGTGCACACAAAAGCTTGCATTCCAATCTGTTTTTAAAAATCTGACATGTCATACAATCACTATTTAACTTAGAAATACTTTTAAAAAAAATATATATATAAAACAACTCATTAGCAGCAGAAATGAATGGATATAAGGCAGCCAGTGTGGGCCAGGTGGATGCAGGACAAAGCTCCAAAAGCAATGATTCTAAATGCATTAAAAGTTTTCCCAACAGGAACCACATATTGACCCCAAAACCACGTGACTACCCTATCACTTAAAACTGATGTCAAAACCCCTGATCCATCTCCCAGTTTATTTCCATAGTGTAACCATGCTCCAACATGGTTCCATTTTACCAAGAGTGCAATCAGATGGGTGATGTTTGCTTCTCTGCAGGGATAGTGGTTCACTCCTGTTACCAGAGATATCAATTGCTAGAGTAAACTAGCCCATTCCCAAATCACTCCCATACCTTTCTAGTTCCCTATCAGGGGTTTCTACTTTTTTGGTGCTGGCAGGGTCACCCTGTTTTAGTTTGTTTCCAGTTCATATTTTAGGACCAGAATTATCATCATATTTTAGATTTATGTGATCAATTATGAGAAAAATATCCAGATTTTCCAGGGTCCTGGTCCATACATGAAATGGGCATATAACTTGGAAACTCTTCTGCTTACTTGGAGAAAGTGATAAGAGATCAGATAAAACTACCTGGTCTTCTCTAAACAGACTGAACCTGGATTACAGAGGAGATTCACAGGGCTTCTGCCTCTCATGAAAGTTTAATCTAGGTCAGTTCATATACCCTGGTCCTTACACTCCACTGAATGCATCACATTCAGCTCAATGTATAATGCCACATAACAATGTAAAAAGCTAAACTGGATGGAGCTGACATTTTTCATTTACCAGTGCTACATTCATGACTGCTAGTTCAAATATTTTTTAGTTTTCATTAACAACTCTTCTTTAAAACATTAAAGAGTACTACCATTAGATGCAACTCCATCTGCTGTTGGAGCTATACATTCCAAGAGTTGAACTAGACTGAACTATGTTTAGCTAAGTGTGAAGGGACAGGATCGCTCAAAAGCACACAGAAGTGAGGGTTCTGGAGGACATTTTGTAAACAAGCCATGCAGGTAGCATAGGTACACAGTTGATTCACAGCAATCCTTCTCCTTTTCCAATTCCTCACAGACCTTAACAAATGACATACAGGAAACTCTGGAGGCCTGGAAGAGAACAAGTTGATTTTCTGTAATTCCCTGGAAGATTTTATGAACTGTGCGCTTGCATGTATAATCCATATGCTTCTGTGTACAGCAACATATGTTTTCCCATATTTCTACTCATGACCTTTGCAAACAGTTCAGCTCATCACACCCATTTCAACTCAATATTACAAGCAGATGCTTTCCTAATTTAAATAAACATTTTAAAGTATCCAGAAATATCAGTTTAATTTAATTTGAACTTTTGTTAATGCTGTCTCTGTGCATAGGATTAAACAGAATTAAGGGAATCCTCTGCCTCCAGCATCATTTCCCCCAATGTGGGAGAAATACAGATAACAAATTCATAGTTTGACATAATCTTGGTATTCTATGGGATTCCATAACCTATCGAAATTGGGGACAAGGAGATAATGTCTATGGGTTAGCCATTATCACCAATTAGCCCGCCAGCCCACCACCTAATGCTTACTATCTATAACAGGTTAAAAACATATGAGTGGGTCCTAAAAAGAGGAAACAGGAAGTACATATTAAAATTCTAAAAAGAGGAAAGAACTGGGCAAATTCTAATACAGTGTTCCCTTTCTGTAGTGATTTTGTCAAGGAAGGAGGCAGCTGGATGATGTAGCAGTCCTGAAACCAGTCCTCCAAGATTCCAAAGGACGGCAGAAACCTATAGAATTGGGGTGTATAGCTGGGTGCATTTCAGGCATCTAATATATATATATATATATATATATATATATATATATATATATATATATATATATATATATATATATATATATATATATATATATATATATATATACACACACACACACACACACACACACACACACACACACACACACAAAATTTATATGCCACCTACTACCCAAAGGTCTGTTTTAGCATGCTTTGACCTCTATCTCACGCACACTAAATGAACATATTGATTTGATGCGTACTTTCTCCAAGACTTTTCATGTGACATTTGATGTGGACTTTTCTGTCCCCACAGTAGCATTTTTGATGCTCTATTCATGCATCTCCATGGGCCGAAAGTGCATCAGATTGCTGTTTTGAACATATATTCAAACCTTATATAATGAACGGTTTGTATAACATAAAATCTGCACAACATAAAAAATTCCAGAGATAAGGGAAATTTGCTTAACAGAATTGCCTATGGGGTGAATCTGTACAACATAAAAATGGGCGCAATTAGGGATTACTCCGTTTTCAATCCATTCCTATGGGAGATTTGTATAAAGGAATATTTGATTAACAGAATTTCATTTGGAACAAATTAATTCCTTTATACAAGGTACCACTCTATCTATCTATCTATCTATCTATCTATCTATCTATCTATCTATCTATCTATCTATCTATCTATCTATCTATCTATCTATCTATCTATCTATTATTTTTTTTTATTAATATGCTTTGATTACTGGCATGCTGGGTTTCTAGTTTTACTGCTGGAGGATATGACAAACATTTTGCCCCCCCCCCCCGTACCGGTAATCCACTTTTTATTTTGAAGAGCAAATAAATTTAAGAAAATATCAATAAATTGAGCAGAATAAAAAAATGTGCACTAACAACGGCCCCACTTACTTTTGATGCACACTTCAATTCTCTGAAAATGTGGATCAAAAAATTACTGCTGGAGGGGCAAGGATCAGGAGAATGTGGTGGATCGCACTTCAGGAGGCATGGCAGAGGCATGTATTTTTTGAAGCGCATCACAGTGGGGACCAGTACTCCAGATGCGAATTCAAAAAATAAAAAATGTGCTTTTTTACGTGCAGTGTGAAAGAAGCAGATGAGTTTCCCATAGTGTTTTACTGTAAACTAATACCAGGGAAGCAAGTTTGTGTGTATCTGTTGCTTACAACATCTAGCAACTAGCAAGATGACATCCACGTATTTTGCTGTGTGTATCTTTTTAATGAAGATTACCTATTTCTTTAAGACTGCAAAGACAACTTCAAGAGAATCATCCATGCTTTCTCCAGGAAAGGAAAACTCAAGCAAGCAGTGACATCTTACAGCAAGAATAAACAACCAATATGTCACATGATGACATTAAAGACATGGAGTGGATGACTCATATCATCTATTGACCACTTGTATGTTTCCTTTGAACAGAGTGAATGAAAAATCACTTGTCCACTCTATCTGTTCCACACAAAAAAGAAATTGAGGGCTTGAAGCAAAGAATTATCTTACATTCTCTGCTTTTAAAAGTCCTTTGAACACAAGACATATTTGATATGAAACTAAGGCTTCCTTTGTGTCAAAGCTGTGGCCTTATAATGCAACCCAAAAAGATTCAGCTTTGATAGGGAGAGTGAAGTACTCTATTTAGCCTTGGCTTTTACTGGTGCCTTCTAATCCCATACCACCCCATCCCCATCACTGGCATAAGCCTGCTGAGCTTCCTTCTTCTTTTTGATACCTTACTTGGTTGTCCATCTGGCATCTGTATGTTTGACTTTGTGTGTTTGGAAGAGAAAGTGTAAATGAGTGAATTGGTACTAGTCAAGGTGGGCTGATCTTTCTGAACGTAATGTAGTAATGTAGTTTTGATAAAATGTCTGTAACATGGTGTTTAACAGATGCATAAAATGGTTTTTGTGTAAAATGAATAGTCATTTGCTAGACACAGTTGTATGGAATAATCACATGAAAAGGTCAGAATGATCATGTCCAGGTGCCATGGATAATCACCTAACACTCATGAGATTTCTTTTTGAGAGATAGAAACGTTTCGCTGTTCATCCAAACAGCTTCATCGGTCTGAATGCAGCTGGTGCAAACCCTGACTCTTATAGGCAGCTTTGACCTCTAGTCACCCTGGCCTCAATTAGGCTCATCAGATGAACTAGAGGTGACTAGAGGTCAAAGCTGCCTATAAGAGTCAGGGTTTGCACCAGCTGCATTCAGACCGATGAAGCTGTTTGGATGAACAGCGAAACGTTTCTATCTCTCAAAAAGAAGTCCAGTAGCCTTGACTCAACTTCCAGATAAACTCACCTGGATGACTGAGAATCTTCACAGACTCATGAGATTGGTCTAAACAATGTTGCCAATGTGTATAAAAGGCAGCATTGAAATCCATTTACTTTGGGACTGCTTTTGGCAAGATACCAGTTTCCTACTACTCTGTATATATGCTGTGTGTTGTATCTTGATGCATATTGTGTAAATATGTAATATAAGCTTTTATGCAAAGTTCTTTGTCTCCCAGCTCCAATCTGTATTCAGCAATTATCTTTCCACACCACTGTGCTACTCTGCAAGTTTTCTAAACCTCATTCATTTATTATAACATTTTCTTTCTTTCTTTCCTTCCTTCCTTCTTTCTTTCTAACCCCTCTCTCCCTTTCCATTTTGGAGACTTTCACAGCCATGAAATTCTCTGTAATAGCATGTTCCTATTGCTGGTGCAATCCCACTGCAGTGGCAGACGCCAATTGAGGGACACTTCTGCCTTAACCAAACTACCTCAAGCAGGCCAGATCTAAGTACTAGGATTAATCTGCATGAACAAAAATCTGGCTTTATTTAAAAAACTTTATACAAGAAATGTGTTAAGTGTTCTGTCTCGTTCAACCATTCTCTGTTGACATTTTCCTAAGCTTCTGGACAAGGCACCTAGTCTGCTATTGATTAGATTTTCATTGCTGTGTACTAATCAAAAAGTTGTTTGTCTTTAAGGATTTCATTCAATAAAGCACAATCCAATTTTTCTATGGTGTTGATGAATCATATTTGTCATACATTGAAACCAGATTTTGTAGACAAATGACTCTGAGTTTAAACCAGCAGAATGAAATTAGAATTAGCTTCCTATTGGTTTTGGAAACCTTCCCAGATTTTAATTTGTGTTTCAAGTTTTATGGAGCTTTTTATGGAGTTTTTATGCTTCATTGGATTCGAAATGTAAATATGAAGTTGAATCTTAGCAGATTTTAAAAATGTGATAAATTGGCCTGGTGGAGCAGCCAAATGATAGGAAGATTGGATTGGAGGCTCACTGTAAAGTATTTCATGGAATATTTGTGGCTGCTTTCTTGGACAATTTTTGGTAATTGCCTTCTGAGATGTTTATGGATAAAATAATCCCTCAGTGTTACTTTTTGGGTCCTCTTGAGGAGCGTATATACATCTTTCAAATAATCTGGCTCTGAGTCATTTGAGCAATCTTGTTTCTGTGTCTTTACAGAACATAAAATGCATCCACAAACTGATATCTGGGTCCCTCTTCCTTGCACACATTTTGGGGAGAGGGGGACTGGACACATCTGAGTGTATTTCACTCCACTCAGATAATGCCTTTGCACTCTTAACTGTACCCCACGAGTGCCTCAGTAATGCACAGATTTCCGTTCTTTGGTTTATTTGTGGAGAATTTATTGGTGGTGGGGGGGGGGGGAGAAGGTACACATTGCTTACCTTAATCCTTTGATTTGGGAAGTGTGTGCATTTTGTGTGCCTAACTGTATTTCCTAGTAAATTTCATTTAGTATCTTATTGTTCTGGGTTTAAGTTCATTTGACTTCTGCTGGATTAAAGCTAGAAAGAAAGCTGCTTGAGGCATGAGGTTCCAGCACAATGCAAGCAGTCCTGTTTTTCAACTATTGTAGCTTCAAAACACATTTTCCCTTGTTTTCTGTTCTGCTTCATTTTCTGCTGTAGCTATAACTGAAAGGCAGCACAAAAAAGGATGGCGCTTCAGCTTTCCTCTTATTAATATATGATATGAGTACTTAATTGTCGTGGGTTCTGAATGTGCTCTGCAAATACCATAGTCTGCCTCTTTCTTAAAGGGATGATGCTATTTTTAGGGCTGCTATTGATGGAAAGTCTCTTCTCTTCTGGGAAACTTCTGACACTATGACCACATTTTATGTATATGAAGACTATTTCTTTATGAAATGCAAGCTGCCACAAAGTAATTTGTGGCAGCGTCTATTTTAAAAAGTAGGGTATCACTAGAAGATTGAAGCAATATAGATAAAATACAATGTTAAGAGTCATGGGCCCCTTTAGCTGAGAGTGGGCACAGAATAATGTTGTCCCCACTCTCATCTCAAAACTATTTGATTCAGTTTTGAATTCCTGGTTAAATTTCTCTAGCTGCACAGTAGAAGTACAGAGAATGGCTTCAAGTTCCCCAATTTAGTCCATTCCACTCTCAAAAATTCACTCAGAGACATTAGTAAGGTGAACAGATAAAAAGCAGACTGAACAAACATGGCTGACTGATTTTTAGTAAACAGACCTCAACAGACTGACAGCTGCCAGTGGGAGGGGGAAAATGTCTTAGATGGAGGCATGGCTTTCTTTGAATTTAGAGCCAGCGATGGGAGGATTGGTTAGTGCTGAAGAGATTGACAGACACCTAGAAAGGGCCTTCCCAGCCAAACCTCCTTCAGGCTGCATGCTAAGTTGCAAATAAACCAATGTGACTTCCACTGAGGACCAAACTGCAAAGGATGCTATTGAAATCTGGAAAAAAAATTGAAATCATCACATTTTAACAAAATATTCATCACTACTGTGCTTTCATTGTTCATACTGTTTCTGTGTTGTCCACTTTCAGAAGGCAGTTTTGTACAGGGCAGTGGAAAATTCTTTTTCTTTCTTTGTCTCAGAATTACCAAATAGATATACTGCATATTGACATATAAACATAAACTACTGAGCAGAATATAAATTATAAAATTAATACATAAAAGAAGGTATATAAAATGGTAATTTTGTTTTAAAGATTAACAACCTATATGACATTTGCCCAATACCGGGCTGCATCAACAGCATTTCCTCTTGCCAACATAAGATCTTCCTCTATATATATTGAAGGGCATCATATGTATTGTAACATGTGTGAGATGGTTTCCTCTTCTCCACATTTGCACAAGGTATATAGGGAAGCCCCATTTTCTCATATTATCTGTTGATCTTCCAACCCTGGCTGTTTAATGATTTCCATATAGGTCATGGTTATTCTTGGGCCAGTGGTGGAGAGCTATGTGGTTCAGCCCAGCTAGCCAGTAGCTCCTTTCCATAGTTCATAGGTCTGTGGGGGCTGGTTGTTGAAAGGGGCAGAAGTTCTGAGGAAACTATACCTTGATTTCAGCATTGGCTTTGGTAGTTGATAACTAAATAACAAGTATATTCCTGTGGACATCACTTTGACTCAGTCTTTCTGCTTGGCACTTTCCTGGCATAAGTTTGTTGGAGAAATGCCAGCTAGGTAGTGCACCGTTTGTACTGGGGTTGGTTTTAAACATAACATACCCAGTAACACTGTTTAACTTAAGGCCACATATACCTGTTCTGCATGTTTTGATCTGTACCAAACAAAGCTACCATATTATCCTACAGAGTAACATGGGCCGAGTGCAGAAGTTCTTAAGGTGTATGGTTGTTCACCCCATCTTGTACCCATTCGTTTCCTCAGAATGTTGTTCCTGAAAAAACCTTTCTGTTTGGTATTAACACAGTGATTCTTGAAAATGAGAGTTCAGTCCAGGGTAACTCTCAAGTATTTCGGGGTAGCAAAGTGTTAAATAAATCAAAGTGTTCTAGCCTTGTACCATTACATGTCACCTGCGGCTTTCACCTGGTTATATCTGTAATATGTTTATAGTCATTCGATTTAAAGCCTCAGTCAGTTTTATTTTTGACAGCCTCAAATGTTACACTCTATGTGGCAATTGACAGGTCGTTGGCACACAGAAAACTCATAGTAGCTTCCAGTAATGGTTTGTCTTTGGTATGTATGTTAAACAGTGTAGGAGCTAGCACACTGTGCTGTGGGAGTCCAATTTTTGGTTTCTCCATTGATTGTGTTCTCCTTGGAAGTTGACATAGAATCTATGGTTTTCCAGTAGGCAGCTTATGATTTTCGTAAATTTAAAATCCTTTGTAATGTGCTGGAATTACTTCAGCAGGGCTGCATGGTTAAACATATCATAAGCTGCAGTGATATCTATAAAGGCTACACCTGTGACTTCCTTCAACTGAAAACCACAGCTTCTCAGTGGAGATGGAAAAATGGTAACAACTGACAAAGAAAAGGAAGAGATGTTTAATTCCTACTTTAGCTCAGTCTTTTCCCATAAGACAGACGTTAAACCTCCAGACATAAGTAAATTGCAAGTGGAGGGGACAGGATCACAGCTTGAGATTAATAAACAAATAGTCAAGGAATACTTAACTACCTTGAACATATTCAAATCTCCAGGGCTGGATGAACCGTATCTGAGAGTACTGAAGAAACTGCCTGGAGAACTCTCAGAACCACTGCCCATTATTTTCTTGAAATCATGGGAAACAAGTGAGGTTGCAGATGACTGGAGGAGGGCTAATGTTGTGCCTGTCTTCAAAAAGGGCAAAAAAAGGAGCTTGGGAATTACAGGTCAGTCAGCCTATCATCAATTCTAGGAAAAATCCTGGAACAGATTATTAAGCAGTCACTATGCAAGCACCTAGAAAACAATGCAACAATATCTAGAAGCCAACATGGATTTGTCAATAACAAAGCCTTCCAGATTAACTTGATCTCATGTTTCAAGCAGGTAACCTTCCTGGTAGGCAGAATGCTGTAGATGTCTCGACTTCAGCAAAGCTTTTGACAAAGTTCCCCATGATATCCTTATTAGCAAGCTAACTAGATGTGGGCTGGATAAATCAAGTGTAAGGTGGATATACAAATGGCCACAAAGTAATACTCAAACAGTAATGATTAATGGCTCTTTCTCTAAGTGAGAGGAGGTAACAAGTGGAGTACCCCAGGGCTCAGTCCTCAGTCTGGTGCTCTTCACTGTTTTTATTAATGACTTCGACAAGGAAGTGCACAGAATGCTTGTGAAAGTCATGGATGACTCACAGTTGGGTGGAAGAGCTAATATACTGGAAAATGGAAACAAAATTCAAAATGATATTGATAACCTGGAGCACTGGGCTGAAACCAAAAGAATGAAATTTCATAGAATCATAGAATTCAGCACAGCCACTCAACACTGTTCAATTTTTCATATAATCCCCCCCCCAAAAAATCTGTTACTTCTCCAGAAATTGCTCAAAAGACTGCTGCCCAAAGTCCTAGATCACCACCCTAAGCGAAATGGTGTAAACAGTGCTGAAGTGAATCAATCAAGTAATTTATTGTCTCCTTAAGTAGACTATTGCACATCCAATACTATAATAATCAAATGTACGTCTACGTGTATCCCTCTGTTGGTCTCTAGTATAACTCCTATACTGCTAAACTTAGCCACTTGACACTGGTCACGAGAACTAGTTTCTCAACCTCATTTGTTTTTAATTGCTTAATAAATTTTATTGAAATGAAATATTTCCTTAAGTTCCTTTAGGTCAGGCATACCCAAACTTCGGCCCTGCAGATGTTTTGGACAACAACTCCCAGAATTCCAAGCCTTTATTTCCAATGGCAAAGGACTGTGGGAGTTGTGGTCCAAAACATCTGCAGGGCCGAAGTTTGGGCATGCCTGCTTTAGGTGCTGGGTGTCCCTAATGTTTGCCTGAGGCAAGGCTGGAAGCAAATTTGAAAAGCTGCATTCCCCATAGTCTCACATGCTGGGTTCTCCTGCAGGACCCAAAACTCTTCAAGGAAAAAAGGAAAAGGAGTAGAGGAGGGAGGAGGCTGAATGAGTACTGTGGGGGGAGGAGAAGAGAAGAGAAATCCCACGAGAAAGAAAAAGCAGTGACATGGATGAAAACGGGCAGAAGAAAAGAGCATAGAGGAAATAATGAACGAAATGAAAAGCTGTCCTATTCATATGCAGTAATTACGGGATTTCCACCTTTTTAGATCAACTAAAGAAGGCTTCATTGTAGCATACAGTGCTACAGCTCCTTTAATTCGTGATTTTGTAACACTATATTCCTCTCACTAAGTAATATCCCATTAATTGTAGTGATCTGTCTCCTATATTTCATTGATGGATTCCATCCATGCTTTTTCTCTCTGAACAAATAAGAGAATATCTTTATTAGTTAAATCACAGGGGGGAAAACTTGCATAGGTGGTCAGTTAATCTGTTTATTCATAAAAGGAGATTAGAAACTTTGAGTACTCATCTGCTTTACTGGATTTTTCATATGAATCTCTAATCTACTTAGGACATTTGTGAGAATTAATGTAAGCTGACATTCACTTAGGGCGTTTATACACAACCCCTAAGCTCCGCCGCAAAGGGCTGCAAGGTCCGGACCTTAAAAATGTTTACCCACCAGCTCCGGACTTTGCAGACAATTAAGTGCGACCCCGCCCAGTTTAGCGTGACCAAACAGCAGTTTTCTTGTACCTGGTCTTTGATGGTGATAAATATTTGATCCGGTGTAAGGATAGTGAGTGCGGGGCTCTCTTGGCTTCTGTTTGTTCTTTTTTTGTGCCCCGCCCCTTTAAGAGATCTGAATGCTGCCCGGAACAAAACAGAGGTAAGACGGCAGTCTTTTCTTTCTTTTTTCTCCCTCCCTCAGGTAGCCAGCAACCAGGAAGTGCCGGGGGGGGGGGGACAGAGGAAGACAGAGGAAAAGCGACGAACCCCTAAGATCTCTGGTCCGAATTTAAGTGGCCAGCGGATCTTAGGGGTCGTGAAAAAAGGCCCTTAGTAGATGCAGAGTTCATGAGTTTCAGGTGAATTAATTATTTCATCCTAATTAATTTTGAACTTAACTTTCTAAATTTGTTCTGGACATGCCTATTTCAGAGTAGGAGATGGGAAAAGCTATTATCTAATACCTCAAGTTTCTATATACTGTATAGAGCTCTCCTAGGTGTGTGCTTAGTCCCTTAGGTTAATACATGCAGACAAATGCATATTTTTAAGGAAAACCTTAGAACTGTCATCCTAGATCAGATGGAAATTCCCTAGATCAGATGGAAACTCTGGGAATTCAGCTCTAGAAATTTATCTAGTTTAATGATTCTGATAATTTAGCTGGTCAGGTGACTCCAGAACAGAATAGCACAAAACGGATATTACTGTGCCCTGTTTGTCCTAGGCATATGATACATGTAGATCTGCTGCCTCTAAATTTGAAAGATATGATCCTTGCCAATCATTACTGCTTGACATATTACCCATGAATATTTAAAAGAAACTATTTATGTGACTGGCCATAAATCAGATCCAGACTTCTGCCATCAAGCTGCAGAAATGTTCAGGTGCCCGTCTAATGCACAGCCTGTCGACGAAGTGATGATTCTCGTCTTCATGCAAAATTCATTGCACTGTAGAATAAATAGATGGTAGTCAGATTTGACTTATCTAAAAATTCAAGCAAGCTGTTGCCTCTATAAACAAGATCTAGAAATGAGATCAGAGTTACACAGAACAAGCTATATTAATCTATTTATCATGATAAAATCTGGCTCATCAGACCAGGTTTGGTCTGATGAGCCAGATTTCATTAACACTTTCATTAACCAAAAATTTCTTTAAGTGAACGCACCCATTTTGCAATGTGTTGTTAGAAATGTGCTTGTTTCTTTCAGTTTTGTGATATCTAGAGGAAATCATGTACTAGGTTCTCTCTCCTCCCACTCTCCACCATTATAAAAAAAAAAGTAAATATGCATAACTATTAGAGATGGGCACGAAACGCCAAAATGGTATTTTGTTTTGTTTTTGTTTTGTTTTTCTTTGTTTTGTTTCATTTAAAATGAAACAAATATTTTTTTTCATTTTTAAAGTTTTAATTTTTTTTAACTTGTGCCAACCAGCTGGGTTGCTGAGTGTTTTTTATTAATTTTTTTTCTTACCGCGCCAACCAGCTGGTCTACAGGCTAGGTCAAGCGCTTTAAAAAAAAAATTCCTACCGCACCAACCAACTGGCCCATGGGCCAGGTCAATGTGTTTTTCCCCTTACAGAACTGACCAGCTGGCCCGTGGGCCAGGTTGGCGCATTTCTTTTTTTAAAAAAAGTTTTTCTTACAGTGTCGACGACCTGGCCCGCAGGCCAGATCGGCATGTTTTTTTAATTTTAATTTTATTTTTTACTTTTTGCACCAGATGAGCCAGATTTCATTAACACTTTCATTAACCAAAATTTTCTTTAAGTGAGCGCACCCATTTTGCAATGTGTTGTTAGAAATGTGCTTGTTTCTTTCAGTTTTGTGTCATCTAGAGGAAATCATGTACTAGGTTCTCTCTCCTCCCACTCTCCACCATTATAAAAAAAAAGTAAATATGCATAACTATTAGAGATGGGCACGAAACGCCAAAATGGTATTTTGTTTTGTTTTTGTTTTGTTTTTCTTTGTTTTGTTTCATTTAAAATGAAACAAATATTTTTTTTCATTTTTAAAGTTTTCTTTTAACTTGTGCCAACCAGCTGGGTTGTTGAGTGTTTTTTATTAATTTTTTTTCTTACCGCGCCAACCAGCTGGTCTACAGGCTGGGTCAAGTGCTTTAAAAAAAATTACTCAACAACTTTGCATCTCTTTGTCAAGCTGTTCCTTCTTTTTGAAATGAAGATAAAGTAGGGATACATGTCAAAGAAAACCCACACGGAAGCAAGCTGAGGCAACCATCAAGAAAAGAAATCAAAATCACCTCCAGCTGGGAAAACCTCACAAGCTGTTTTTCAAAGCATAACCAGCTACTATTCAAGCTAAAACGTAAGAACTTTAATCTGTTTATAATTTTCTTAAAACGTGTATACATTTCATAAAGAAACTATTTGTGGATAAAAAGAGAAAAAGCCAAAAATATACCCAATAGTTACACTGGTTGATAATCACTGCTTCCATCTAGAGACCCTCTTGAAGGTCCCTTTAAAGGCATTCTGTGAATAAGATGCAACTATAAAAGACTGGAAGTTGGCAGGGTGTGGTGACCACTACATTGGCTTTCTCTCTCTCCTTGCATTAAACAAACAAATAAAGGGAACAGTAAAGGAAGGAGCTGTCTTCCTTTTACAAGCAAGTGCAACCTACCATTGATTGACTTACAGGAATTTAACAAGATGAATCCTCAACAGAAAAAAGCACCGTTGATGGCAGGGAGAGGGGGAATCATCTTACCCCCCTCTTCACCCCAAACACCATCACTACAAACAATTACAGACATGTTGGCAGGAATGAACACAACTATACAGAAGGTAGCTTCAGAACTATCAGAAATTAAAAATGATATTCAGGAATGCAAAAGAGACATCAGGAATTTTAAATGTCAATTAAATGCTTATGAAGATAAGACAATTGAGTTGGAACTGAGAACAGAAGCCATTGAAATATCAGCACAAAGAGCTTCAAGGGACATTAATCAACTAGAACTGGATAGATCAGCTTATATTCTGAGATTTCAATCAATCCCTCAGCAAGAAGGGGAAAATCTACTTAGCCTGATGACAGAGGAAATTGCAAAAATACTAAATATATCTCCAGAAGAAGCGCATAATGAAATAGATACAACATATAGAGTGAGCACTTTTTTTACAAAGAAAAATAAATATCCACCAGAAGTCCATGTCAAATTTGTTAGGAGATCTACGAGAGATAAAATATTGAGAGACACAAGAGAAACAGATAGAAATCAAAAACCAAAAAATAAGAATTGTCAAAGATATACCTTGGAAAATCCGACAAATCAGAAAGGAATACAATTTCATAGTGAAAGTACTAATTGCAAATCAAATACAATATAGATGGATGTATCCGGAGGGATTGGACTTTACCTGGGATGGGAGACATTACAGACTTGACTCACTGAACAAGGCCAGCAAGTTCCTGGAGATGAACAATCAGAAATTAGGATATCAAGAATTAGACCAAAGAGAAATTATGGAAGAGGAAGAAGAGGAAGAACCACAAGATGTAGAAGAAATAGAAATAAGGAAAGAAAGAAAGAAAAAAGCAACCCAGTTTCCAAAAGAAGGACAGGACAAAACAAAACCAGGGAAAACACAGGACGCAACTGGAGGAGAAGCCTATAATCTAAGGGAAATCAAAAACAAAAACTACAAAATATAATGGAATTACAATTTTTTTCCTGTAACGTTAATGGATTGAACACCCCAGAAAAAACGAAGGCAAATTTTCCAAAAACTCAAAAAACTGAAATTGGACTTAACATGTTTGCAAGAAACACATATTAAACTTAGTGATTCAAAGTATCTAACACAGGAAAAACTTGGTATTTTATTCCATTCTCTAGATGAAAAGAAAAAGAAAAAAGGATTGGCTGTTTATATTAAACCTTATCTAAACCCACGTCTGATTAAGTCTGATAAAGATGGAAGGTTCCTCTTGATTGAAATTCAAATTAATAAGAAACCAACACTATGCTGTGCTATTTATGCACCAAATGACAATAAAGAAAAAAATATCTTCTTCAAAAATATACGAGAAATTCTATCAGAATATGAGTACTCTTCAATCTTTATAATAGGTGATTTCAATGGAGTACCCTCTCCAATGATAGATAAAAACAGCCTGAAACCTAGAAAAGATAATAGAAAAGGGAAATTACCACACTCATTTTTCCAACTAGTGCAAGAATGGAATCTAAATGATATCTGGAGAAGAAGAAACCCACAGAAGAAGATGTATACTTATTTCTCACACCGTCATAACTCCTTCTCCAGAATAGATATGTGTTGGTCATCAGTGGATTTACTGACAGAAACAAAAGACATTGAAATACTGCTTAAATCATTTGCAGATCATAACCCAATTTTGTGGACAATTTTCAACAAACCTAAGACAACAAGATGGAGATTCAATAACTTTTTGCTAAAAGACAAGGAATTTATAACTCAGTGCAAGAGGAAACTTCAAGAATACTATGAGAATAATAGAAACAAAGGGACAAGTCCAAGCATAGTTTGGGATGCAGGCAAAGCTTACCTCCGAGGACTGGTTATAAGCTACAACACAAAGAAAAATAGGGAAAGAAAACAAAAATATACAGACATCTTAAAGGAATTGATGAAGATAGAAATGGAATTCCAAGAAAACCCAACAAAGACAAGTTTACAAAATCAGATCAAGATACTACAACATCAGTATAACTTATTGATCTCTCAAGAAGTTGCCTTCAAAATCAAGATAGCCAGACAAAAATATTTTGAATATGCAAATAAACCTGGGAAGTGGCTAGCAAACAAATTACGGGCACAAAAACAGAGGAATTCTATAACAAGTCTTAAAGACAAACATGGAAATAATTGTAACACTATGGATAAGATGAAAACAATAGTTGAAGACTTCTTTCAAAATCTATATTCTAAGGAACAAACAGCAAGAAATGAAATAGCAGAATACTTAGAAAGCCAAGATCTTCCAAAAATAACATCAGAACAGAAAGAAAAATTAAATAACCCAGTCTCGATGATGGAAATAACAGAAGCTATTAAAAAACAGAAAAATGAAAAATCAGCGGGACCAGATGGTCTTACACCAGAATTTTTTAAACAATTTGAAGGAATTTTGGATATACCACTAAAAGAAGTTATAACAGAAATAATGGAACAAGGAATAATGCCAAAATCATGGCAAGAAGCAACAGTTACACTCATACCAAAAGAAGGGAAAGATCCAGAGTTAATACAAAATTATAGACCAATTTCATTATTAAACGTTGACTACAAAATCTTCGCATCAATCATGGCAGATAGACTGAAACATGTTTTAACAAATTTTATACATAAAGATCAAAACGGTTTTCTTCCTAGAAGACAACTCAGCCATAATATAAGAATTGCACTTAACTCTCTGGAATATTATGATCAGAAAGTCGACAAACCTGCGGCTTGGATCTTTTTAGATGCAGAAAAAGCATTCGATAATGTATCTTGGGCATTTCTACATGAACAACTCAGAATAATGGACTTTGGGGAAATATTTGGAAGAGTCATCTCAGCAATATATCAATATCAAAGTATGAAAGTAAATCTCAATGGGGACCTAAGCAAAACAATAAAGATATCAAAAGGTACAAGACAAGGATGCCCTCTTTCCCCATTATTATTTATTTTGACATTGGAAGTCTTGATGCGAAACATTAGAAAGAATCCTGAAATCACCGGAATTAAAATTAAGAAACACCAATTCAAAATACAAGCATTTGCAGATGACTTGATGATAATATTAGAAAATCCAATAGATACAATTTCAAATTTGATGGACTCTCTACAGGAATATGGACGAGTAGCAGGCCTGAAAATAAATAAAGAAAAGACTCAAATGTTAGTAAAGAACATGACAGAGACAGAAATCCAAAATCTGGAACAAAAATGTAATTTCAAGGTAGTTAAGAAAGTCCGCTATTTAGGTATCTATCTTACTGCAAAAACCAGTACTCTTATTCAAGACAATTACACCAAAGTAATGAAAGAGATACAAATGGAAATAAATTCATGGAAAAATTTACAACTATCCTTTATGGGTAGAATAGCGGCAATAAAAATGAATGTATTACCAAAACTACTATTTCTGTTCCAAACAATACCGGTCCTTAAATCAACTAAATTAATACAAGAATTAGATAAACAAATAAGGAAATTCATTTGGAATGATAAGAAGCCTAGAATCAAAATTAAAGTATTGCAGGACAAAAAGGAAAATGGAGGCTTCGCGCTACCAAACTGGATTTTATACTATAAAGCCTGCTGTCTGACGTGGATGAAAGAGTGGATGACCCTTGAAGATAATCGACTACTTGCGTTAGAAGGATTTAATTTGAATTTTGGATGGCATGCATATCTATGGTATGGGAAAGCTAAAGCCCAAAAAGATTTTGCAAACCACTGCATAAGAAACGCCTTGTTGTGGGTTTGGGACTCATTGAAGAACTCTATCTATACAGCAATGCCACTTTGGGTTTCCCCACAACTGGCACATACAAAACCCTCCATAATAGAGGACAAAAAAAACTCTGAGATATAAAGATATGTTAACAGAAAAATTACAACTAAAATCAAAAGAAGAATTACAGTTACAAGGATTTAGAATAGATTGGTGGTTGGAAATGCAAATGAAATCTTGGTTTAGGAATGATAAAAAGCAATTTAGTTTCTCAAATCAAGAAGTTGCAGTGGATAAAATCATTTTTTCTTCTAATGAAAAGTTAATTAAAAATTTTTATAGCTGGTTATTAGCCAGACACGTAGAAGATGAGATGGTAAAAGAATGTATGATAAGCTGGGCACAGGATCTAAAGTCAGAAATTCAGTCAGAGGAATGGGAAAAACTATGGAAGGTTAATATAAAGATCACTAAGTCAATAGCATTTAAAGAGAATCTCTATAAAATGTTTTATAGGTGGTATTTAACACCTGATAAGCTGGCTAAAATGTATAAAATATCCGATGTTTGTTGGAAATGTAACAAAGGACGGGGATCTTTTTTCCATATGTGGTGGGTGTGCAAGAGGGCTAAAAAATACTGGTGTATGGTACAAAAAATTATTTTACAAACTATGTTAATTAATCTTGAGTTAAAACCAGAGATTTTTTTATTATCTATGATACAACAAAATATTGGTGATAGCAAAAAAAATGTAATAATTCATATTATCACAGCAGCTAGAATGTTGTATGCACAATTATGGAAGACAGACAATATTCCAGACAAAAATCAGTTAATTATGAAGGTGTTAAACTGTGCAGAAATGGACAAGATCTCGGCACTAATGAAACCAGAAGGATGCTATGAAGACTTCGAAGAAAGATGGCATGATTTCTACAAATTTTTAGACAAATATTACAAGACAATTAAGTTTCCTGCTTAATTTATGAGTAATTGAGATAGTTAAGGATCATACATTGTTAAGATGAGATGCAAACTTTGTTTGAGAAGATTAGAATCGCTCCAATGTTTTTTTCTTTTCTTTGATTGATAACTTTCTTGTTTGAAAACTATAAATAAATTGCAAAAATAAAAATAAAAAAAAATTCCTACCGCACCAACCAGCTGGCCCATGGGCCAGGTCAATGTGTTTTTTCCCTTACAGAACTGACCAGCTGGCCCATTTTAAATCCATATCTGTGTGTCACCTCATTCTTCTAGGTTGGGGGGGGACAAAGCATAAACAACACCGTTCTTTGCAGTTTTTCATAACTACTGACAGAGTTCATGGAGGATAGGGAACGGCCGTGAATGGAGAATGATGCTGGCATGGAAAATGAATCTAGCTGATGAGGAAAAGATAGATAACAATTGTCAAGAGGAGAAACCAGACCTTAGAAGCAATGAGCCATAGTTAATGTATATGCCAGTAACATGTTTTGTGTGTGTGTGTAACTAAGGTGTAACAAAGTTGCCTTTCAAGGGAAATAAAATGAATAGAAATTAAATTTTTATATTTGTTGGATTAGTACACGTTGCTAGTCACTTCTTAATTTTTAAAAGGTTTTTAGACATATTATATAGCTTGGTTTTTGTTTGTGTTTTACTTTTATGACATTATCTTATAAGTCCTCTCATGAATCCTAGCAAATTTTGTATTTTGTACATGAAAGTAATGAAATGGGCAAGGTAACAGGCACTGCAACAATGAACCATCTCTTTTTTGCCATCACTTTAAGTGTAAATAAATAAAAAATGTTCAAACCCTACAAAAGGTAATAAAAACAAATTGTTATTTAAAAGTACCTTTCCAAGTTCTGGGATGGACAGAGCTGTTCCAGGTCCTGAAACTCATAGGCACTCAAAGCTTCCTCAGTCTCCATATGACTTTTAAAAACTTGAGAGTTTTCAGGCGAACGGAGATACAGTGCTATTGCAAAAGCCACCTCCATTATTCCCATCATAAATGCTATCATGTGGCTCCATTTATCAAAGACCTGAACACACATTGCAGGTAACTGTATCTGGAGAAAAGGCGAGGCAATGTGGACAATTTCACTTCCTGACCTGAGGCCACTGTACTCCTCTCCCAGATCTCTCTCCTCAGTAGCTCTTGAATAGGAATGCATATGTGCCATCGGGTTAGCTCTGACATGTTGATCTTTTCCAGGGTTTTCTAGGTATAGAATACTTGGAAATGGTTTATCACTCCCTTCTTCTGTGCAGCTTGCTTAGAGCTACACAGGCTAGGGCTTTTCCTGGGTTGCACAATGGGGAACCTAATTCCTGCTGTAATTTACTAAGCTGTCCCGCCAGCTCATTATTAATGACATTCAATTATTTAATTAAGGGCACAGTGTGTAGCCCTTTGTCCATCCCAAAGCAGTTTACAGACTCAAGATATTGTCTCTAACATCCACCCAACTACCAAACCACCCAGAATGTTTCTCCCCTAAATGCCAAGCTACCCCGCAATAGTTATTTTCCCCCCTAAATGTAACTTTGTTCCTTCTTCTTCTTCTTTTTTTTGCTGTAAAAGACCTTTTGTAAAAAGTGGAAATGGCCAACCACTCCACCAGCAATGGGGCATACACAGGAAAGAGCAGGTCCCCATTTCCAGTTAAATATATTCTTTACTCTTCTCATTATCACAATGAGAAGATTAAAGAATATGCAACGAGATATTTTGAACGAGCATTTAAAAGTTTTCTTAGTTTGTATCTTTTTGTTCGAGTTTCGTTTGGCTTGGATTTTTTTTAGCTTTTTGTTGTCTCATGATATTTCATGTTATAGGTGGTGCATGAAAAGCATGATTCTTGATTGTATATTTTTTTAAGTTATTGGTTCCTGCTTTCAGGTTCTTCAGTGAGAAGACATTATTTAGTAATTTGCTCGTGTTGGAAATCCTTGTTTTTAAAAAGAAAAGAACTTGAAACCACTACAAGGAAACTAGAATATTTCCGTTACATTAGTGTAGTCAACAAGATTCAGTTATCTTTAACTGGCTCAGTGGTTAAAAAACAATGTGCAATAACAAGAGCCCTGATGTAGAAGTTGGGCATCCACAAGAACTAGCCAGCTGAGCCAAGATGAGGCTTTATAGTGAATATAATAACATATTAGAATTTCAGAGCCAGAAGGGACCCTACAGATTTCTCATCAAGTCTAGCTCCTATCAGGGAAGCCTGGTGGGGAATTGACCTCCCATACTCTGGCTCTTTAGCCAGATACCTAAACACCAGAGCAATTGAGCAACAATTAACAAACACTGTTTCAGTATTTTGCAACCAGGTACCCTCCAGTTTCATTGACTACAATGTTCACCATCATGCTGGGCCTTCCCAACTGCCCTCGGTTGATCTGGGTTATACAGCTATTATCAGTCAGCTCTGCTGTTTTGCCTTTTGTTGGCCATGACAAGTCAGAGAGTGAGTGAAAATCTGGCATACATTAGCTTTTGTAGGGTTTTATCTCTTCTGCCTCATGCATTGGCCATTTGATAGATAAGGCCTAAATGAATGTTTTTAAAGCTAATTATCTTCAAAGCATACATAGGGAAAACATACCACAATAGTTTACAAATAATTCTGTTTTGATGTGTGTTTTAGAGAGAACTGTCAGTTTGAATCATTCATCTGAGAAAGGTGGAGATCAGCTCATAAAATTATGGCACACCACAGGGCAAACAAATAGCAAACACAGGATGATAAACATATATCCTTCTCCCAGAAGCAGCAGGAGCAATCCTTAAACCAGGATTTTATTTTGTGACCACTCCTCTCCCTAGCTAGCCACCAACTTAAAAAAAAACCTGCTGGCACCAAATATTCCTTACTATATTTCTTAGGCTTATTTTAGCCCAGTTCCTTACTCTGAGATAGATGTGATGGTACTAAATTTATTAACAAAGCTTAATGGTTTCATAATAGTTCAATAAGCATGTGATTTCTAATAATCTGTAACCCTAACCCTAACCCTAACCCTAAACTTTATAAGACAATTAAATGTCCATAGGTCTCAGGTTACAGCTCGTACAAAGAATATTTATTTATTTATTTATTTATTTATTGGGCTTATAACCGCCCATCTTCCCGGGGGAACTCTGGGCGGTTTACAACAGACAATATAAGCAATAACAGGCAATTGAATAAACAATTAAGCAAATAACAAAAAACAAACTAAATAATTAAAAATAGCAGTTAAAAATAGCAGATGGCGGGAAGGGGAAAATAATAATAATAATAATAATAATAATAATAATAATAATAAATAGTTTAGTCACCAAATGCCTCCCGGAAAAGGAGAGTTTTTAAGGCCTTCCGGAAGGCTGGCAGGGACTCTGCTAGGCACACGTCAGTAGGGAGATGGTTCCACATAGTGGGGCCAGCCACAGAGAAGGCTCAGATATGGGTGGAAGTTCTCCGAGCCTCCCTGGGCGTGGCCACCCGCAGCATGTGCGCCCACGCCAACCTAGTCGGTTGGGCCAATGTTGACCGCTGGTCGATCCGCTCTGCCAGGTAGTTAGGTCCTAGGCCATGGAGGGCTTTATAAATTAAAGCCAAGACCTTGAACCTGATTTGGGACGCAACGGGCAGCCAATACAGGTGAGCCAGAACTGGGGTGATGTGGCCGAATCGACGCACACCCACCACCAGTCTGGCCGCCACATTTTGAACCCGCTGCAGTCGCCGAAGAGGGTCGAGGTATCTCACGGCGGCCCCACCAGATGTGTTTGGGAGCGCATGAGACTAGATATCTGTCTCCTGATACCACTCCCCTGCATCTGGCCCTTGAAGTACCCTGGTTTAAACCCTGGAGGTTACACATCTCCATCATGGTTTGTAACCTGTGATGGACTTTTCCTCGGGGAATCTGTCCAATCCCCTTTTGAAGGCATCCAGGTCAGATGCCATCACCACATTGTGTGGCAGGGAGTTCCATAGACTTACAACGCGCTGGGTGAAAAAATATTTTCTTTTGTCAGTTCTTACTCTCCCAGCCCTCAATTTGAGTGTATGTCCTCTAGTTGTGGTATTTTGGGAGAGGGAGAAGAGCTTCCCCCTATCCACTTTACTCATACCCTGCATTATTTTGTATGTCTCATAAAAATTGTATGTCTCATAAAATTATTAACAAGCACGGCATTAGTACACCACAGAATTCTAGAATCACATCATTCATATCATTTGGTTGTCCAAATTTCTCTTGAATGCCTCCAAGTGTTGGAGCGCTCACCATTTCTCGAAGTAATTGGTTCCGTTGTCCTACTGGTCTAAGAATTAGGAAGTTTTTCGTTTTTCGTTATATTCAGCTGAAATCTGACTTCCTGTAACTTGAGCCCAATGTTGTGCATCCTTCACTGTGAGGGTGCTATCTCACGACCTCTTTAATTCATTTCTTACTTACTGAAAATGTGTCTTTAAAAATCATGCCCCCCCTGGTCAGCAGGCTTTTTAAGACAAAAAAAAAACATGGTAACACCCACTTAACTGGGTTCTAGTGAGGTTTCCGAGACCTAAGGGTGATGGTGGGTATTTTTTGATCCTGTTAGAAATGCGTGCTTTTACCTGTGACAGAAGGACTCAGAAGGACTCATTCTCAAAGACTCTGATCAAGAAACATTTCCAATGTTTCCAACTAAGATTAAATTAATTTTACAAAGAGATATTGTCATAGGTAAAGATCTTCACTGTTAAATTGGCTAGTGTCCTAATTCCCATTACCATTAATCTAAAGCAGTGGTTCCCAATCTTGGGTCCTGATATGTTCTTGGAATAAAACTCCCACCAGCCTTCAGCACTAGCAGTGCTGGCCAGGATTTCTGGGAGTTGTATTCCAACAACATTTGTGATCCAAGTTTGGTACCTGCTCCTCCAAAGTTACCATAACATTAAGATCAATCCATGAAAATTGCTTTTGCATTGTTAGCATACCACGTTGCTTTTGTGATACATTTCAAAGACCAGTTGCGTGTGTTAGAGGTCTTACTATTGCTTGGTCCCATTACGCCCCCACCCCCACAGAGCAAATAATGAGTCACATTAAAGTCAAAAAAGGTTTATTAAACTTTAAATAGAAAACAAATATTCCACAGTAAACGGTCGGTATTGATGAATGTCCCTATACTTGTTACATCATCCCGTAAATCTGGATAGTATGCATGAAGGTAAGACTCTCTATTTCAACAGCCATGGGGAGAGATTAAAACTGTCATTTTCCTATCTGTTTAATTGGGGCATAAAAGAATGTTAGTATAGACAGACCAATAGTAAGCCAGATCAGGGGGATTGGTATACTGCATTCTGAGACTACAGTAGGACCCCGGTATCCGCTGGGGATCGGTTCCAGGCCTTCCCATGGATAATGAAAACTGTGGATAAGAGAGAACACCTGCCCACCCACCCCAAACTGCTGTTTCCTGACAGTAGCTTGCTTTATGACTGCTGTTTTGAGATAGTAGCTTGCTTTATGGCTACTGTTTGTGACTGTAGCTTGCTTTATAGATGCTATTTGTGACAATAGCTTGCTATGTGGCTGCTGAATTATTTAATCCCCCCCCTCTGCCAACCGTGGTTAACTGAATCAGTGGATGATGAATAAGTGGATATGGGGGTCCTACTGTATTGATCTGCATACTCTAACACCCCTTCTCAGATCAATGTGTTTAAGAATCAATTAGATTCAATTTCCTCCTCAAATACTGAAATATATCTTTAGCCAGAGGTTTCATCAAAATATCAGCAATCATGACCTTAGTAGGACAATACCTCAATTGTACCAATCCTTCACTTTGCATCTCTATTATAATATGATATAAGATCAATGATCAACATGCTTTATATGCCTACCTGTCTTTTCTGATAATGATAGCCTGGTGCAACTTTGATTATCCTCATACAATGTAATTGGAGTAGGCTCACCTACTGTGAGGGCTGCAAGCAAAAGCTGGAGCCATTCAATTTTACCACAAGCTGCTGCAGCTGAGATGTGCTCTGCCTCTTTAGATGAGCGAATTATACTACCTTTTTGCAGCTAATCCAGTTTATGGGACATAGAAAAATACATATCCACTAGTAGATTTACGATCAGATATGTCTTCTGCCCAAGCTGCATCAGTAATCCCTCTAGTATAGGATTTTTTGTTGATGGTAATTTAAGTTTAAATTGTGCAGTATACTTTAAATACCACTCTCTTAATCCCATTCCATTCTTTTTGCGTAGGTAATCTGGTCCTTCGGCAAAGAACGCCCATGTCGCCGCAATATATGGTCTTGTCATTGTAGCCAGATAAAACAGTTTCCCTATAACTTATCCGAATCCATGGTTGTTGGGCATGAGTTCACTCAGTTCTTTCTGTTTATGAAAACCAGTTTTCATAGAAGTATGTACAGGATTTGCATCCTGTATTCTGAGATTCTTAACTAAGTCTAGAATCTGTTGCTTTTGACTCAGAAGAAAATATCCATCTTCCCTATCTATTTGTATTCCCAAATAATAGCTGACTTGTCCAAGTTGCTTTATTTCCACTTCTTTGTTGAGATTGGAAACGATCTCTTTGATGTCTCTCTGATCTTCACAACATAGCATCAGATCATCCGCATACATTAGGATGTACACAAGGCTGTCATCTTTGTTTCTTGTGTAGAGACAGGGATCCACTTTGTTTTTGATAAATCCTTGATTTAATACATTTTGTTAAGTTTTTCATTCCAAGATCTTGCAGCTTCTTTCAAACCACAGATCGCCTTCTGAAGTTTACACACTAGATCCTTCTTCTTGGGATCTGTGAATCCAGGAGATCGTTGCATGTATAATTCCTCCTCAATTTCTCCATGCAAAAATGCAGTTTTCACATCTACATGTTCAACATGCATTTTCTTGGAAGCAGCTAGACATAGAAGTACCCTAATTGTTTGTGTGCTTGACAACTGGAACAAAAGCTTCATCATAGTCTTCTCCATACTTCTGTGAATAACCTTTTGCTACAAGTCTAGCTTTGAATCTTTGTCCATTTTCATCTTGCTTGGCTTTAAAGACCCATTTACAGCCTGTGGCCTTCTTACCTACTGGTAATTTTGCAAGAGTCCATGTTTTGTTATTTTGCAGTGCACTAATTTCCTCCTGTGCTGCTGCTTTCCATCTGCTTCCTTCTGCTGTGGGTAGCTGCTGGACTTCAACCCATGATACAGGCTCCTTTGTGACATCCCTGCAAGATAGGATAGTCGCTTTGCTGCAACTCCCTTATTTGATCTTGATGAAGGTCTTGGGACTGGATCTGGATTTGATGATGACTCTGGAATTTCTCCTATTATTTCAGCCTCATCTTGTGCACCAGTCACTCGATCACCTGATTCTAGTGGAGTTACAATTTGAATATCCTCCTCTCTCTGGGTTTCAGTGTCAGCTGAATCAGATAGTGAAATTCAGCTAGCTCTTTCATATCTTGATTTTCTCTGATTCTAAAGAATCATTTTTTCTTGTTCCAACCATTTCTCAAGTAAATTTGTCAGTCTCAAGCCCAATTCAGAAAATGTTTCTCCTGACAACTTTGTAATTGAATGGAAACATTTTCATAACTGTTCTGGATTTATTCCCACACATGTAAACACAACACTTTTTAAAAACTCCATAGTCCCTCATGCTTTCTGTTGACAACTGGGAATATATTTCCAACAAAATACCACTAATTTTTGGATGTAAATAAAATATATTCCTGTTCTGAAATTTCTAGATCCATACGTAAGTGCTCATAGGAAATCAGGAAAGATTCTACACATCCCCCTTTTTTATAACTAGGAAGACACTTCATATCAATTTTAACTGACCCCTTTCTGTATTTAAATTATTATTATTGTTATTGGTATCAGCTTATGAAGCTAGTTCTAATTGATTCTGGAAGTTGAGTCATGGCTACTGGATTTTTTTTTTTCGAGAGATAGAAATGTTTCGCTGCTCATCCAAACAGCTTCATCAGTCTCAATACAGCTAGTGCGAGTCCTCCATATTATAGTCAGTCAGCTTTGACCTCTTGTCACCCTGGTCTGAATTAGGCTCATAAGATGAACAATGGCCTGAATAGGCTCATTAGGGAGACAATAGTATCCATAGCCTTTAAGGTGAACAATGGCCTAAAGTGCTGAAACCTATCAAGAATGGGTCATTAGCTATGGCCTTGGTGGTGAAGGCTTTTTGATTTGTCTGGGTACTTTGGAAAGCACACCCTGATAAGTAACAGATAGACTATGCCTGAGGCCACCACCTCTGTTGAGGGAGGGGGTTTCGATGCTCACATGAATGGCTTCCCTTACTCCTCTCTCAAACCACCTATCTTCTTTGTCTAATATGTGTACATCCTCATCTTTGAAAGAGTGCCCTTTGTACTTCAAATGGAGGTATACTGCTGATTCTGGTCCTGAGCTGTTACCCCTCCACCATTTTTGTGGCAAACCTGGGTTCTCCAAACCCCTGCTACACATTAACACCTGGATGTAACCTTGTTTCTTTCCGCTGGCACCATTTCCCAAAATATTTATGCCTGAACTAATAAATAAAGAAAGACACCTGCTTTAATGATTCAAAATAACAATGGAGTTTATTTAAGTTACAGAAATAAAAAGAAATACTATTGCATACTATTCACTCAAGGCTTGCACTTTTCTTTAACTTTAAAAACAAAAACAATTATTTGCTCATTTCCTTCTTCAGCTGTTCCCTGAAGATTCCTTTACCAGTCCCTAACAAACCCTAACCAGACCCTAGCCATACCCTATTCCATGCTGATTGCTTATATACTCTATAGGCAGACCTACAGGCTATTTGATTGGCTAAACAGATACCACTTTCTAAATATTCATAGCCTAGTTTTTATAAATATTCATAGCCTAGCTTTGTCTTCTGTTACAATGTGTGACAGAACCAAGCTAAAACCCATGGGTTCTTTAAATGGGGATGCCTCAGCTGGTTCCGGCAGGATTCATAACCGCCCTGAGTGACCTTGCTGCCAGATGGGTGGTATAAAAATCCAATAAATAAATAAATAAATAAATAAATAAATAAATAAATAAATAAATAAATAAATAAATAAAACAATCCAGCTTCTGTCTCAGAAACTGGGATGTAAGGTTGCTTATAAGGGGAGTTTAAAAATACTTAAAACGCAATACATTTAAATATTAAATAATTAAATTGAAACTACAAGAAATTGGAAATGTTCCAACTCAACTGATTTGTGAACCAAGTTAAGCAATTGCAATCTTCTCATAGGGCACCCTTCCAGAGTGTGGCTTTGATTCAAAATGAGTTACACCCTACTCCTTTAAGCAGAATTTCACTCATCACTGCTTTTAATTATAAAATGAAATTCAGATATTAAGAAGCAAGGGTGTATTTTCCAAGGACTTTTTAAAGTTTAAATAGTCACTGCATCTCACTGTTGCTGTGTGGTTTTCCTTAGAGAAATCCTATGAATTAAGAGACATTTGGGGAACAGATGACACAATATGCGTTTTGGGTGAGAAGTTGATATTTGAAGATGTAGCTTATACTTTTATCACTTAGGGATATATAAGGCTCCAACAAAAAGACTGACAATTTGCTTTTATAATGCAATTCCTCTAGGGGTGATTTGCCATTTGGTTATTTCCTTTTTATTTATTATTCATTCAGTTATTTATCTTTTTGATAGGTTGCCTTTCTCAAAATAATGGGGCCTAAGGCTGCCCATAGTATTAAAATGAATAGAATCAAAAATGAAAAAAGTTACACAGTCAAAAAATGCAACTCAATAAAAATGATTAAAATACAATTGAATAATTCAAAATAGAATAATAAAATCATGAAGTTGGAAGGGGCCTACACAGCTTTCAAGTTCATACCCTTACTCCATCCAATAATATAAATCAAAGGATATCTCCCAGGAGGTTGCCCAAACTTCCCTTGAATGCCTCCAGTGTTGGAGCACTCACAACCTCATGAGACAATTGGTTCCATTGCCATACTGCTATAACAGTTAGAATGTTTCTCCTGATAGTCAACTAAAAACTGGGTTCCTGTAACTTGAGTCCACTGATGTGTGTTCTGCATTCTGGGTTGATTGAGAACAGTCACTGCCCCTCCATTATATCGAAAGTCCTGTCATATCTCCCCACAGTCATATTTTCTCAAGGCTAAACAGGCCCAGCTCTTTCAGTCTTTCCTCACAGGATTTGATGTCCAGCCCCCCACCCCACTTGCTGGCAAAAGGTTAAACGTTATTTTAACTTATAAATGGCATTGAGGAACTCGATCATGATTGTTTAAGAACTATAAAAGGACAACCTCCGGGTCAGAGAGATAGGCAGGATATCTCTCAATGCCATTTGCAGGGAATCGTAAGCAGGTGAAGATATCTGCTTGGGATATTCCCTGAAACAAATGGTGAGCTGCTGTGTGAAACAGAATGCTGGACTGGATGGGCTGTGGCCTGTTCCAGCAAGGCTGTTCTTATGTAAAAGGGGGGCAACCTGACTTCCTGAAGGAGAGCTTTTCATCGCTAGAGAGCAGCAACAGAGAAGGCCCTGTCTTGTGTCCCCATCAACTGTGCCTCCAGTGGCAATGGACCAAGACGAGGGCCTTGTCTGGTGATCTTAAGCATCAAAAATGCTCACATAAAGTTACATGGGCTTTCAGGTACCCTTTTTAGTGCAGAGAAAGGTGTGGAGATCTACACATTATCATTTTCCCCTTGGAAATTCCCCCTACCTGCTTTTTGAAGATGGAAGATGGCCCATGCTATAGCAGAAAGGAGGTGATAGGAATGGGGGCACATAAAGGAAACAGCAGGGAGGATCAGCATTCTTAAAGATTCTGAGGCATTGGGGCATCCTATAGGTTTAATGGCTGATGATATAAGCAGTATGAAAGGACAAGCAAACAAGACTGTATTTTTCCAACTTAGGTTGAACAAATAAGCTAAATTCACTGATGTCTGAATAAAATGAAGTGCTCATCTGACTAGGGAAATGCTTTAAAAGAGGTGCTTTGCTTCTCCATGTAGCAAAATTAGCATGATTGAGAGGGATTAATATTTATGCTCTGCTCTGCTCTCAAGAGTGTCACTCTGCATGCAGAAGTAAAATGCTAAAGGTCATCTTGCCTGTATCTGGGAAAATAAATACAGCAGACATGACATGTTAATCTTGAAGCCATAGCAAGAATGGAGAGGCGTGGGTGTGTATTGCAGCGGAACCTGGTACCCTCCAGAGATGTTTTTTGCTACATGTCCTTCTATCGTGTTGGAGGAAAGGCTCCCTAGAACCCCAAAGGGAAGGATAGCAAATATCACAGGACTGTAGAATTGGGAGGGATGTTGGTCCTCATCTGGCTTCACCATCTGTTCAATAAAAGAGGTAGCAAGTATGGGGGGGCAGTTATATTTATGTTCTGTTTCCTGATAATTTCCCAAACATTCTGAATTATTTTTCTACTTTACAATGGAAAGAACTCGAGACCTTAAAAACCCAAACAAAACAAGTGTTGGCGAAAGGCAAACTGTAAGATTGTTCAGTTCAGGGCTTTGTGCACTTAAATCTTAAGGGTTTTTAATCATTATGTATTGAACCATATTAGTGCTGAATTAGGCTTGCCTCTTCCTTAAAAAACCACCTCAGTTTGTAATACTTATCCAGAATCATAAGTGAATCATAAATCAGACATAATGGTACCTTTCTACACAAATTGACACAAAAACTAACAGCATTAGCATCATAGTGAGATACAATAAATGTCACGTTGAACCATTGTTGCGAAATAAGTATTTTGTTCACAGATGGTAGCATGTTTGGTGGCAATGCTTGTCTTGAAACACAGTTTCACCATTCTCTGGGACTCTCTCTCTCTCTCTCTCTCTCTCTCTCTCTCTCTCTCTCTCTCTCTCTCTCTCTCTCTCTGTGTGTGTGTGTGTGTGTGTGTGTGTGTGCAATTCTTGAAAATACACACACACACACACACAGAGAGAGAGAGAGAGAGAGAGAGAGAGAGAGAGAGAGAGAGAGAATGTGTCCACATGATCCATAACTATTATATCATTTAGTTTCATTTAAACATGTATGATGTGTTAACTTGAGTAAGAACTCTGTTTGACTCCTTTGTATGATAACAATTAGGCAGCATGAATCAAGCATTCTGCTCTACCATTAGTGAGCAATCTATTTTTTTGCAAGGAGAATCCTGTCAATATTATTGATGCACCAAATCTTTTCAATTTTCTCTACAAAGTGAAGGCAAAAACCGTAATAAGAACAAGAAATGTAGACTTTGTCAAAAGAAGCCACAAGTTGCTCTGTTGTTATTTAGTTCCATTTTCTTGTATTCTGCTACTGTTTGTTTAAAAATTGTGTATTAATGACATTTCACCCTATATCAAAAAATCCCAGGTTGAGGGGAATGAAACAAACAATTAGATGCATTTAAACCTGTGTGCAAGGAGTAGAAAGTACCATAGGTTCAATGTGGAGAACCAGAAGACTTCAAAAATTTCTGAACACCTGCAATACGGGCCAAACCCATAGATAAAAAGTCAAATATTTTCCTCCATGAAGAGAAATGCTCAACATGTCCAGATTTCCCTGAGACAATCCAGACCATCCAAGGGGATTATCCTTGGATAAATATATGCACTGTGTACACCCACAACCTATAGACTGCTACGCCAGAAACAAGGTCAGTTTCAATAAGCAAATATTTCTGTGCATTATCATCTTCTGCCCACCCATATTAAAATTATTGATTTATTTACTAATATTGACAAATGGAAAAGGAGTGTGATGTTTGCATCTATTAATATGTCTCACTCCATACAAAATATATGCTATTCTTACATAGAAAGCATATTTATGATTTTTCCATTAAAACATTTAATATGTAAAATGTGTAAACAATGAAAATAACTTAAAATCAACAGCATTTTTTTGAAGAAAGAATGAGGGGAAAGAGTTAGATAAAATTAAAATTCAGTTTATTTCAATTAGCGAAGTTTGTGAAGATTGGAACAATCTTGTTCAGAATACCTTTTTTTTGCATTTTCATTGGTTCAGTGCAGGACAGATTTAGCATAATTTCTGTTCCATGTCTTCTGTGCTGCAAGATTATGAATCAATTTAGGGTTCTTGAAAAAAGTTATTCCTCAGAGTGCTTTCCAAAATTGTTTATGATTGTTGGTCCTGTACTTCCAGGTAGAAGACTTTGAGCACTATGAACGTGAGGACATTCCATCTTTCCTTCAATGTTTCCTCTAGTTATTATAAGGGGAGGTGAATGAGAAAAAGTTGATGTGAAATATAGGAACTCTCAAGTAAAACCTGAAGTCTGGTCTGAATGTCACATACCAGGCCATGAATGTTCCAGGCTGATTTCGAGATGAAAGACTTATCTAGAGTTTGTGAGAAGTATTCCCATTCATCACCTCATGAAGTATTACATATGTTATTACCTCTTTTTTTTCACTTCAGTGGGGTTTGAATAACCCCTTTACATGCAAATTTGCTGCTTTGGACAGTACTTTTGAAAATGGGAGGGGAATTGGTTGTGGTGTAAAACTCAAAAAGAGCTTTTGTTCTTCTGTAAATACCGTATATACTTGAGTATACAGTAAGCTGAGTTTCTTAGCCCTTATTTTGGGCTAAAAAAACCTCTCTTGGCTTATACTTGAGTCAATAAGTTTTTTTGGGGGGGTAAAATTAGGTGTTCAGACAGCTTGGGGAGGGCAAGTCCTGATCAGTCGAGGAACAGTGGTGCCTCCACTTCCCATATGATTCCAATGAGAAGGTTTAGGGCCACCCCCTTTGGAGTTTCATAACTCAGCCTCTTTATCCCAAAATGTTTCCAAATTTCAGGGTGCTCCCTAAAAGAATTTTCTTAAGGTACCCCTGCTACTTTGGTGCCCCCAAAGTAAGTAATTTTGAGTGCATGTTTTTAAAAAATATGCACTCAGAAATTATTTTAAAAATTTGCAATCAAAATGTACTTACCTTGGGGCTCCAAAGTAGCAGGGGTACCTTTCCAAAGCAATTTTAGGGAACCCCCTGAAATCTGAAAAGATTTAGGTGTAAGGGGACTTAGTTATGAAGCTCTAAAGGGGCTGGGGGTAGTATTGGCAACTGTGCAGAGACTGTGGAGGTAATCAGGGATTTACTCTATGGTATTAACTACCTAATTGCCTATACACTCTCAGCACACATTGCCAATTACTACCCCCAGCCCCTTTAGAGCTCGCCCGGTATACCATATATACTTGAGTATAACGAAAAAATGCCCTCGGCTTATACTCGAGTCGATAAGTTTTTTCAGTTGAGGGGAGTAAAACTGGTCCTTGGCTTATACTTGGGTTGGCTTATACTCGAGCATATATGGTAATTATGAAGAAAAGTTGGTGTTTTACTAGGTGTGATAATTGTTTCACAATTTTCCTCCAGCATTTCCATTTTCTTCAGTTTGTTGCAAAAAGCTATCAGTCATCAACTACCAAGTGAAACCCCATATGAAGCAATATTCATTATTATGTGATCATTCTTTTCTTGGCACATGTGGGAATAAAAAGGAAACAGGTCTGGAAGCAAAACATTCATTTTTTTGCAGTATAGAATTTATTTGAACAAGGTCATAATAATGGAGGACACAAATACTCTTAAATTCTTTGCAATACTGACATATTTATAGAAAATAATCAAGTGCTTCTGTTTGTGCAAGGATAAGCAAAAGAATTGTTCTGAACACATGGTTGCTGGAGCTGAGCTTGAAGATGCTTGTTATTTTGATGAGATGACTGATTTGAAATAGGTCAGGCTGGAAGGCCTCAGTGGCATTGGAATTAAGTGGGTGAATGCCGGAATACTGGGTGGGGGGGAGAAGAGACAGAGAAACAGGAAAGTTTGGAAGAATTATTATTTCCTAAAAGTAGTTGGCCATGTTACAGCTTTTTAAAAGTAACATTTTACTTTACTGTTTCAAAACAAAATGGAAATGTTTACTTTTTAGTGCGCAAGGATAGTATGGTGAAAATTTTCATATTTATTTCGTTGTTTTTTTTGTTGGTGTTGTTCTTTCAGGAATGCCTGCCTTGCATTTTGGGTGTCCTTTTGTTTTACACAACAGGAAAAGCCTCTTTTGGGTTTCCTATTTGTGTTTTGTGGCACTTCAAAAACTCTAAAGCATCTTTCAACGTTGTCCCCACTCCCAAAAAGGCAAGGCAATGGAGAAGCAATCTATGCCAAAACAGGCAACAGTATAGGAGAAAAGAGAAGTCATCATAAAAAATACAAGATAAATACCCAGGGCTAACCCCCCCACCCATCCCCCTTCCACAATCCAATGGCACACAGGCACAAGCACAGAGTCAACCTCCCAGAGTGACCTTTGGTCAGATGGTGTGGTGTATAAATCAAATAAATAAATAATAAACACACACATAGAAGCAAACCAAACTCTCTCCCCCCCCAAATATTAAGGGTATAAATATACAGCATCTTAATCAACAGAAATCATAAAAATAGTCAAACGGAAAATGCCCAGATACATAAACACAAAAGGAAAACAAATAGCAGAAATAAATACATACATAAATAGATAAACAGATTAAAAACAAAACAAAACAAAAAACCTAAAGGGGAAAAAAGATTACAGCCCCTCTCACTAAAACCAATCAAACAAGCAGTAAAGAAAAAAATATATAATTGAAGCCACGCCATACAGAGAATACTACAATATGTGGATGTTTCTTCTTTTCTTCTTCTGGAATCTTCTTTGAGTGCACCAAAGGCAGACCCAATGCCAGCATAAATAACCTAAGGAAACCAAAAGACACAGAAAGAGGAGGAGGAAGAGAAAGAGGAGGAGGAGGAGGAGAAAAGAAGGTAAGGGGGGGGGGAAAGAAAAAGCGGAAAAGCCTCAAGAAAACCAGGGATGAAGCAAAATCTGAAAAAATCAATGCCAAGGAAGCACAGTGGCTTAGGAAGACTGCTTGTCAACAGCAAAAACAATGTCAAGAAATGTGGGGAGTGGGTTGTACCCCCCAGACTGAATGAAATATTAGAAAATTTACTAGTCACAAGTTATTTGTAACTATTTCCAAGGTCTTAAATAGAAAGATACAGGAGGAAATATCTTCCATTGATTGTAGGATCTTCATTAAACAGTTAAGTGTCTTTTACAAAAAAAAATTGTGCTGGAAGAAAATTAATAGAAGAAAATAGCATTTGAAGGGGGAAAAGGCAGAGGAAAGAAGGGGAGGGAATTGAGAAATATAAGATAGACTGCAAATGAAATCATATCTCTTGGTGTAGAACATAAGGATAGCGGACAGGATTCATTGAGCTGGAAATATTGGATTTTTAAACAATAACTCAACATGAGGCATTATATGCCAAAACCATATTTTTAATTTGAAAAAATAAACAGAACACGAAAGCACATATCATTTCTTGCTAGTTCAAATATCCCTTCTTTGAAATGAAAAATAAATGGAATATTTGATGGTGGGTAATTGGCATAATAGCAGAATTAAATATGTGTTAGTCTGGTTCACTGGAAAGGTATCCATATATTCAATATGCATTCAGATAGAATTATTATCTTAAAGATATCATGAGCAGATAATTAAGCTGGGTAGGAGATCTCAGTGATGTCACTCTTCATAGTTTGGAGGAGCTCCTAGATTCATTTTTGGCATTGGACATTCATGTGAGCTCAGTGACTCTGAATGCATGGGGGCAGCTTTGACTAGTCTACCATTTACAATCATTTCTGAACACAGATAATCTGACCACAGTAGTCCATGCCCTGGTAACCTCCTGTTGGACTACTGCAATGCACTCTATGTGGGATACATTTCAAGATGTCACAGATGGGTAGCCTGCATAATTAAATTGTAAACTGCCCAGAGAGTGCTTGAAGTGCTGTAAGCAGAACACTTTGCTTTTTTTGCTTTGCTTTATTCTGGGAGAGGAATTCTGGCATCATGTATAGTGGATATGTAGATATATGCTTGCATATCTAGGTATAATAGAATCATGTGAAGCATGGGATGTATCTTTGAACATGATAGAATGCACACATACTGAGAAACATGTGGAATCTACCAAAAGTGTTGCAGAAAAGCATCCTGTTCAATACAGTATTTGACTCAGACAATCATTCCCTGTTCCAGAAAACACCATTGTCTCCTTCCACAAGGAATTGGTCTTCTGTTTATATATGCTTATTGGTATCAAGTTAACCTCTTTCTGTTTCCTGCCATTCATTTCCATTTGTTTGATACAAGCATTTATTTCAAGGTTCCAGTCAACTAATGTTTGGTTATGTGTGTCAGGTGAAAATGAATGACTGAGCAATTAGTTCAAGTTAGATGAAATATGGGGAATGGTGGGATTTTTAAAATGCTAATCAAGAGCACAGTTTATCAGTTCTGAAGACCAATGCTGAGAGATGGGAGGCTTTCAAATAATATCCTTCCATGGATTCAGTATCCCAAACCATCATACACACATCCATATTGCAATTATTTCCCATAATTCATGACATAAAGTTACATAAAATGTTTGCACCATTTAATAGATGGCACACCAAAAAACTTGCCAGCTTCCCAGCATATTCTATTCATCTCAGTGATTAATTCTTTGTCTGAAGTCTATATCTGTTAGTATTCTTGAGGGGTGATTCCAGCAGACTTTCATGTCTGTGCCATCATATATGCAAGAGAAATTCATGTTTACCTTCTGGTGGGCAATTGAAAAGAAAGGATCACCATAAGCCAGAATTTACTTGATGGCACACAATTATTGTGGTAATATATAGCATAATTTCCATTGTTGGGCCATTTGTGATGCATGAAGAATATTTGTTTTGCAGCTCTCTATTATATATCTCCATATAAAATGCAGTAAATGTTGTGGCTGTTTATCCTATACGCTGATTTAGTACGTTATGGACATTATATGGTTTCTACCACTCCTTTCTTTGCTCATACTACAGAGACAGTAGCTGGAATGAGCCAAGATCTTTGAAATGATGTCACTGAAAGGTTAGTCAGTAGTGGCATACATCAAGAGAAAGATACCTTTCATCATCTTTAGGAGCAGACATCCATAAATGGCTTTATTTCCCATGGTTGCCACAGAGCTGAAATCTTTCCTTAAGAGTTCAAATGCCACTATTTTCTGGGCTTTAAATGGATGTTGGGTGACTCACTGATACTTTTTTTACTGCTTTCCTGTGGGATGAAAACGTGGCTTCATATTTCAGAGCAAGGGATTTTGTTTATTGGACAAAGATGACAAAGCTCTCTAGCCCAAACCCACAAAGACAGAAAAACCTTTTCTACAGATCAGTATACAAAATCCAGACGGGAATATTACTGAGACCTCAGCTCTAACTCAGTTCTGTTAAACCTCTTGTCTGTGATAACAAATGCTTGTTGTGCTTCCTTGACAAGTCAGGTTAATCTTAATATACAGGAACTGCAAAACTCAGACCCAGCCAAAGGTCATTACGTCACGTAGATATAATGGAATGACCTAGATATAATGGGGGGGGGGAATTATTTTCATTCAGTTCAAATCTTTTTGCAGAAAGAGGAAAGGGATAGTTACAAAAAAGAGCAGTTCTCACATAAAGTGAGAATATAAGTACAGGAACTTGTTAGTTGAGTTTACCAAAACTCTCCATTCATTCAAGGGAGCAGTCACTAATAATTTCACACATCTACACAAAGGTATTCTGGAGTTTTGATGTAGGATTTAAGGATTACTAGGTCAAATGCTCACATTATAAAGAGAAAGGTCCCTATAAGCATGTTCCAAGAACACTTTTCTATCTAAGTGAACACAATCAGGCTTTGGTTGTCTGTTCTTTGAAAAAAGATTTAAAATGATTGGATGTACTTGTATCATGTCAAAAGTCAAAATACACATGGCACATGTTCTGCGTGCTGGATGGAACATGATGGTTCCATAGGTGGTCATGCCTATTGCAGCAAATACAGCAAGAGGAGAAATATACTCATTTATCTGATTTTGTATTTTTAAGGTTTAGAAACTGGTCTAATTCCAACACCTGCAGGCTCAGATGATGTAGCTGTGATCCTCCTCCTCTTCTCAATAATAAAATATGTGTGCATTTTTGTGTTGTCATCACTGACGTACAGAGAGGGGCACGGAATACTGGTTCAGTGGTTCATGCCAGTTCATTTAGCAGTTGAATGGCTGTACAATGGTCCAGAGACCCACTTGCTCTGGGAGAAGCCCACTCGGAGGCACCACCAAGAACAGGCAGGGCAGGGAGGGAAGCCTATAAGTGCATACCCACTGGTATGCCATATTAGCTGCACTGTGATTGGTTAATAAAATTGTGGTGTGTATGTGTGTGGGGGGGGTTGTTTCTTCACAGACGGAGGTAAGGTCAGCATGAGTTTTCTCCCTGGTGATCTTGGCTGCTCAGTGAGAGGCTGGGAAGTGAATGTCAGCTGGCAGGTGGATCTTCTCCTTAAGCTGTGCCAATACTTTTCTGCTGCAGCCAGTCCAAGCAAAACTGACTTCAAGGAACAAATGAATTCAAGCACATTTTTGAATGTGTCATTAAAACAAGCAAAGGTACAAGGTAAGGATCCCCCCCCCCGCACGTGTGTGGTACTTGTGTCCAACTCTAGGGACGGTGCTCATCTCCGTTTTTGAGCCAAAGAGCCAGTGTTGTGCAAGTCCGTGGCTGGCATGGCTGAATGCATTTCTGTGCACAGAACATTGTTTACCTTCCTGCTTTTTACATCAGTACCTATTTATCTACTTGCATTTACATATTTTTGACAGGTTGGCAGGAACTGGGGTTAACAGCGGGAGCTCACTGCACTGCGAGGCACCGGGATTCGAACTGCTGAGCTGCTGGCTTTGCAACTGACAGTTTCAGCACTCTAGCCCACTGATCCACCACAACCCAAAAACAAACAAACAAACAAAAAACCATGCCAGTGTTATTTGCACTGAGACCATCTTATAAACTGGTATGGTTGCCACCCCAGGCAAGATGACATGGGGTATGCCTCCCAGTTCACTAAACGTACACTGTTGATAATAGTTTAACAGGCTAATTGAAGATAAATTGTTCTAGAGTACTATACTGTATTTGCTGCTTGAGGTCAGTTTAGTTCACATCCTGCAGACTATCCCTGAAGCATATTTGTTATTATCAACCATAGTGGAAGTAATCTTATGCATACAGCCTCAAAAGACTTCTAGATCAGAATTATAGGTCCTTTGAATGAATGAATGCTCATATATTTTAGTGGCAGCGGTAGATCTTTAATATATGTATTCCAACGTGTCATGATGAATGCTTCATGAGGTAGTTTCACTGGAAATCTGAGAGTATTTTCAAAAGATGTTTGGATCCATTCAAAAACCACACATTGAACAGTTCACTGTATTTAACCACAAACTCTCTGGCCTATAGAAGCCAAGTGCAAAAGTCATGATTCACAAGGCAGTTGGTTAAGAAAATATAAAGAAAGTAAGACAAGCTGTAGGTCATCAGCAGATTCTGGTTGGTGTGGGGTTTGCACAGTGGCAATTAATTTTTGGAGTTTTTAGTTCCATCCCTTTTAATGGGCATGGAAATGCTAACTTTGTATACATTGTAAACAAATGGGCTTTGGGAATTTGAGAAACGGCTTGTTTCAAAGTGTCAGCCCTTTGCTTTCACACCGAGACCATGGTCATCTTTCAAAAGGACCACATTGTAGCTTTATGTGGCAGTAAAATCTGTAGGAAAGTCAGAAACCTGTATGACACCTGATTTAAAGGCAATGGCAATGGTTAAAAATATTGAGACAGAATTAATCATTGGGCTTCCCCGTGCTGTTTAATACCAGGATGGTAAGCATACAGTGAAATAGCAGATGGCATGGATTTTATTTCTTCCTTTCATTTGTGGTGAATTTGGCTTGTCTAGCTGGCAGATCAACTCATTATCAATGCAATGCTACTTTGTCATTCTTGCACATTTTAAATGGGCTGTCAAAACTATTCTTATTGCTGCTGCTGCTGTTTTATTGTCGTGGGGAAAACAAGATGCCACATATAGATTTAAATCAAGGGAAGTGTCCCTGTGCCTTTTCATTTACTCATTTTTCTTTAACAGCAGGAAGAAGGACCAGTGTTAAAAAGATTGAAAAATTGGTCCTTGGATGAAGGATTCTGAGATGGAAGCTGCCAGGCAATCGGTATTTGTGGGCAGCTGGGTTCTGCTGCAGACTGCCAACCCGAGATTTCCCTGGGCTTCGACCAGGAGAGGAAAAAAGTCTGTTTAAAAAGAAGATGTGTGAGTATTTCCTGAACAGGGGTCTAGCAGGCTGTTCAGATACGGTATGCTTGTAAAGGACAATGCGAAGGCAGCTATGTTGACTGGTTAAGAGAATTAAAAATTCAAACTGGATTATGGTGTTACCTCTTTTAGGCCACCCCCCCCCCAAAAAAAGAAGAAGCCTAGAAACCAACAAAGGTACAAAATCAGAGTCAGCATCTGGAGTTTCACAACCCTTTTACATAATCCAATTGTTTTACAAAGAGGGTGGTGGGTGGTGTGATGAGGTAGCTTGTGGTCCACAATAAAGATTATGCATCAGGAAAATCAAGAGCTGAGGAACATCCAGGTCTTTCAGAACTATCCATAGGTTTTCATTATCCCTACAGTCAAAGGCTTTGCTGCAATTTATAATGCACAGACTGATCTTTCTGAAGTTTGTTGGTATTCTCCATTGGCTGGTGTACTGTATATTTGCAGTATGATTTCAAGTGCCTCTTCTTTTTTTGGAATCCAGCTTGAACATCAGGCATTTCTTATGCTATATTACGTAAAAGCCTTTGTTGCAGCACCTTTGCTGCAACACTTTGCTTGCATAAGAAATTAGAGAATTTGTCCATTAGTTACTTTATACCTTAGCATCTCCTTTCTTAGGGTTGGAATATATATTGAGCATTTCCAGTATGTGGGCCATTGTTTTGTTTTCTGTATTGGGTGAAAAATTTGTCATGATTATAACAGATTCAATCTCTGCAGCTTGTCGTATTACTGTTGGTATCCCATCTATACCAGGTGATTTATTTCTTCCTAGTGGTTTCAGAGCAGTGTTCACTTCCCTTTCTAGAATTGGGGGTTCTTTGTCATATGATTCCTCTTCAAAAAAGTTATCTTCCTCTTAACTCTTCTATATAGATTTTGATATATTGTTTGCACCTTCTCTGTTGGTCTTTCAGCTTTCCTACACTAGGTTTAAATTTTCACTTTGATTTCTTGGATCTTCTGGAAGAGAGATATTATCCCCCCCCCTTTTATCATTTTCCTCTATTTTTTGCATTTATCATAACAGTTCTCCTTATCTCTATATGTCACTTATGTCATTTTAATTTTAATTTTAATTTATTATATTTACTGTATTTTTTGTTTTTATTTTATTATTTGTATTTATTTTGCATTATATTGTATTCACTAATTGTTGTTCACTACCCAGAGTGGCCTCGCTGCCAGATGAGCAATGTAAAAATCCAATAAATAAATAAATAAATAAATAAATAAATAAATAAATAAATAAATAAATAAATTGATCACTACTGAAAAAAACTGCATTTAAGATTCCAGTCCATTCTAGTTCACTGACATCAACTACTGAAACATTTAAACATTCCATTTCTTGTTTTAGTTTCCAATTTGCTTTGATTCATACTTCTTACATTCCATGTTCCATTTGTGTATGTTGAGCAACAATGGACTTTCCTTTCACCTCTTTGCACATCAACCACCATATATCCTTTCAGCTTTAATATAGTAGTGCTCATACAGGACCTTTGCACTTCCCCAGTAGGTGACTGAGTGTTTTCTGTCCCAGGTGTCTTATCTTCTAGTGCTATCTCTTGTTTAAGTTTGGACTGGTCCATCATAGGTTTTTCGTGGCTAGGAATTATCAGTAGTGGTTTACCATTGCCACCTTCTGCACAGTTGTACTAAAAGTTGGCTTGAGTGTCACTGGTGTTGCTTCATCCACCAGTGTCACCTTCTGCTACCACTGCTGTCCACTAGCTGCTCTCTAGATGTTTCTCCATCCCCATCCCAATTAGAACTATTCATGATCTTCTGTTGATGTAGCCAGTACTCCTGATGAGAGTGGTTACCTCTTAGTCTGGCATCTCTACAATGACCATTCCACCATGATGAACCTGGATTGTGATGGTATCTGGCCTCCTGACAGCATTGCTCTCAGCTTCTCTGACACACTCTCACACACCGATCACCACATTAGGGTGTACAGCCCAGAACGGGATACCAGAACTACTGTAAAGTAAACTAGCAGTTCAGTATGCTGAGAGCAATTTATTTATTACAAGTAGAGGTGGGCAGGAACCAGACAACCCATGGTTCGGGTTTTTCTGGTTTGGGCCCACCCTTGGTTCGGTCCGGGTTTGGGTTTGTATGAATTTTTTTAAAAAAATGTACAAACCTGAACCAATCCTAACCGGTTTGGGTTCTTAGCTGTGGCGGTGGTGCTCGGTGGCGGCAGTGGTGGTGGCGGATCCTGCCCCCTGCAGCAGGGGCTTTTTGAGGTGCTGGCATGGGGCCAGCGCCTCTCAGCTGAGAGGTGCTGGCTTGGGGCCAACACCTCCCCCCCCCAAGCACCCACCGCGCGGTCCCTGGGGCCAGGTGGGCAATTCTTTTTATTATTATTATTTTAGAGCACTGGCCCAGCCACCCCTGGGGCTAGGTCGGCACTCCTTTTAATTTTTTTTTAATTTTTTTTCAAGCGCTAACCGCGCAACCCCTGGGGCCGGGTCGATGCTGGTTTTATTTTTTACATTTCCCCCTTTATTTTAGGGTGCCAACGCAGCCACCCCTGGGGCCGTGTTGGCACTCCTTTTTTTGGGGGGGGGGGAGGGGGTTTAAAAATGTACATTTTTTTTTTACTCTCACCACATGACCTATGCTACAGCTGTAGCATGGGCTGGTTGGCTTTTTTATTTGTTTTTTGCTAGCCACAGGCCAGTTCTGCGGCCCATGGGCCAGGTCCGGTGCTCGCAGGCTGGTACTGGGCCCATGCGCTATATAGGTTTTTTTTTTTTTTTGCTGGCTGCAGCCGGTTCTGTGGCCCGCGGGCCGCTACTGGACTGCACGCCGGATCAGGTTTTTTTCCCTTGGTTTTTTTTTTAAAGCATGAACTGCACAGCCCCTGGGGCTGGGTCGGTGCTGGTATAATTTTTATTATTTTTTCTTTATTTTAGGGTGCCGACCTGGCCACCCAGGGGCCAGATCGGTGTTCCTTTATTTTATTTTATTTTATTTACTTCTGACCACGTGGCCCACACTACAATTGTAGTGCAGGCCGGTCAGCTTTTCCACCCCTGGTTGCTCCTCCCTGCAGCCTGGAAGGCCGGACCAGGAAGACCAGCACCAGGTAGGAAACATTTCCAGTGCCGCCATTAACGAAACAAACCTAACCCAAACCATTGTTTTCAGTTCAGTTTGTTTTCTTCTAAATTCACTCGGTGGTTCATTATTTGTTTTGATAGGTAACAAAACAAATAACGAATAATGAAACAAACTAAAAGTTCATTTCATGCCCATCTCTAATTACAAAGGACTCCTTTGCAGATTAATTTCTAGTTTACTGAACTGGACTAAAGCAAGAGGCAATGTGTCTGTTGCTGCTGCTTGGGAGTTTCTCAGCACTTCTTCTTCTTCTTCTTTTTTTAATCAAAACTCCTACATCTTCAACTCTCATTTGCTGTGCATTAAAATGTAGTTTTGCTCCGAAAAAAGAAATAACTTCATATGACACAAGCTGCAATGAAATGGCCGGAATTTTCAATAGTTTTTTCATGAGTTCATTGTGATTGAACTCTTCCAAAGTAGTATTGTTTTTGTCTTTGTAAAAGCAGCCCAGCTTGACAGACTGAGAGGATAAACTCGTTTGACTTAAAAAACTGCTATTGCCACCAGTTGCCCAAGCTTGATCACAAAATGTTCCTTTTGTACAGTAATTCATTTCCTCTTTGTACAGTCCAATTTGTCCCCGCACAGATGGTAGCAGTAAATCCTGCATCTTGTTCCCTTGAAGGTCAGTACCAAGTTTTTCATTAATAGTGAGTTGGTTTTCATTTTTCTTACTCTTCTGTTAAAACTGTCCCCTCCCTATGTACTAGGGTGACCAATGTGCTGACTTCCTAAAACACCAATGCACTTCCCCTAAAACTGTAGGATTCCCCATAACGCCCCAACAAATTTTGTCCTTGTATATTTAAAACGTACTCAGTATGTCCCTTTGCGCCTCTAGGCCCATTCGGTATGGCTGTGGTGGGGGCTTTTTCAACCCTGAAAGTCACTGAGAATACTTTAAAATCACCCAAACAAATTATGAAATTGTTCTTCATGGCGGTGACTTACAGACAGGTGGTATTGCTTCTTCTTACTGCTTCAGTTTGGGGAGGGGAGGTTTTGTTTGTTTGTTTGTTTTGTAGTATGGGGTAGTAGGTAGCTCTCCAAAACGATAGTAAGGCCGCACCTGGAGTATTGTGTACAATCTGGTAACCGCATCTCAAAAAAGACATAATGGAACTGGAAAAGGTGCAGAAGAGAGCAACTAAAATGATTACTGGGCTGGGGGACCTCCCTTATGAGGAAAGACTAAAACATTTGGGGCTCTTTAGTCTGGAAAAAAGGTGCATGAGGGGGAATATGATTGAGATGTACAAAATAATGCAGGGCATGAGTCAAGTGGATAGAAGGACACTCTTCTCCCTCTCACAAAATACCAGAACTAGGGGACATCCATTGAAATAGAGGGCTGGGAACAGACAAAAGAAAATATTTTTTTACCCAACGAGTTGTTAGTCTGTGGAGCTCCCCACCACAAGATGTGATGATGGCATCTAGCCTGGAGGCCTTCAAAAGAGGATTGGACAGATTTCTGGAGGAAAAGTCCATCACAGGTTACAAACCATGATGAAGAGTGTAATCTCCAGGCTTATAATCAGGGTTCTTCAAGGACCAGATGCAGGGGACTGGTATCAATAGACAGATATCTAGTCTCGTGCACTCCCGGACGCATTTGGTGGGGCCACTGGGAGATACAGGAAGCTGGATTAGATGGGCCTTTGGCCTGATCCAGCATGGCTCTTATGTTTTTATGTACAGGCATCTCATAAAGATTTTCTCCACAACTTTTAAAATAATATTTTGAATTAAGATATTGCTGTACCATGCCCAAAATGGTTCTTGTGTGGTTTTACATGATTGTTTCGGATGAAATCTAGTCACCAGTAACTACCGGGCCATACCCATCAACCTTCCCTAGACTTGGTGTCATGACCTTGACACTCCCTTTCTGGTTGTCACTTCACTTTTACTCAGGAGAGAACAGGGTGCAAATCCTTCGTTGCCAATCTGGCAGTCATTTGCCACATACTGGGCGACTGTTCAGGCATTCAGTAAAAGGGCTCATCTTGATGTGCGAGGAGTCAGAGCAGGCTAGCACTCACCCTTCTAGCTCTTATGCACAGAGTGCTGGTTTGTTCTATTTGGGGAAACTCCTCAAATAGACGTGGGCAGAAAATCTGGAAAATCTGAGCTCCTGATCCAGGGAAGACACTTCACACATACACATAGCTGTTATCTTCAGATTTAGCTTTTCAAGCAGAGGAGTCAGAAATCAGAACAGAGGACAGCAGGGGTAGCCTAGTTCCTGTGTTTGGGGGTTAAAATTAATCTACTGAAAACCTGAAAAGAGCTTACCTTGGGATAGGAGGGATAATGGTATGCCACCCAATATTACCAAAAAATCAGCTATTGCCTCATTTACCTAAGGAGTTCATACTTTTTAAGTCCTATGAAGCACAAACTCCCTTTAAATATGCCTTTTGTATTTTTTGCCATGCTAAAAACACTTTTGCCCCAGCTTTCTTTAAAAATCAGTTTTATATGCACATTTATACTGGATGTGACACATTTATGTACTCAGATTTGGCAGAATCACACTTTCTTTTGGTTGAGAAAAATATATTTTTATTCCCCTGCTTAGGTCGATGGAACAACATTGCTGGTTTCAGATAATGGGAGAAGAGGGTGAGTAAGGTTCTGTCACCTCTTTCATTCATAGAGTTGTCCTAAGGTACACTTTTGGGGGTATCCAGTATGGTGCAATGGAGAGAGTAACAGATGCAGTCTCAGGAGGCCTGGTTTAAAATTCCCACTCAGCCATGGAAACTCACTGGGGGAATAGAATTGCTAAAGCCACTCCATAAATATCTCACTTACCTTGAAAGACCTTTTAGGGTCACTATAAGTGGGTTCCAGCTTGACTGCACAGAACAGCATCTTCGCATTCGGGGTAGAAGGACCATATTAGCCTTACTCTAATCTGTGTTTGGCTTTGTTGCTCTCCTACACGTGGAAGGCAATAGGTCTAAAGAGAGAGGCTCGCCCTGTCTGTGAGGGCTCTACATGACAGCTGGGATGCTGATTTTTCATGGTCTTGATCTATGTGCAAAGCACCCACAGACAGCACAGGTCTCTTGTTTGGGCTCACCAGATGGTTTTCCCTTCCACCCATTATACAGTGTATGTACCTGATTTAATGACTGACTAGGGGTTTAGACTCTAGAACTCTCTGTAAAGATGTCCCACCTCATCTCTTCTTTGACGACATTCTACTGTGGTGAAAAGAACTTTTCAGAAAGCATATGGTTTTTTTTTTGGCATCACTGACTTAATTTTGGCATCACTGACTTAATATTGTATTTGCATATTGACTTGAACTTGATTATGTTTTCCTTTTATTATTTTCTTGTATTTGGGTATGTACTGGGGTTGTAGTTGGGCAGTTGCTGTCTTGGTGACGTGTTGTACACTGCCCAGAGTTCCCTATGGGAAAATTGGGCGGTCAATAAGTACAAAAATAAATAAATAATAAATTAATGCTCCCAGATATGTGAGTTTACCTTGAATGTCTATTATCTACTGCCCCTTCTTATTTTATTAAGGGTGACTCTGTTGCATTTTATTGTATTTGCTACTGACAGAGAAAGGATGATTGATGTACACCATGGCTGACCATTTCAGTTTCTGTCATAATGGTAGCCACCTTTGAAACAGCCTTCCAACTTGGCTTAGATTTCCTTGGCCAAGACAGTAAGCGTTCTTGAAAACAGAGACACCATGCAAAACCTTATTATCAAGGGTATTTTGCCATTTCCTTTAGCGTCTACTTAATAAATGATTAGATCACCAAATCAGAGACTGGACTGAGTAAAAAAGGCTCTTTCAAGGTACTTTATTAAACAAGAATTATATGAAGATCACATGGATTTCCAAGGAGCAGATATGTTAAAACTGTGTGTGTGTGTGTGTGTGTGTGTGTGTGTGTGTGTGTGTGCATGCGCACGCGCCACATAATTGCAAGGCTGCTCTACTGCACAAGTAGTTCTTAATCTCATTCACTAGGGTCAGATCTCTGCAAGGAAACTGTTGTCATTTACAGGAGAGGAAGCTGTCTCAACTGACTACACAGAGATGACATTTTAATTACAATACTCCTAGAGTAGATGGAATGCCCCTGAGCTGGCAGACAATTATATTAGCAAGCGTTTCAAAGGGTTGGATCAACCAATGGCCATTCAACTCTCATTAGCTGCCATCGATGTCTACAGTGGCCGCCCTTTCCCTGCCTCTTCATAATATTCAACACCCACCTCCATGAGAAGACTGCAGCTGAGAAACAGTTTAACCCGGCTGGCTTCTATACCTTCTATACGTACAGGGTATTTCTGAAGCCATGGCAACACAAGCTAGTCCATGTGCCTGTGCAGCTGCCCATACCTGTTTCATTTGAGCTTGTATGATCTGAATGGTACAAGGAATGCTAAATGCACTGGCAGCTTTGTTTTCAGGGAACAGCACAGCATTTTGTTTTCATTGGCTACCTCCTTTTGTAAAGTAAATGGTGTGCCAAACATGTACAGATGAGTATTTCATTGGCTTTTTTGACACCGAACTGCAAAAGACATATTTTTCATCAAATCATTTTCTTTCTTTTTTTAAAAAAAAAGTCTGTCTATTGATACATTAAACAATGAAAAAGGAGCTGAACTATTTTAAATCTTTTAGGTAAGGCTGCAGTGCAACAAACTACCAGCTACCAGGTTCCAGTGTCAGCTAGATTAGGCCAAGTACAGCCATGTAAGTTGTATTGTTGCTGACTATCAGAAGCCTAACTACCCCATGTTAAGCAATCTGGGCTTGATAGTTTCCACTATGGCTTTCATTAGGTTAGGAAAAATGTTAAAAGTGCAGTTGCTTTTATGCAGATGATCTGACAGCAAAAAATAATAATAATCTTGGCTGTTTTACTTATAAAACAAATTCTGTTGTTTTACGACATTCGCATGCACAAATTTCAGTACAAATAGATAGGCTGAAGTGGCCATAGTCCAGAAACAACATGGCTATTGTCCCTTTAAGAACCACAAAGAAGGCAGAGATTCCAAAGGTGCAGCTTCTCTTAATACTGTGCACAGGTGGGGAAACTGTGATTTCTGCTAACATCACCTTTGTATTTCTTAATAGGAGCAAAGTATGCTGCCCCTTTTGGAATACAAGCCTTCGAGGCTTAAGTGGTTTGCAGATCATAAAGTTTTGTGCCAAGGTTTTCATTAGGAAAAGTTTTCATATACCAAGTAATCATACATTCATTATCTGGCTATTAAAATTCTGGTATACAAAAGGGCAACCCCCCTTCAAACCCCTATTTCACAATTTATGTAAAAACTAATTTTGGAATAGTCTGGTTCGTTCAACTTCATCTGTTTCTTTTATGTGCTCAGTGCCTCCAGGCAGAAACAAGAAGCTGAATAGATGGCTTTTTTTTTTCTTTGACTCCAAAACCTAGGAGCATATTGATTAAGGTTTTGGTCCCTGATATTAGAATTACTTTAGTTCTAGAAAGAGATTGGAAAAGATTTACTTATTTATTTTTGAACGCAACTCGCCAGCAGACAGACTGGCTAAGAGACTGCTGAACCTGTATTGCCACAAAATAGTATTTTCCAAGCTCTTTACCAAACAGGCAATTAGCTACAGGCCTAATCTGATAGAAGGTTCTCCTGTACAAATTCAGTTGTCACATATGGGAGGAGAGCATGGACATGCCCCCTCGGAACACATCCCCATCACCTTTAAGCATGAAAGGTTAAAATGAAAGCAGCATATGCCTGTAAGAGAGAGCGGCTAGTCACATAACAAAGTGCTTCCCCCCACCCGCAGTAATAACATCACACTTACACACTGGCATGTTCTCATCCACCACTCAGAGTAAAGGACACCTGAGCATAATTACAAAAACGTATCTGAAAATTTCTCACACTTAAAGAAAGATTCAGTATTTCCCATTGTCTCCATTGTCTATGCACAGTTGCTTCCTAATATTAGCTAAAGGCAGGGTAGCTGCTAAGTTCACCAAACAATGAAAAAACGGACCACAGACTAAGAGGATGGCATGAAAGGCGTGTCTGAGAAAACCGAGTTCACAGAATCGGAGTCCGATTTTGTTCGTGGATTTTTCAAAATACTTTCTGCGATGATGTTCTCATTGGGAAACATCCTTACTTTCCCATTCTGTCCCGGCTTTGGCTCCTTCACCGGTTCGAGGAACACGACCCGTTTGCCACTGCTGGCTTTTTTCTCGTCCGGTGGAAGTTCCAGGGGTGAACTGGAGGTTAATATGGACGCATGGGGCATGTTACTTTGGTTTAGCTGCCTTTTCCTCCTCTTTGACTTACACCGACAAGGGCATGGTGTCAGGTAGAGGTAAAGCAGTACCAAAATAATGCTGGCTACACACGCTGCAAGGGTTGTGAAAGCAGTGTTGAATGTCTCATGGGACTGAGACCGGTCCATGGTGAAATTGCTTACATTTATCCTCACCTCAATTGTCTCATTCAACAGCCTCCTCTTGTTTATTGCAATGCAGGAATAGATGCCAGCGTCCTCATACTGAGCCTCATCTATTTCCAAACTGCCATTGTGAAACACTCTGTAGTGGTCGGTGGCCTTGCCAGGTTCTAGGAACTCATTGTCTGGGCTGATCCAAACGAAACGGGTGCCCGTGTCACTGATTTTTGTGTCGCAGGGCACAATCAGCCTCTCTCCGACTTGGGCTTCGTGAATAAATCCAAATGCATAGAAAGAGCCATTGATGGTGCTTTCTGAGCAATTCAAATAGTTATCGTGCAATAAAGGCAGTTTACTGGGGCCTCTGGGGTCTGACCGTAAAATGCACGTGTACTCAGTCTTGAAATCGTCCACCGAGCTGAAGTGCCGAAGGTGCCAGAAGCTCAGCATGGAGTAAAGAGCACAGTCACAATAAAAGGGATTCCCATGAAGATAAATTCCACTTAGATGCCTGGCTGGCACTAAGCTCATGTAGTTAATGGGGATTGAGTGGATCCGATTGTAAGCCACGTCTAGGAGCACAAGTTCAGAGAGTTTATGTTTCCCAACGTACAAATCTATTGGGAAGTGCGTAAGAGAGTTGTAGCTCAAATACAGCTTCTGCAGTTTCTGGATCCCTCCAAAAGCAGCAGAATCGATATGTGCAATGTGGTTGTTATAAAGCAGCAGAACTTCAAGCACCCTCAGCTCCTGAAAGACCGGGCTACCAAGAGACCTCAAGCTGTTGGATGACAAGTCGAGATATTTGACATTTGGTGTCATAGAAAAGCTTCCGGTGATAATACTAGAAATAGTGTTGTGACTCACAATCAAGGTGTTCAGCTTGTCCAGTAGGACAGGCATCCAGTCGTGATCCAAAATCCCAATGTGGTTGTGACTGAGGTCCAGTCTTCTTATGTGTTTGAAGAGCGTTGGCGGTACCCTTGAGAGGTTCTTGCTGGTGCAGCTTACAATGTCACTGGCACAGATGCACGCTGAAGGACACATCCCAGAGGCACTGCAAAAGCATATATGCATGGTGAAAATGAAGAGGCATGCCAGCTTCTTGTAGCTCCCATGAAGAACTGAAATAGTCTGCCGCTCTGGAGACATGGCTGGGTTTTAGCCGTCTTCAGCTGTTCCTTTCCACGCTTTACACATGTAGTTAACTTCGTGCCAATCACTGCCAAAAGAAGAAGAAAGTAAAAAAAATACTGTTATCTGAGAATCATCCAACATTGTACAGTGGCATGATTGTCACTTCCATATGATTCACAGTTGGGGTTCTACATAGTTACAGAGGAATAGCCTTCTTACATGGTCTGGCAATTCCTCATCCCTTTTTGACCACTATAGTCATTTTAGAGTATGGTTTGGATCTTTTTTCATTTCATAAACCTTTAACGGCATTTAAAAGAGGATATAAATACAAATAAATAAAAACAATCTGCAAAGCTTAACGCTATAGATCTCACATTGTGCTTGTTTTTGGCATCCCTCGGTTGAACAATTGAATACCCACTATCTTGTGAGGAACACTCAGCCTCTCATTTAAATATGTCTCCATTCCAATTCTATGTATCATTTTGTGCAATGTAATAAGCTACAGAACAGAATGGTTCATTTTTTATTGTTTAGTATTTGAATTATAGTAGTATAGTTACTCTTAAGTATGCTAATTTATGAGTTGAGTTAATAATATCCCACCATGTTAACCAGAAATGATGGGGAAGAGTGAACAGTAGTTTCTGTAGCTAATTTCTGAATATGGATAGGTGGCAGTGTAGAAAAGGCAGATTTGAGGCTGGTTGGTTTGTGCTTATTTATAGCTGTGTCAAGTCCAAAGGCATTTTACTGAAAATGTGATTTTTCCCAGCCTCTCTCATGCTCATAAAGTCTGTTATGCACATACTCTGTTATGTAGTACAGGAGGGGATAGAATGGAATAATGTGGGATCAGAAATACATTTTTATTGTACAATATTTCCCCAAATATGTGGAGTGGAATGAGAGTATGGCTGGTTACCAAGGCAATGCCAGAGAGAGTGTAAAATAAGCCCAGTCTACATCATCTCAGAAACAGAAAATTGCAGGAAAATTTGGAATTATGCCCACACATCAGGGAATGAGAAATGCCTTAGAAAGGAAAGAAAACAAAGGCAAAGTTTATAAAAATATGATCCAGTTCAGGCATGCTCCTGTTTCTTTGCTGCATATATTTTGGACCCTAGATTTTTCACAGCTGAAATTAAGCCCCCAGATTAAATTCCCAAAGCTCCTGAATTCACAAGAAAATCTTTTGCATGCTTGAAGCCAGCCAGTTGGTTATTGCAGAGGAATACAAGGGAAACAAGCTACCATCGGGATTCCATTATGAATGGGAAGGAAGCTGCCTTTGCTGCTAAATCTATGAGCCTAACAAGAAATGCAAATATTAAAAAAGCTATCCTGAATTTGTATAGATTTAATAGAGAATTGTGCTGGTGGAAGGAGTTTTTTTTTAAAGAATCCTGGTTATTTTTCAGAATATTACCGTTAATCACTGTTTTATATTAAAACATATGTGGAGTGATGTTTCTTTATTGGAAAAGATATGTATATAAAAATGCACAGTGGCATGCCACAAACAGAAACCTTAGAGAAACTACTCTGTGGACTACAACTTTCAGGATCCCCTGGCCAACATAAATTATACTGGCTAGGGGATTCAGGGAGTTGCAGTCAAAAAATGAATAAATTAAATAAGCTTCCCAAGCTCTGCTGGAATGTGCTCTTTTGACTGTATTTCTCCCCAGGGATAAGGAAACCCTAAACAGACTCCATGGTTCCTTCTTGGTGAAGCAGCTTGTGTCCGAAAGCCCAGTTCCCACCTTATCCTGTAAAACCACCCAAACTTGTACACATCCCCAAAATCAACTCAATCAACGAGAAACCTTTCAGTTCAACATGCAGTAAGTAAAGAATTTCCACGTTCAGTGAAGCTCCAAAATTAGATGGAACTACAGCCACTGAAGGCCTGTATGCTTAACAGATGTGCCATTTAGACAACATTAAGTTCAAGTGAACTGAAATAATTTTTGGAAAGACTAACCCTCCCGTCTTACATTTGCGGATTCTGTGGGTCCTGAGAGCACATGGTTTTTTTTTTGTCCTGCCCCGTCACCAAAACAGATAGTTAACATTCTCATTAACCCTTATCTTTATCATGTAATGTACACTATGGGAGATAAGGGAGGACCCTGAACAAAAATAACAAGTCCAACACCAGGCAAGAACAGTGGGAGGTCCAGTGTTTTCTTTTGTTACATTTTTTAAAAACACAGTTCAGGAAGTGGGAGGCAGTTGTCTGCCTTTCATGTAATGCCTAAAATAAAAGCATCCTTTTGTTCTGTCAAAAAAACTCTAACACAAAATAAATCAAATAATTAAAATACATGCAAGCTTTGTTATTTGTTATACTTGCAGAAAACATGTGGGACAGGTGGCTGGATTTCCTGCCATTCCCGCTTCTTATACAAACAGTGAGTTGTTGGGTTCTGCGTGCATGTACTCTCTCTCTCTCTCTCTCTCTCTCTCTCTCTCTCTCTCTCTCTCTCTCTCTCTCTCTGTGTGTGTGTGTGTGTGTGTGTGTGTGTGTGTTTTGTTTTGCAAAAAGAATCAAGATCATTGTGACTGTTTTCTCAGTTTAGTTGGCAGACTAGCTTACTCATGTGTGTATCAGGAACATTTCCAAGTCCTTAATAAAGATGAGGATGTTGGCTGAGTCTTCAACATGCAATCTTTTGTTACAAGAGTTTTGAGGTAAATGCTTTAAGTGTTGTAGCCAAACAAAATGTTCTAAACAGTTTTAAAAACAACAATAATAGAAGTTCCTGGTTGTCAAGATAAAGCCATCAATACCACCACTAAACCTTGAAAGGCAGCACTGTTTAAATAGTGGAAGGCAGATATACAAATACACACTTTCACATAGAGCCATATTCCTAACAAAACATAGTCTAATTTATTATGTAGATAAAATTATAAAACCCAGAAGCTCCTTTGATACAGGTAGCCAGTTGCATTAAAATGCATATAGACAATACTCAGGTCTTCATCATGTTTCCCACTGATTCCAAAGAAACACAAAGAACATCATCTTTCCAAAGAAAAATACCTGACAAAGGATGGAATATATCAGTGTTGGCGAACCTATGGCACAGGTGCCAAAGGTGGCACTCAGAACCCTTTGGGCACCTGATATCGCCCCTTCACAGCCATCTGTATTCAGGCTAAATTGCTGTACTGGCACTTTGTGAAGAATTAGTGGGTTCTGAATCGCAGTTTGGGCACTCGGTGTCTAAAAGGTTCGCCATCAATGGAATAGATCAACAAATCTTTCAAGTGAGATTTCTTTATTTTGTAAAGTGGAGAATTGGCTCACTTTCAGTATCAGCCTCAAGCCATCCTCCTCAGTAAAGGAATTATTTATCAGACATCTGCTGTCTATATGTGGGACACAGAGCTGGATGTAGAGATGTAAAATTTCTGGAAATGTTGAAACAGAAAAAAAACCTTGTTTTTTTCCATCCCCCGCAAGAAAAAATGGAAAAAAATGGAAAAAATGCTACCTTAGCACTCCCCACCCCCTTTTACAGCTTGAAAGTCATTATGTTACTTTAGGAACATAAAATATTTGACTTGGAAGAAAATTATCACAATTAGCACATTAAAATATAGTGTATCCAAAAAATTATTACAAACAGAATTTACTTTTTAAATAATATATATTTGTATTTGTAATTGTAAGTAACAAATGGAGTAACAATCTCCTGAACTGTTTACTAGTTTACATGGAAGAAGAAAAAACCCTCTACAAAACAATGTTTAAAAATCCAAAATCAACCATTCATATTTCCTCTCCACAGTATTAAATAAAAATAAAATAAAAACTTCATTCTCATAGAAAACCTCATTCAAAGAATAGAAGAGGGGGGGAAATGTATAGAAGGAAGTGGGACTAAGTTTCAATGAATGGGAGCCTGGTGGTGCAGTGTTTAAATGCCTGTACTGTAGCTAAAACTGTGCTCAAGACCTGGGGTTGAATTCTAGGTAGCAGGCTCATGGTTGACTCAGCCTTCAATCCTTCTGAGGTTGATAAAATGAGTACCCAGCTGGGTGGGGGGGGGGGGGGCAATGTGTAGCCTGCATAATTAAATTGTAAACTACCCAGAGAGTACTTGAAGTGCTATGAGGTGGTGGTATATAAGCAGAACATATGTTTGCTTTGGGCATGAAATTTATTCAGAATCATTTGTGTTGCTCTGTGTTTTCTTCCAGTGCTTTGAGGCCTAGTGAAGAGGACAGAACAGAACCAAACACCCACACCCACATGCAAAAACAAAATTGAAAACTTTTTCTTTTTCTTGTGACAATAGCAGCACATCCTAAAGGTAGAAATGCATCTTGTGTTTGCATTGGAGAGTCTATTTTGTAGCCTAGTACTTGCTTGTCCTCAGTGCACAGAAATTAGAATAATCTGATAATACACATATTTTTTAGAAATGATTTGGAAAATATTAGAATAACCTGTCTTAAAATATTTTATTCATCATGTTCAAATAAAACATTCCATAATCATTTTTCTCTTCTCAATTTTTCCAATTTTTCAGGGGAAACCCCAAAAGGTTTCATGAAAAAAAATGGGAAAAAATCCACCACCACCTCCGAATTTTTCCGTCCCCCCCCCCCCCCGGGCCTTCACATCTCTAGCTGGATGAGGTAGATTTGTGGATGACTAGCGCTGGACAATCTTTCTCCTTGGAAGAGAATGGAAACAAATACTTTTTATCTCCAAACAGCTCTATTGCTTGCTTATCCTCTTTAGCAAAAGCCAACTACTTTTCAGGTAGAATATTGTCACAGTGTGTAGCATGTCTTTGACAGAGCTCCACCACATGTGAATATATTAGAGTATTAAAATGCACCAGCAAAAGACTGAAAGAGAGAATACAGTAGGACTTCTGCATCCACTGATTCATTAACCACTGATTCAGTTATCCATGGTTGGCATAGAAAAAAAAAGAAATAATTGCAAGCTACTGTCACAAACAGCAGCTGTAAAGCAAGCCACAGTCATAAAACAGCATCTGTAAAGCTAGCTACTGTCACAAAACAGCAGTTTTTGAAAGGGTTGGCATTCTCTCTTATCCACGGTTTTCATTATCCACAGGAAGGCCTGGAACTGATCCCCATCAGATACCAGGATCCTACTGTATGCTCAATAATGCTTTGAGATTTTAACTAATCCAACTAAGTAGGAGTTTCAGAACTCGGCATAACACAAAATCCCAAATTTTGTCATCTTAAAGTACAGTAAGTGTACATACAAAGAATCAAGGCCACATTCTAACAGTATATACAGTGGTACCTTAGTTTACGAGCATAATCCGTTCTGGAAACAGGGCCACTCTGAATACACCGTATACTTGTATATCAAAATAAAATTCCCCATAGGAAATAATGGAAACTAAACTGATTCATTCTGGGGCCCAATTTTCATTATTTCCTATGGGGAAATTTGCTTTGACCAGGACCCAGTGGCCAGGTGCCAGCTGACCTGACCCAGTGGCCAGAAGAGCTGTGGAGAGTAGGGAGGATGCAACATTGGCTTTTAAAGAAATACAAAAAATACAAGGGAAAATGATTCAAATGTTCCCACAAATGGTATTGTTAAATATGGTTGTGAATATACAATTGAAGAGGAGGTGGAGCTGGTAATTGCAATGATAACAACAGCAAGGTTGATTTTTGCAAAGCACTGGAAATCTAACAACCAAAATAACATTGGAGGAATGGCATAGGGATGAATGGAATATGGCCATTAATGATAAATTGACATGTGAAATTAAAATTAGGAAAGGTTTGAGAAAGTCTAATGATTTTAATGGCATATGGGATAAACTGTTGCTATATGTATTTCAAAAAGGTAAAGGGTATACACCTGGAGAAGACTCAATGTATTTCTGGAGGGAAATGGGTTGGTCAATATCTTAAGAGTTGCAAGTCTGGTTAAGTCCTGAGCAGGAGGTGGGTTGCACAGGGTCAATCCTGTTATATGTGCTTGAGTTTTGATTAATGTTTCTTCCCTCTTTTTTTGTATAAATTTTGTTTTATGTTTTGTATTGTAGTTTTATAATTAAAAAAAGAAAAAGGAAAAAAAAGAAAAAGAGAAAAAATGCCATTTTTTTCTCATTTGTACCCATATCTAGTTATGATAGGCTCCGAGGCTTCTGGGTGACTTCACATAGCCAGGCAGCCTATTTCATCTAATCTTTTCAGATTTCTTTTTAGAGAACTTGCACAGTTCAGGCCAAGGTGTACCCAGGAAAATGTCTGCCTGCCAGCCAGTTTTTCTCTTTGGGCTGTGATTCCAGAGACTTCTAGTATCCACTTCCTTCTCATTCTTCATTCCTTGTATCGGTATTTCCCCGCATGCTTTTCAATGTTTTAAGTCAGATGCAGGATGACAGAATAAATACAGCAGGAACCTCCATATCCATTGGGGATTGCCTGCAAGCCACTCTCCGCTGATACAGAAAAATGTGGACAATTGTGAACACTACAATATATACAGCATGGTAAAAGGGAAAAAAACCAGAAAAATTATTTTCACATGCATTAATAGAACTGGGCACTAGAAGGAGACAGAACTATGCTATTTATTCTTCACTAACAAGTGTTCATAGCATGGTCTCTTGCTCCTCTGTTGGCCAGCTGTAATAACAATGTGGAAATACTTTTTCCTGATTTTCTTTTCTTTTAACAAACTTAATATTTTCAGATCATGGATAGTAAAATCATGGATACTAATCTTGTGGATACAGAGTTCTTACTGTACTGAAAGTTCATATGTATGATAGAGAATGATGGAGAAAGGTGTCTCAGGCAAACCCCTCACTTCAATCAACTATGAGAAAGGAGCAGAGATGCCCCTTCATAAAACTCTTTCTTCCTTCTGCACCTGGACACCATTTCATCAGAATTCCATTTTCAACTCCAATATGCATGTTAAGTTTACATTTGAGGAGATCTGGGCAGACATTCAAGGCAGGGAAACCCACAGTGGCAAAGCAACCTAAAGATACAGAAAATGGGGAACTTGTGGGTTTGTGGCTTTTTCCTCATTGCTATTTCATGGATTTGAACATTAAGATTTCCCTGTATTAAACCAAATTTTAATAATTCATGCTTGAACATAGCAGGCCTAGACTGTAACTCAATTATATCATACTACTCATTACGTATTCAGAAATTACTTTGCTATCCCACCCTACTGCTTTAGGGTAGCAATATATCCCAATCTCATGTTATTATCACATTAACCCAAGGAGAGATGCTCAAGGAGCAAGGTGTGAGCTCAACAGCACTTAGTAAGATTTGGAAATAACGCCCCCCCACCCCACATCTAATATTATTACCAGCCCCTTTTAAAAAAATCACTGACTAATTTCTATATGTAATTAACATGAAGCAGAAAGTAGGGAAGACTTTGAAAAAAGAACAACATTGATCAAATAAGGATGGTTCATTTGAACGCACCAATTCAAATATCATTTCACGGGTATTTGACAATGCTTACGCTATCAAAAACAGAGCTCTGCTGAATTTTAAACGAGGCCATCCTTGTTATAACGCAACACCCAACTAACTGTACATACTATTGCCTGCTAGGATTGTAGGCGCTTCTTGTTGTTGGCAACTAAGCCTTCATAAGGCAAATGCTGTTCGAATTTGCAAGCCACTGTAAGAACGTTATATAAGCTTGGACAGCAGAGTATAAGCACTGTAAATACATAAATTAAAAAAGCAGTCTGAGAGGGCCCATACAGACAGACCATTTGTTGCTACCCTATTTGGTGCCAGTTAGTGCTGCTCAGTACCACATAAGTACCAAAATTACTCGATCGGGGTGGGGGGCATCCCATCATTCAGGTCTATTAAGAAGCAACATTCATGCCTGGTAGACGTCCTCCCCCCCCCTTTGCTAGCAGAGAAGTGAATTAGTGCTGAGGAAAAAAGGTTTTAATGGCAGATGGCATCTGCCGTTTGTCCCTCTTAGAAATCAGCTGTCTTCTCAAATACAGTTTTAAACAACTGTAGGAAACACAAGAAATGATCTTCTGTCGGATTTCTGTGGAGTGTGTTTGTTTAACTAGAACAGTGCTAAACTGAAAGCTTTTGACACGACAGTCATCTGTGGCTCTGCTACCTCAGATATCTCAGCTGCCTTCAGGGTTTAATCCCCCCACCCCCTGGATAGTGTGTGTGTGTGTGTGTGTGTGTGTGTGTGTGTGTGTGTGTGTGTGTGTGTGTGTGTGTGTGTGTGTGTGTGAGGGTTATTTCATTCCAACAAGAGGAATAGTTTCTGACTGGAGATGTGCTTACTGTTATGACACTTCCTTAATCTAAAGCAGGGGTGTCCAATCTTTTTGCAAGGAGGGCCAGATTTGGTGAGGTGCAAATATGTGGGGGCCAGCCATTCAGCCACATTTGACCCCCCACCTCGTCCGGACCTTGGAGAAGTCTCTGCAACATGCAGGGAGGCAGGAAGGATGCTACAGCAATGGAGCCGGGGGTGGCTGGGGAGATGGACAGAGGCAGGGAGGGCAGGCAAACCATAAAACTGCAAGCTGATGTCTCCATCCAGTATGGAGAGGGGCCAGCTGGTGGGGATGAGTGAAAAGCTGAGCTGGTGGGCAGAAGACGCCGTGGGCCGCTTGAAATTTGAAAATGGGCTGCATTTGGGCCTGACTTTGGACATGCCTGATCTAAAGTGTGTGTGTGGGGAGGGGGTGGATTCCAACAGTTCCTGGAGGTGGTAGAGAAACACACACACACACACACACACACACACACACACGGAGGGAGTATACTGTACAGCGTTGTCTGGGCATGTAAAATGGAAAGAAACAGCTGGAAGGACACTGAGTGAGATGGGGAAAGTAACTGAAGCACTGACTATAATATTCTTTAGGTTGGTTAAAATATTCCTTTAGGTTGATATGCAGTATTTGCAAAGACATTATTTTCTACAACATGAAGAAGAGATGCTTTGAGGGGGAAGAGACAAAAACACATCAGGATGTTTAGAACACACTAATCCTGGTCAGCAGAACCAGCCGGCAATTTCTCGATGACCGCATTAGCAGAAGGCTGAATCCTAGAATGAGGCTTTGCAGGGAAATGATTAAGGAAACTCTTATGAATTGATGGCAAAGCCTGAGGAAGGAGCCGAGCCAAGCCTGCTCCCCACCCCCACCCCACAGGAAAAAAAAAGTCATGAAAGGCAAAGCAGACCTCTTTCAAAAATTCCTTGTCTGAAATGTGTTCCTGTAAAGACCTTCTGCTGGCTTTTAATCAACACGGATAATCAGACACCAGAAAACATAGTAGCTTAATATTCTGATGCAGAGATCATTGCTGGCGATTACACAAAGGACACGAAAGGTTATCAGCCCATGATGCTGTTCTGCCCTGTCTTTCATGCACATGTCCTAAGCTTGCTAACCGACATTATTTAGATCCTGCGCTCGTGGCGCAGTGGTTAAATGCCTGTACTGCAGGTAAAACTCTGCTCACGACCTGGGTTCAATCCCTGGTAGCAGGCTCAAGGTTCACTCAGCCTTCCATCCTTCTGAGGTCGGTAAAATGAGTACCCAGCTTGCTGGGGGGGGGGCAATGTGTAGCCTGCACACTGTAATTAACAATTGTAAACTGCCCAGAGACTACTTGTAGTGGTATGGGGCGGTATATAAGCAGAACACTTTGCTTTGCTTTGCTTTAAACTAGAGTTCAGATAACATGCTATCTGAACCAGTATCCTTAGAGTAGACTGAACTGAAGTTAACCAGACTTAAGTGATGTAGTGCAAGTGTATAACATAGATTGTGTTCCTTTTAAACATTCAGAGATCAGGGTAGCCAGAGACCTCTTCCCTCGTCTCTGTGAAAACCTATTTCTACTAGCTAAGAATCTGAAAATCCACGATCTCTGCAATTCTGTCGTATTCCGTCACTTCTTATCATACACCACAAACTGAAAACAATTCATAACAGTATGAATGAAAGGACCAAGGACCGAACCAGGGAAGCAGAGAGAAGTTTTCCTTCTACATGGTACCACTGTAAATGTCAATTTGCCCATCGAGTCTAATCATTAGAATTGATTCTAATAATTAGATAATACCCCTCCTCAAAAATGACCCTCACATATTGGTTGAAGAAAGACCTTGGCAAAATTATCAGTGGTTGGGGGCTGATGTTTATATGCCAATCATGGTGTTTTTCTGTTTATGGCCGATGAAGTGCACTTCCCAGCCTGCATTTATACAAATTCCCCCTCCCCCATATAGCCGTAACTCAGAAAAGTACAGCTGTGCTACTTTATTTCACCCTTGCCCAGTAATTACCCGAATGCTACCACATTAAATATCCAGAACCACCTTAAGGAAGAACAACTTTAAAAATAATCATAAACATAATTAGAAAGAAAAATTGAGCCTTGAATCAAAAGAAGACGAGCCTAATCCAACTGCAACTTGAACGATCCATGACAGTTTTTGTGTTACAGTGGAGTGAAATGCAGTTGTGAAATAGAGCTAATCTATATGAGGAAAATGAGAACATGATATCAGGAGCCAGTCTGCTAGAAAACTTTTCATTAGTGAAGGACCTTGATTTTAAAACAATCCTCCAGTCCATTTAGAAGATGGCAGTGTTCATTGCTCTCCTGGGTGCACCCAAAGAAGTATCTAGTACTCCCTTATACATTAGTATTTCAGGGAATGTTGCTAATGGTGGACCGCCTACTTTTTCAGACAAGCTGGCTGCTGTTACTGGCATCCTGTAATAGCATAACCTGGTGTTCTACCTAGGGATCCCTTGGAAGATAAGAAACACATTATGAACAAACATGTGAATAATTGATCCCAGAATACTTTCTTTCGTTATTACCTAAGGCCTTTACCGAAAGTCCTCTTTGATAAGAGGACCTGTAAGCAACAAGACTTGCTTAAGATTTGTTGCGCTAGTGGTTGTATCAGGGAGCGATGCAACAGTTTAGTTGCACAAGTTCTTTTGAACCATATATGCAAGAGGGTGGTCAATTATTTTCACTTCATTAGTTGCTGACTTTAGACCAAGTATTCCCATGACTTTAGCACCCTTCATATCCCACACTTTCCAATATTATTAAGAAAGATCAGAAATAGTGGTAGAGAAGAGAATCCCAGGAGGAAAATTCTTCTATTTATTCTCCTCCTCCCTACTCTATAAGCAGAGACCATAAAAAAAACCTGCTTATATTTCCAAATACAAGATTTGTATCTCTTTATCTAAACACATGAATAAATTGATATTATACTCTACTTACTCTATTTCAAGCTGCCTAGATGCCCTAAGCATAACAAATCTTGCGTGATTTCAGAAGCTAAGCAGGATCGGCCCTGGTTAGTACTTGGATCGGCAACCACCAGGGAATACCAGGTGCTGCAGGCACCTGCAGTAGGAACTAGCAAAGTACTCCATTATTTCTGCCAAGAAAACTCTATGGACATGGAGTCATGAAGAGTCGGTCACGACTGTAACGACACAACACACAACACTATTCTATTTCAGTTATGTAGCTATTCCAGTTCTAATTCTGATTGCATACAAAGACTGTATTTCAGAAAAGGGCTTCCAAACTGTGGCATTATTGAAACCCTCTTAGCAATTAATTTTCAAGGAAAAAAAATCATTGCTGGGGGAGCCCAAAACTCCCTGGGTAAGCCTTACTATACATTACTACTCTGCCAATAATCCTAACATCACAATGTTTGAGAGATATCTGCTAGGCAATTTAGTCTATCGTCCATTTGGTTTGAATTATGTTTCAATTGAGAACTATACCATAACTTGAAATGCTAATAGAATTTCATATTATGTCAGCATTGAAATTCTCCAATTTTAATAAATCTATGTGCTACTATACTATACTATACTATATACTATACTATACTATACTATCAGATCTGTTCATTGCAGTTAGGGTAAAAAATTGGGTTGTTTGTGTGTGTGTGTGTGTGGGTGTGAAATAATCCAGCAAACAGCTATTATAATTGACAGTCTCATGAGGAATATTTCATGCAATCTAGAACTCTGTACAGTTGTGGTTCTAGGTGAGCCTTTCCTACAGGTGCTAGGGAAGATGAATTGCAAACATCTTGGGTTACAACTGACCATAATAACATGCTGGTTGGTGCTACTGGGTCACGTTGCCCCAAACACCTGGAGTTCACAGGGTTTATGAATTCTGTGCTAAATTGTGTGGGGTGGAGCTGTTTGAACCTGATTCAAACCTCGCCAAGCCAGTCAAGGAAGTTGGTTATGGAATCAATTTCCCTCTCCACCTACTTAAGCTCTGCATCAAGACAATGCCTCAAAAAAAGAGGTGGCTACATATGGCTAGCTGTAGCCACCACTCACTTCTGCAGCTCCACCATCCTACCCATCTCTGCCAAATCTGCTGCCAAAGCTTGCACTTCAGCAGGATGGCAACAGAACCCACCCTCTCCCATTGATTTGTCTTTAAAAGCAGGTCAGTGAGGAGTGCACACCTTCCTTTAATGCTAAACCCAATTCCTGAAAGTGTGATTCAGCTATGAGGCAAAATGAGCAGTCTCTGGGAACCTTTTCTGCTAAAGGCACTTTGCTGGGGAGCTTGCACCCAGCTGTGGTGCAGCTGTGGAGATAACATGTGACCTATGATTAATTTGGAGAAGCAACGTGGCCTGTCCGTTGCCAGAATTTGCCCACTCCAGCCACAGAATTGCAAGACGGAGATATAAAGACAGTTTAAATAAAGGCAGCATTTTGAACCACAAATATTTAAGAAGATAACTGAATATACAGAAAGCTCTGGTAGATTTTCTGCTTCGAGATGCCAAATACAAATACTGTACCCACCAGCAATTAAGAGCCTTTTCACACGACCCCTAAGATCCGCTGGCCACTTAAATTCGGACCAGAGATCTTGGGGGTTTGTCGCTGTTTCTGTGTTCCCACCCCCTCCGCACTCCTGGCTGCTGGCTGTGTGAGGGGAGGGAGAAAAAAAGAAAGAAAAGAATGCCGGCTTACCTCCGTTCTGCCGGTCTCGCTCTGTTCCCGGCAGCATTCAGATCTCTTAAAGGGGTGGGGGGCAAAACAACAACAAACAGAAGCCAGGAGAGCCCGGCATCTCTACGTTAGATCCGCATCAGGGATTTTTCACCCTCGGAGAGCAGGTAACTGAAAAGTGCGCTGCGACGCGCTTAGGTGGGCGTGGTTGCACTTAATTTACTGTAAACTCCGGAGCTGGTAGGGAAACAATTTTAAGCTCCGGAGCTGGGAGCCATTTGCCGTGGAGTTTAGGGGTTGTGTGAAAAGGCTCTCAGATAACTCTAACTCTACACCCCATTGGTTCAGGTGGCACCAGGAGAGTGAACAGAGCACTGAAACATCTGTGACATGGAAAATCTTCCTGTCCTGCCTCTGCCATTGAAACCGTGTAGCAAACTAACATCCCTCCTTTATTTCCCAGACTATAGCATTGTCCCCTAACTAGAAGGAACTGGGTCAGTAGATGATTTACACAGTTTACTCATGTTAGTCTCACATCCCTATAGCTATGGTAAAAGCTCTAGCAAGAAAAACTCCTCTTGTGGGTGAGCACCACACATGCTGTTCCAATGACTGCCGCTGGCCAAATACTCATGAATCATTCCTAGTGCCAGGAAACATGCAGATGGAATTCCAGATGGAACTGCTTGCTACTCTCTCTAATCGTTGGGTTAAAATTGTCCTGACAGCAATAGACTTTCCCTCTAGCGAATGAGAATCAACAAGAACACTAGATGACTGCTGCACACCCATGGAGGGCATGAGGAGCTAGGCAAAGCATGCAGTCAACCACTTTGGATGAACACCTTGTCACAGACACCATTAGTTGCACTTCCTACATGTTGATTATTGTGTTCTACTTTCATGGAATACCATGTGATCATTTTGCATTCAGCACCATGCAATGCAGGCCATTAGTCATGTTTCCACCAGTACGTGCTTAGTAGAAAACTCATTACTCCCAAGCAAGGCTCCTGTCTTGCACACCAGCAAGGCTCTGATAAGTGTGGTGTCCTGCCCCCCCCTAAATATTATTATTATTTGATTAATATGCCATCATCTAACCAATGATTACTCTGGGTGGTCTACAACAGCCACAAGACTTAAAAAGGACATAATCAAAGACATCAAGTTAATTAAATAAGTTAAACAGTAAACTGGTTAAAAATTGGTGGCAGTGGAATGAAAGGCTGAAAGGCAATGAATTCTTAAATTGGCAGATGTTGAAAAGCCTGACAAAACAGATGCGTTTTTAAAACCATCATGAAAGATGCCAAGGATCAGTCCTACAAGTTTTAAAGGCTGAAGAGTGTTGCAGAAAAAAAAGAAAAAAAATATCTGCCCACTCCTCTATGTGGCTCTTCGAGCTACCCCAATCACTGAAGAGAGAGCAACGGAGTGGAATGGGGGAGTACAGTTATTTTCTGCAGCACTTTTCAGCCTTTGAAGGGGCAGTGCTGGTTTTGATTGCATTAATAGAAGCATTGCCTTCAAATCTTGTGAAGTACTGGTTCCCTTTATTCCTCACTGTTTAGGTCCCATCTTAAGTACGGTGTCCCATTCTACACTATGCTACACTTGACGTTCTATAAAGTAGGGCTGCCATATCCATGGGATCACTATCAGTTATCTCCTGTCTGGAATTATTATTATTATTATTATTATTATTATTATTATTATTATTATTATTATTATTATTATTATTATTATTATTATAATAATAATAATAATAATAATAATAATAATAATAATAATAATAATAATAATAATAAGAAGAAGAAGAAGAAGAAGAAGAAGAAGAAGAAGAAGAAGAAGAAGAAGCATGGCATCACAGGTGCCTCTGGCTGGAACCCAATCCTACCGAATCCCACTCCCAAGAACCAGCCAGGCCATTTACCGTGCGCTGCATGGCACTCTCTTCCATTGCCATCTTTGCACAAATTGCACATGGAGTCCACCTGGCACTTCTCTGCCTCCCTTGTGCAGGTGACAACTTGCAGGCAGCACAGGATGACTCTCTGTAGTGCCCCCACAGTGAAAGGGTGGGCTCCGTGAGGGGGAGGTAGGGGGGAAGAGGCAGTTTGTGTGACAAAGATGATGGCAAAGGCAAGCCTGGCTGGTTCTGGGGGTTGGGAGTGGGCCAGCATAGCACCTCCATACAAACGAATACAAAGTGCCCATCTCTGCTCAGAATCATAGAACAATGAAGCTGGAATGGGCCTATAAAGCCATAGAGTCCAACTTCCTGCTCAGGGGAGGAATCCAAATAAAAGCAGATCTGACCGGTGGTTGTCCAAATTTCTCTTGAATGACTTCAGTGTTGGAGCACTCACCCTCTCTCGAGAAAATTGGTTCCATTGCAGTACTGCTCTCACAGTTAGGAAGTTTTTCCTGAGAGTTAAATGAAATCTGGCTTCCTGATTTATTTATTTTAGAGTATTTCCACCCTTGCCTTTCTCCTTGGAAAAGGACCCAAGGTGGCTTACAGTAATGAGGGACAATATACAGCCCAGTTCAATTAACACATGTTCAAGTATTAAGAACCAGGAATTGAGGGACATCTTACAGCATTAAAAGACGCCATTACATTAAAGCTACAAGAGAACGCCAGCAGTTAAAGAGAGAGTAAATATTCCATGCAAAAGTTATGTGTGAGGGAAACTAACTTGAGTCCATTGGTTCATGTCCTGTACTCTGGGGTGATTGAGGACATCAAGAAGAGATCCTGACCTTCATCTGTATGACAGCCTTTCAATTATTTAAAAAGGCTATGCCCTGTTTTTCCCCCAGCATTTCCAGTCCACTGATCATACTTGTTGCCCTCCTCTGAACTTGTTAGGCTTGTCATACAGAGGAAGGGCAGGATACGTTCTTGGTCAGGCCAGAGTGCAGGCCACATAACAACATGCACAAGTGATACAAAGTCAGATTTTAGTTGATTACCAGAAAAAAAAATCCTAACTATTACAACAATATGACTTTATCCATTCATTATTTATTATGCGGTCATAGACCCGATTTAAAAGCACAGAAGGAAATTTGATAAAAACAAATAAATAACAATATGATGATGGAGCCAATTACCTTAGGAGGTGGGGAGCTGTCCAACACTGGTGGCTTTCAAAAGAACGTTAGACAGCTTTCTGTCTGATATACCTGAACTCAGATTCCTGCATTGAGGATGGGGTGTGTGTAGACCATATAAGCCATTTTCAATTCCATTATTCCTTGATTCCGCATGCTTTTAACAATCAGATTTACTTACTTATTTATTTATTTATTTATTTATTTATTTATTTATTTATTTACAAAAAGTATTTAAAAATTACAAAATTTAGCAAACGTCCTTGGAAAAAACTGGTTTCAGGTTCTCAGGCAGTTTCCCCAAATGCTTTTTTTAATATCTAGGTGAAATCATATGCTCAGATAAATCACATAGCTATTTGGAGCTTGTGGCCATCCATGTGTGGACAAAGCAGAGCTCAATCTTTCCTCTTTCTCATCTGTGGGTGATATAGTACAGTTTCTTCACAAGGCCCGATAAACTGAATCTGAATCCAGAATATACTGTATGTAGATCCTACTCTTAGGTGGATGGTTGGGTAGTTAAATGGATATTTGCCTGACCTCGGTAGAATTACACTCTTCCTGAAGGATCGGGTTTGCAGCTTGGGTGTACTCTTGGACTCATCTCTCTCTCTATACAGAGACACAAATACCTGCTCAAGAGTGCTTTTTATCAACTTTGGTGAAACTCCATCTGGAGAAGAAATGCCTAACAACAGTGGTTCATGTGTTGATGATCTCTAAGTCAAACTACTGTAATGCTTTCTACATAAGGATGCTCTTGAAGTTAGTATGGAAACTTGAACATGTCCAATTTGTAACAGCCAGGCTGATCACAGGTACCACCGAGGATAACTGCATAATACCAGTCGGCATATTTCCATTCCTAATTCAAGATGCTGCCCATCACCTATAAAGCCCTTAATGGTTTAGGACCTCCCAAAAATAGCTATCCATCACACCTGCTCTCACAGTCTCTAATGTTAAAAATAGTTACACTGAAGGACGCCAAAAGAATCAACATAATAAACTGTTTTTTTGGGGGGGGGGTGTAGCCCCTTCCTTTTGAAAAAGCTTACAAATGAGATTGGTAAGCTCTCTCTCTCTCTCTCTCTCTCTCTCAAACAAACAAATTAGTAAAAACTGTACTCTTCAAAGCTGCCTTTCATTAATTATCTGAGAGGGTCAGCTCTGTTTTATTTTATTTTATTTTATTGAAAATGAGTTTTTGTTTTAGCTGTGGACAGAGTTTTTTATGTATTTATTGCTGAGTGTTGCTGTCTTTATTTGTGTTTTTAATTCATTGCAAACAGCTCAGAGAGTGTGGAGCACTGTGCAAACTGAAACAAATAAACAAAATACAAACAATGGACATAATTCTGGCCTCAGTAATGGAAACACAGAAAAACATGTTTCACAACTGTTCAGTCTATTTTGACACTCTTTGAATGACCTGAAAGTCTCTGGGTATTTTTGAGGGGGAGGGGAACACTTAAAACAGAAACAGCTGAGATAAGATGCAAACAGGTGTTGGAGACTCACTTAAAAGGACTGAAAGTTAATCAAAGGTTGTTAGGTCATTACCAAGTGTGAAGTCCTACACTAATTCCTACAGCCACCCATGTCAATTGTGCCATTGTTGCCATTTAGACTGAACATTAACATTAGTCACAGCTGATTCTGTTATTAACGAACCAGTATCATTTTGCTCTGCTCGTTATCTCTATCCCTAACCACAGTGCAAGGGGGAGGTATCACTGGACGGGGGTGAGAAGTCAGGGAAGGGAACCCTGAGGTTTGACACAGTATAAAACATCTTTAGGGGAAGTCAAGCAAAGAGGATAAGGAGGGAGAAAACAGTCCGATGGGGAGTGAGCAAACTCAGACAGCATCTGCATAGGTCATTTACTGTGCCGTTTGCACGGGATTCGACATGGAGGAAACTGAATTAAAAACTGGCAAATACATGATGCAAAACTGTTGGGGTAGCGGTAGGCCAGTGGGGAACCATGTCTTTTTAGAGGAGAATGATCTCTTTTTTTTTAAGGTTCAGCCAATGGTGTGTGTAATTTGCCTTCTATTTGTTGCTGCGCCATTTTTTCCTGCCTTCTGACCTGTGTGACCACCTGATCTGATTCAAAGATACATGCACCACATTCCTTGTCTCAGTTTTCTTTTCCTTCCTTCCTTCCTTCCTTCCTTCCTTCCTTCCTTCCTTTCCACCCCCCACCCCCCAGGACTTGGAATTTGCGGGAAAAGCATATTTGTTAACTACTTAGGAAAAGATTTTAAAGGTAGAACTAGAAATAGCTAAATAGCATCTTGTCAGGTAAAGGCACTGGTGGTTGGTCCACACAAAGTGAAAACTGTTATGACAAACCTGTCTTATCTTTCATGAATTTCTTGTAGCCATCAACTACTGAGATTTCACCCACAGGAACCAGCAGCAAATCACATCAGGGAACTGTGGACCACAGTGGGTCTAAGCACAGTTTCCCTGTTATATACAGTACTTGCATCACCAGAGGGTTTAGAATGGAAAACCAATGCATATGTTAGGGGAAGGAACAATATAATCAGAAGCCATAATGGAAGTATTATAGACTCAAGTATCTTGTATTCTGTGCACTTGGATATTATAATCTCTGTGTTTAGCATGTTAAAAAGAAGAGAAAAACAACCTGAGGAAATTTCAAGCTGTCAAAATCCATCTGACTTGAAGTAGACCAAATTTTTGTGTGATCATCCGGAATGGAAAAATCCCAGGTGTCTGGTCTACCCAGCCACACAGAAAACTGATGCTGAGGCAGGAGAATCCAAAGCTTTTCTTTTTCTCTTCCAGCCTGGCGATCTTAATACTTCTTTAACACAGGATTAGCCGATCAAGTTTATCGTACAGTAATTTTTTGGCAGTTACATTTCACTGTACTTGCATTTTATTTTTGGGAAAACTGTGCTATTTCTTCTCAATAAAGGAAAACCCACACCATATTACACAAAAAGTCATTTCTTACTGATTCTTTCCCATCATTTGGGGATGAGACTATAAAAAAATCCATAATCACATTATCAGGAAAGCCCCAGGTTTAAACAATGCATTGACACTGATTTCAGCTGAGCTCTTTCAGACTCAATTGTCTGTCGTTGGATAGAAATGCAACATTCTATTATGCAACATTCCCACAGGTTTTGGAGAAAAACCAACTTTATCTATAATTCTTCCTCATTCACTTTGGCTTAAGTAGGGAACATGGAGAAAGCTCTACAGATCATCTACCAACGTGCTTTTCAACATCACCTTTTCCTGTTAAACAGAGGGGGAAACCCTCATTTGCAATGAAGCCCTTTAGGCTGCAACATGAGCCATGTTTACTTGCAAAGCCAGATCTACTCAAACTTCCCAGTCGGATATGTTTATTTGGGATAGCAGTGCAGCTGATTAATCATCTGCCAGACAGAATTAATTAAAGCACGGAGCCGCGTCTTACTCATCAGCATTTTTAAATTATGTTTGGAGCAAGACACACATGGTGAAAAGAAGAAGAGGAGGGGGAAAATTCAGGTGTCTGATCCATATATGCAACCAATGTTGCAGAGAGTTAAAAGATAAAGCATATTGTCACGTTTGGATTTAACATTAGTGATCATGGTGTGCTACAGTCACAACCCTCTTTTATTTATGTGGATCTAGCTATAACAATTGGCGATGTCTGAACAAGAACCAATTCTGACGTCCAAAAAGGTCCCAGAGGTAAATGAGGGAAAGGTTTCAGAAACTGCCAGCAGGTTTTATTCTGTCTGCCACAGGCCAACACCATCCCTTGGTTATAAGCTTGCTGTAACCTGCTAGTTATCTCAACTTAACCTCAGCGCTTTCAGCTAAGAAACCATATTCTCTTCTTATGGAGTCCCATTGTTCACTCTTTGACATTCTTCTACCTCCTGTTTGCGAGCTGCTGGGAATACACCATCTTCTAATTATCTAGCCCTCCACTTGGTTCACCCAGTTGTGTACCCAAGTTGGTTTCCTCTGCTGATTTCTTTTTCTTTTACTTTTTTAAAAGCAGCACCTGTGCATTTTTAAAAAGTACAGCCCACACATATTTTCCCTAAGAGAAATACCCTGTGAGATTAATGAGACATGCATCTATGTAAACATGTGAGTAGATCTGCAATCTCAAGGCACTCCTGTTACAGTCCACTGAATTCTACATCCTCTTCCTCCACTGTTCATCAGAGGATGACATTCACATGTCAGCTTTTTTTGGCTTGATCACCACTCAATATTTTACTTCTACCTCTGCTTCTCTCCCTTGCCACCTTACCTATTCAGTTTTACCCCTCCACCAACCGTGTTCTCTACTCCCTTAAAAACTTAGTGTCATGGCAGTTTCTACTTGCATGTTGTTCTGCCCCCCCCACCCGCCCCCCAAAAAACAGTACTTGAAGGGGATGCATTACCAAAAGGGCTGTGAGTGAGACCACAGAAGCCAGTGTTTTCCCTAGAATGTGCACAGGCTCATTAACACATATAGGGGCAAATTTAGCAACAATCCCCACTAGGGAAGACTGTAACCAGGTAGCCTTTGTGTTTCCATAGCCACTGATGGTCAGTTTTAAATTTCCTGCTCTCCTTTACACATGGTTCTGTCTCCTTAAACCAAATATGGACTGGATACCCTGCCCTGGACCCTGAAGCGCCAACAAAGGGATGAGCTCTTTCAAGCAGGGTGCCTGGACACCCTCCTTCCTAGCCAGCTTTTCGCACCTAAGTTCCAAAACACCGCTCAGAACGGTGGCCCCATAAAACCGGAATGGGAAGTAGGCAGCCTTCTCCCAGAAAGTACGGGACTCCATTTCTTCCTGCACCCTAAGAGCCCGGCCAATAGTGAAGGATGATGGAAGCGGAAGGCCAGGCGAATCCTTCCATGCCTATTCTAAATAACAATCTCATTTTTTGCAGGGCCGTGATCTCCCCCGGGAGAGCCTTCAGGATGACAGTTCAGGCGCTCATCCCACCCACGGCTTGTCGGCTTCCCATTCCATTCATAAATCTAATCTGTGCAAATCACTCCGCACGCCACTCTCCGGACGGAGGAGCGGGGGAAAACAAAGTATTTTATAGAGCGGGAAGAGGGGGAGAAGCGCCGTATCGCCATCACTAGAAGGCTTCCTGGAGGCACCCATCCCACGTCGGATTCCCACGCCGGAATCAAAAGGACCGCCAGCGTTCCCAAATAACGCTCGCAAGAAGCGCAAAGGGAAAGGCTGAGGAGAGCGTGAGGTCGTGAAGCCCTTGCCTCCCTTGGAAGCCCCGTGGGGAGTTCCTCTTGGCGGGAGCATCGATCTTCGATCCGGCCAGCGATGGCCTCGGGGCGCTTACCTCGGAGTCTGCAGCGGCTCCAACCGGGACTTCATGGCAGATCGCGGAGAGGGGCTGGCGTCGGTCGCGCGGACGGCGCCCTGCTCCTCCTCGCCCTCCGCCGCCGCCGCCGCACATGCTCCTCTGCCGACCGAAGTTTGCGCACGCGGGAGAAGCGAAGCGGAGCAGAGCAAGAGCGGCGGTGGCGGCGCCAGCGGCAGCCCTAGCGCTCCGAGCGCGCTCTCGCCGCTCCTCGGGCATCGGCTCTGCCGCCGCCGCCGCCGCCCACTCCTTTGCGGCGGATTGGCTCCCAGCAGCCGAGCAGGAGCCGGGCGCCTCCGGATTGGGAGAGCGAGACGGTCCTCTTGGCGAGTGGCCGAACGGCGGAGCCCGAGCACCCGCGGGGCTTGCTTTTAGTCTCTTCCCCGCGACGCCACTCGCTCCCTTCCGCCCGCCCGCCCGCCCCCCTTCCCTCAGCCGGGTCCCAATCCATGAAGCAAGCAGACGGATCTGACCCGGGCTTTTGGGAACATGATGTCTGCCCGTCCGTGAGGCACAGCGTGTCCACCGAGGAGGCGTGCGCACGTGGATTGGAGGTTGGGGGAGGCCGAGGGGAAGGAGGTGGCCTTGCTCCCCCTCTGGTCTCCCTTTCTCCCGAAAAGAACTACTGCAGCAAAGGGAGAAGAAGCCGGTTGCCCACGATCAAGAGGTGCTCATAGTGATGATGACTTGTATTTGGATTCAACCTTTGGGACAACAGATGCTCCGTCCTCTTACAGAGAGAGCGACTGCCATGGCGGAATCAAATGCTCTCTGCTTTTGTTGCAAAGTTTTGAATTTCTGGTTAAATTTACAGTCTCTAGCTTTGTCACAAGAATGCAGGGGTTCACAGAGCAGAATAGCTTCCAGTTCTCCGGAGTAGTCTATCCCTTTCCCCATCATCTGGCACTTCTAGTTTCAGTAACACACGCTGCCTGAGACATAACTAGGAATTGGGGGGTGCTATTTCCTTACACTTACCAACAGATCAAACAGCAAAGGGACAAATATGACTGCTCTCAACAGACCTGGTGGTGCAGTGCTTAAACTGCAGTACTGCAGTGAAAACTGCTCAGGATCCAAGTTCAGTCCTGGGCTCAGGTTGACTAGCCTTCTGCCCTTTCAATGCTTGATAAATTGTATACCCAGCTTGCTGCGGGTGGGCAGCAATGTGTAGACTACATAAAGTGAAAGCTGCCCAGGGAGTGCTTTGAACACTATAAGGCAGTGTATAAGCAGCACAGGTTGCTTTCTTTTGCATTTACTTTGACAGACTCTAGAGAGAGGAAAAACCTTTTTTGGGCCTTTCTGGAAGGAGTACAGATGTTCCTGCGGGGTTTCATGAAGTCCCATCCTCTTATGAGCAGGAAAAAGCTTTGTTTCCAAGAGGGCAGGGGAACTTGATGGGACTAGGAGGTCTAGTAACCGTTTTGGGGCTACATGTGGTCCCCACAGGAGCCCTTTGACCACTCAAGGAACCTGAGTCCAGGGTAGGTGCCAGGGACATCATGTCTCTCAGTCCTTGAATAAAAGGTTACACACACAACAGTATTTCCCACTGTGCTCCTTTACTTTCCTTATAGGTGGAACATGAGACCTCCGATCTAGATGCACCCTCTCCTGAAAGATCTTGATTTCAGTGGATGGGGCAAAGGGGGGGGAACTCAGGCTGAAATCTAGTAGTAAGTTGCAACTAGAGTAGGCCCATTGAATCAGTGGGACTTATAGAGCTGTTGACTTTGCAAGTCCCCACTGATTCAGTCGACCTACTCTAGTGTGACATGTTTTTTCAGGTGTTATGTCACATGTTGGCCTTGCATGGGTCAACAATAAACTTGCAGTGTCATTATCTGTCCTGTTCTACATCATGCCTTGTCCTCAGTTCATTCTAGACTCAGGTTCTCAGTGGTTGGTCCACTCAAAAGACAAACAAGCCTTCCTGGAATCCTTGTTACCCTTCACATGTATAAATTCTGGCTGTGTGAAGTCCGACAATAGAGACAGCTCTTTATAAAGCTGAGATCTTGGTTTTTTGTTTGCTTTCTTTTTGTAATTTGGGGTGTATCTTTATGAATCTTGGCTTAAAGTTATAATGAATCCCACCCTGTGTCCACTGACTGAGAAGGAAGTTTCACTAAACTCAGTGGAATATACAAGTATACAGAGAGAAAAAAGAGAGGTGATAGGAGAGCCATATTCCATCATCTGTAGGGCTGTTGCAGGGAAAAAGAGGCAAACTTGTTTTCTGCTGCTCCCAAAAGGTAGGACTTGAACCAATAAAATTACAGGAAAACTGGTTGGAGATAAACATTTGGAGGAACGTCCTGATCAAAATGGCTGTGCGACAGTTGGAAGAATCACCATCAACTCCACTTGGGGGTGGGGGTGTTCTTTGAAGAGAGGTCAGATTTTGATCTGCAGGGATGCTTGAGTTGGTGGGTTGGATGAGAAGACCCCTGTGTTTCCTTCCAGCTCTCCCACCTGGTGATTCAATGATGGGAGCTTTAGCAAGGCTTAAGAAAGGTCATGGCAGAGCTGTTCAAATTCCGTGATGGGCCCTTGTTGGAGGCTGGGGGACTGAAAACACACTTTCGAAGGCCGCTGGTGTTGGGAAGAAACCTTCTGAAGCTTTAAACGAAAGGGCAGCTGCCAAGGTTTGACTCTTCTAGTCCGTCTCAGGCAAGAATCTTCCTAGATGGCAGAAGTTAAGCTGGGACTAGGCCCTTCCCACATGAGCAGAGGACTTCATTGCTGTTGCTGCATTTTACTTGCCATCTGTTTAGTGGGCTGTTATATCATCCAGGTTGATTTTTTTTTAAAAAAAAAATCCTGTTATTTCCATTGGTTGTAAACTCTGCTTTTCCTCCTGCACTGGCAGGGGTTTCCTGCACATCCCTGGGAATTAACTGAAGTAACGATGCTTTTTCTTTTTCCCATGCAGTCTCTGTAGCAAGCAAATCAGAAACAGAAGTACAAGAATGGTCCTGCTGGGAAGAAGCTTGCAAAGATTCACACTTCAAAAAAACTTGCCATCGTGACAGGAAATATCACAGTGTTTATTTCTGAATAGTTTATTATCTGGTATGAGCTATGCAAGATTTTAAGACATGAAGGGGATTGGGTGGAGGGAAAACAGCCACCTTGCTTATACTCAGCCGTCAACTCCTATAGCCTGGGAAAGGCCCTCTTCTGGACTACAACTCATAAAATGCATCATCCTTCCTGGCAGCCATGACACTTGAAGGCCCTCTTGTCAGTCAGTGAACATTTGTGGCTTAAATACTTCCATCTATATAACAGGGGAAAAGTTCTGAAACCTACAGAGCATAATTCACTTCAAATCTCCTCACAAAGTACCACCTCTTATTGCTTAGCTCTCTTCAACAGACATTTACCATCTAAATAACTCACTCAGAGATATTGGTAAGAGAAAGAATAAAAGTTTTATTTACTCACAGTTTTGAATACATGAGAAACAGCATATTGTAGAAAAAATAATAAAAACTGGTCACATGAAGATAACTTAACTGGGGAATGTAAAGCTGCTCCTTAAACATCTCTTATAACTCTAAACAGTTTAGGACAGTGGTGGCGAACCTTTGGCACTCCAGATGTTTTTGACCACAACTCCCAGAATTTTAAGCCTGCATTGCCAGTGACAAAGGATTGTGGGAGTTGTGGTCCAAAACATCTGGAGTGCCAAAGGTTCACCACCACTGGTTTAGGACCTCATTATCTGTTGGAATGTCTCCTATCTCAGAATACTGCCTGTAACACCTGCTCTTACCAGGCAGGTCATCTGAGGGTTCCAACTCTGAAGGAAGCCCAGAAAACATCTACAAGGAATCGGGGGGGGGATTGGTGGTGGCCTCAGAGATCTGACCTCTCTGCCCTCAGAGATCTGCCAGGGTCCCACTCTGCAGGCTTTTAAAAACAACTGGAGACGTGGCTGTTTAGACTGGCTTCCCTGGTTATTGACTACCACTGCTGCTGATCTAGTTCTTGATAATTCAATCTGCCCCTCTGTTTGGTCCTTTTATGGCATTTTGATTATTATCGCTGTTTTGCAATTTATAAAAATTTAATTATGATTTTATGTTCGTCATACTTATTTACATATTTATGTTTAACTTTTGTAAATATATTTATGTTTAGCTTTTGTAAACTTCCCAGAATGTCCCTTGGGCTAGATGGAGTGGTATATAAATCAAATAAATAATAAATAACTTAAAAACCCACTTAGGCTTGCAAAAATCAGGTGCAATTTAATAGCATATAATACCAACAACCATCCAGGAGCAACCATTGTTCACAACTGAGGCTAGCTTGCTCTAACCTGATGCTTTCTTGATCAGATGGACTTTACTGTTTGTTGTCCCTAGCTGGTTGGAATGGTCCAGAGAGCACCAGGTTAATGAAGGCGAATATGTTACTTCTGCAGATGAAATGCTCTGTAGAAAGGTTAAGGCAACTGACCACAACCACAAACAGGTCAAATAAGTGAGCCAAACCATGTTTAATAGGAATTCTTAAATGGTACAGATGGAAAAGGAGGTAGCAGTACTCAAGTGTGCCATCACACGGTGTTTTGTTAAAACCGCTTACTATAGAGAGAATCTAACTGATTATTACCTGTTTATTTTGCAGTTCTGTGAAAGCCTACAGCTTGGTCTAGGGATCACAATTCAGGGTCTTGACTACTTCAGCAGGCCTTTTATTTCTGAAGCTAAGGGTCTTGTTGTCCTTATTCTTGAGGCATATAAGTACAGCTTTTTGGAATTCTAGAAATCTCTGCCCACATTCCCATGCTGAATTTCCAGCGATGATGGGGAAGAAAGAGGATTCACACTGCCTTGCACGGCTCATTCCTTTCTGTAAGCAGAATAATTTATACCCAAGAGGCACAAGGCCTCCTGCAAAATGCAGAATGTGGAAAATCTGCATAGAGAGCACAATGAGATAACCAAATTCATCTTTTCATGGAGGAAGGAAAATGAGGTTGAGTTCTGACTAAAACATTTGAACAAGGTTCAAAAGACAGCGGAATGAACCAATAAGTGAACCAACATTAGAGCACCTGCCTCCCAGTTCATTGTGTCTCACTGATACAGGGTGTTGATATCTATGTAATAATCCCAGTGGTGGAGATAGATAGCAGGTGAACAGAGTTTGTCTAGTTAGCCTCCAGAATTTGAAACTCGTTATTCTTTTAACCATTGCGTAAGCTAAGAATAATGGGAATTGCCACAGGCATCCAGTCTGGTAGACTGGTCCCCTTAAGTGAAGTTAGTAAGTCTTGTGGAGATGTTTGCAATCGGAACACTCTTGTAATAACTCAAGGGTATTTGGCAGGAAGCTGCCTTGCACTGAATTAGGCCATTGGTCCACCTAGCACGGTGTTGTCAGTTCTGACTGGCAGCTCCTCTCACGGGTTATAGGAAGGTCCCCCCCCAGCCCTCCTTGAGAATCCCTCATATTTCTGGTGGTCACCATCCAAATACTAACCAACGCTGGCTCCACATCTTTTCTGGCACTGAGTTGCAGCTGTTGATCTTGTACTCCTTCGAATAATGGTGCAAGCACAATATTTTTTTCCAGCCTACCTCTCTAGATTTATATGTACATGTAATACGCTTTCATTGGGTGAAGTAATATCCGGGAGCCACTTCTGCTCGGTTCTTTTTCTTCAGCAATATAAATCAACCAATTGTGGTTAGAAGAAAGGATTCCTCATCACCTTTTAGGGTAGATTTGCATAGAGAAAGGTCTGTAAATAACTGCATTACCACAATCTTGCACCTTATCACTTAATTGGAATCACTCTGCCATACACAGCAGCTCATTATTTTTCACCATTCCAAAAGCTGACAAAGGATGTTCCATATCAGGGGGGGAAATGAGGAGGGGAAAGCCTTGTCTTTTTCATAAGGTGGTTCTTTTCATTTTCTTCTACTAAAAGGGGTTGGAATTGGAATGGCATTTTAGGCCTCACAGTTTAACTCACAGTAGATAATAACACCACATCTGCTTTCCAACCAACAGAGCTATGATAAACAGCCCCTCCCCACCATTTTTTTAGGGGAATCTAGGAGCCATAGTCCAGAAAGTAACTTTTCAAAACTGGGTGTCAGATTAAAGAAAGGCAAACTGAGTCTTAAAGGATGTGTTCAGAATTGTAAACAGAGGTAGAATCATAGAATCATAGAGTTGGAAGAGACCTCAAGGGCCATCTAGTCCAGTGGTTCTCAACTTGTAGGTCCCCAGATGTTCCTGGACTGCAACTCCCAGAAACCCCTTCCAGCACAGAGAGTGGTGGAGGCTTCTGGGAGTTGCAGTCCAGGAACATCAGGGGACCTACAGGTTGAGAACCACTGATCTAGTCCAACCCCCTGCCATGCAGGAACCCCATAACAATATTTCCGACAGATGGCCATCCAGCCTCTGCTTAAAAACCTCCAAAGAAGGAGACTCCACCATGCTTTGTGGCAGCACATTCCACTGCCAAACAGCTCTAACCACCATGAAGTTCTTCCTAATGTCAGAGGCTATGTTACCTGGACTCTCCTAGGAGATGTCACAGTTGCTGTAACTGGGACACTGAGTTTTCTTTACCTCATTTGCTCTCACCAAGTTGGCAGACTACTTTGTATGCACACAGGAGAGCAGGTGAGGGCAGTGTGTGTGTCTGCACATATAGCTGGACTGCAGACCCCCTCCCCCCCCAAGCACCTCTAGCTTTTGGCTGTGTTGGCTGGGCGGGAGCTGTAATCCATGAAATTCTGAATTTCCCTCCCTATGTTAGAGGAAATGCTGGACCTTCCTGATGTGCAGAAAGAAAAAAGAATGTTTCTTGGATGCCATGTGGTGTACCTGGCAAAAAGTGCCACAAGAGAACAAATAGTGTACAAGAGCACAGTGAAATAATGATTTGAGACCTGCTATTCCTATGGTAATGCTACTGAAGAGATCCAATTTGCCACAAGGATGAATTTGCCTCAGTATGTAGAAAATAATCCTCAATTCAGGGCAAGCTTTTCAGCTACCTAAATCCCTGGCATCAGTAGGAAACCAGTGCCATCATTACATAAACGGGAGAAAGGAAAGTTCTAATCCTGGAAGTACTACTGGATGGTATAATGTCATAGTACAGGCTTCATCCCCTAAATCTGGCCTCAGGAATAACAAAGACAGTGGAATAAAAGCAAAGATAAATAGACACAAAAGAGATTTTTGCCTTAATTTAGGAATGAGTTGTCTTCTGTAATTAAATGTTGACAACCAGTAAGGACTACTTCCATAAACTAAGCTTTTATCAAAAGAGAAGAATCCATAAAATCCAAAGATAGGTTTAAAAAAATTGCTAGGAAATCAGATTCAGTGAGGAAGTATTTTGAATGGTAATGCTTCACGAGGTGAAATGAGATTTAAACTGCCGCCGCCACTGCCACCATGATCTCATTGCCCAAGGCTAAACAGATTGGTTGTTTTCCTGGGAGGCATAGTGGGGAATACAAACTCCACCTAATTCACTGAGCTGTCCAGGTAGCCATGATTATATACTGAGTTTCTATCTTGTCTTTCATTGCACACTGATTGATAGCTATCTGCTCCGTAAAGTTTTATGAAAAGCCATGGAAGCAGTCACAAGTAAATTCAGGTTTTCAAAACAACAAAACGACAGCAGCTTCTTGTTTACAGATATCTGATACTGTATTGTCCTTCTGTGCCCATGATTATAAAAGACAGGGAATGGCCTGATATTGCTGCACAATATCATACCTGTTTTGTCAGCAACAAAAAGGATGACAAGCTTAACATAGCAAAGGGCAGTCTGAATTTTGATGATGTCAGTGGTAACAGCCAAGATGGTCTACAGCAGGCATGTCCAAGCTTTGGCCCTCCAGATGTTTTGGACCACAACTCCCACAGTCCTTTGTCACTGGCAAGCTAAGCTTAGAATTCTGGGAGTTGTAGTCCAGAACATCAGGAGGGCCAAAGTTTGGACATGCCTGGTCTACAGGATACCTTCTTGTCCTTACTATCATTGACAAAGAGAAACCAAGCAATGGAAAACCCCAGAAGCTGATACCTTCCCCCACTCAGTTAACCACTTATCACCCAAACACTAAGAGATTGTGAGGGCTGTTTTTCAACAATCGAGAAGGGTAGTGAGAAAACATTCTGAATAGGGATGGGTATCTTACAAAAAACGACACACTGTTTCATCACTTTGTAAGCTTACAAAACCTTACAAAACAAAACAAAACAAAACAGAAAACAGCATGTTGTAAAAAAATTAAACAAAACACCATTTTTGTTTAGGAAATGAAATGATTTGTCCTAGCCTCTTGAGCCAGCCGTCTTGAGAATAGGAGGTTTATTTTTAATCTGATTGATTTGTTTTCCCTTCTTCCCCAACTCAGCTGTTGAAATAGCTTATCTGCAATCTTGATCTACCTGAAACTAGCCAGGAGGTGAGCTGTTCCCTCCACTGGCTGTGTCTGCAAGTTGATTTAAACTGTTTGTTTTCCTTTCCTTTTTAAGTAGAATTGTGGAGGTTATTTTTAAAAATATTTTCTTTCCTTCCCTGCCTGTGCCATGGATCAGCTGTGTTTATCTCCCCAATCTCTCTGTTCAGCAGCTGGCCATTATGTTTCTAGCTTGTTAACAGGGCGTTCATTGTTTGAAAGCAAATTGATTGGAAGTTTTGAGGGTCTTTGATTTAGGGCAGTGGGCCCTCTGTTAAATTTAAAAAAAAAGAATGCTCTCCATTATTTCTAGCCTTCTGAAGCATTTCATTTTATGATGGAAAAGTCCGTTATTAATGAAATGAAGACTGAAATGAAATGAAATATGGTGGTACTCCTAATTAAGAGCAGCTCGACTTAAGAGCAATTCAACTTAAGAGCAAAAAAACTGGCGATTTAACTGCTACCTTACAAATTTTAGATATGGTCTGCTCAACTCAGATTTTTTTCAATTTTTTATTTTTTAACTTATTTTTTTTCAATTTTTTAGATAGGTACCCTGACTTAAGAGTAGTTTGAATTAAGAGCATGCATTCGGAACGGATTAAATTTGTAAATTGAGGTACCACTGTACTATATTTCCATTTTGTGCCCATCTCTATTTCAGACCTTTGTGGGTTCTCAGTGTTTATGTTTACATTTAGAATGTTGGTGTTTATAAGAACACCGGAAACTCAGACTCCACCCCCACCCCCTTTGAATGGCTATTTTCAATGTTAGTATTAAAGCCATCTATGGAGGCTTGGATTCCTTCCAAATTAAAACAGGCTGGCTCTTCTAGGATGCACAGTGGACAACTGAACTTCCAAATAACGAAACCTTTGAGCTATTCAGCCAGCCATGATTGAGAATAGTTGCTGTTGGGGCACTGTATCAGATGCCTCTGTGACCCCAATTACCTGGTCTGAAGCAGACGTCACTGCTTCAGAGTTTCAGTGTAGCCTAGCTATGTGCTACCAGTACTGTGGCACTAATTAAGACATTTCACATAGCCAGCACATGTTGTTACCATATGGAGACAGCAAGGGAACTTTGGTGGTAATTCTTCAGGGATATACATGAGACGTTCCTTATAGATGTGCCTGCCAAATACACGTCTTGGCATATGCTGGGGAGAACGTTGATGACAAGTTATGGGAACTTCAGAACAACAGTAACCAAAAGGTCGACTTTGCTCCTTCATATCTTCAGGCATTTGTTTCGCATTAAAAACACTTTTTTTTTGGGGGGGGGAGTTTTATGACTTGAACATCTTTGGAATGTCACCCAGATTTTCTCCTGTATTTTGCACATCTTTCCTCAATTTTCATGCTTTATTTTTAACATGCCATCTTGTAATCACTCAACATGAACATTAAGTAGGTATTTGTGTGCTCCAGTCTATGCTAAAGAGGGCACTGCTTAGATGGGGTCATGGAAAGATATCACAGCTAATTAAGAACTATTACAAAGTACTCAAGGACTAAATATTGTACATATACAGGGCTGGCCCTCTTGTTAGGTAGTGTGAGACATGCATCTCAAGTGACAGATGAGGGAACAGCAAGGTATTCCAGGAAACAACTTCCCCCTCATACTCTACTAATTTCAGGTGTCTCTTGTGAAGGATGCTGTTCCATCATCAGTGCTGAAATAAGACTCAACTACAAGTCCTGTTTACCTTTATTTATATTATTTATATGCTTCCTTCCTCCCCATAGGAGACCCAATGAGGCTCACAATAGATGAAAAACAGTTTTAAAAACACTATAAAATATTATATTTAAAAAACCGTTTAACCAAAATTAAGATTTTAAAAATCAAGTTTAAAAACGAGTTTTAAAAAGAAATTACAAATCTGTAAGTTAAAAACCAGCCTTCCTGAGGAAACTTACTGCTTAAAGTGGGAAATGCGCCATTTTGTTCCTCACCTCAGGCAGCAGAAGCCCTTGTGCCTCTCCTGTATACAAAATAGAAATAAAATTTAGCTCTACCCAAGCATTCCAAAACAAACAATTTGAAAAGATGATCTTTCCACTTGGTCTGAAAACCTAACAACTCAGGGATCATCACGGCACAATAAGAACTGTATTGTAGCACACTGTCCCTTCTTCAGACTGCCTTCTTCTTGAGTTGGGACTGAAGCTCTCTTCATACTTTCAAAATAGCCCTTTTCTCGATTGCAGGAGTAGTAGTATTACCTATCTTAAACAAGAAATAAAAAGCAACAGGTGCAACTGAGCCTAGGGCCAGAACTGTCTCTACCGGTGGGCAGAGTGGCTTGGGCAAATTAATGTTAAGAAATGATAGCACAGTTATTCAACAGAATGGGGTATCATGAAGCTTGTCTTGTGTTCGCTTCAGGCACTGTAAAGGACATGGCCCTTTTGCTAGTGTGAACGTTGTAATGGCAGTGCACCTTGGGTCCTTTGTCAGAGAGTGAAAAATGATTTGGTTCAGTGCAAAAACTGCATGGTGACTGTATATATGCCATTGTTTCCATGAATCTCACAGAGTGCCTAACCAGTCTTCTTATTTCTATATATTCTGAAATAAAATAGACCAAGGGATAGTTCTTTTTCTTTGCCTTTTCTTTTCTTTCCTTTTGAACAATTCAGTCTTATTTCATTGTACATCCATTTTATCTGTGCTGTGAGATCTGTTAGATCTCAGTGCATCTTTTTGCTTTAATGTTTGGTTTGGTATATTAAAAATGCTGTGAACAATACCAAATACTCCATTGTATTCAGCCCTGAGCATCTGCATGGAATGTGTGAACTCTTCAACCTAGGCAAACAGTGAGCAGATGCTGTGAAATAGTCTTCCAGCCAAAAATTAGTTTGTGGACGCTGAACTCTGAAAGGAATGGGGATTTTTTTTTATTTTGATCTTCTGTATAACTGAGGATCAAGGTTGGTACAAGGAGTATTTTAGTTGTTCTGCATATATTTATTCATGGTTTCTTCATTTATTACTCTCTTGTGGTTGTCCAAGACATTTTGCAGTCTGTCGTAAAGGGCTAGGGGCAGTTGGGAACTTCAGATTTAGGGGCGCTGTGAATCTACAGGAGCTATCCATGGTGCTGAATATGATCCCCCAAACTGTTTCAGAACCATAAATAACTTCTGCAAATGGCATGCTGAACTCCAGAAAGAAAGAAAGAAAGAAAGAAAGAAAGAAAGAAAGAAAGAAAGAAAGAAAGAAAGAAAGAAAGAAAGAAAGAAAGAAAGAAAGAAAGAAAGAAAGAAAGAAAGAAAACCCCCATCTCAATACATTTATAAATGCCAGCTGAATGGAGGCTTGTTAAATGTTTCTTTTGATGGGACAGCAACTGCTTTCATGCCTGAAGGGAAGATGCTGACTTAGTGGATACAGGGCAAACCACATCCTCCCTTTCCCCTTAGAAAGGCCCATATGAATGGACTAGTTAAAGAGATAAAAAAACAAACAGGACTGCAGTCTTTTGCATAAACTACTCAAATTTCACTGAAGCCAAGAGAAGTGAAGCAAGAGAACCACATGGAAAACTGAAACCAAATCTACCCTCCTCAGAGTAACCTTTGATTTTCATCAATATTTGTAAAAACAAAAGTTGAAGCAAGAAACACAAAGGGAGATCATTTGCATGACACATAAGAAATTATTCTGTGCTTCTAAACCCACACAACAGATGGTATGGAATATGGTTATAACAGATCCAGAGCATAAACACTTGGCAAGTTTTGTAAATGTGAAACAATGACAACAGCATTTTAAGGAGAGTTTTTCCTCTTCGTCTTTTCTGCAAGACATCAGCAAAAGTCACTTGTCAGAGAAAAGTTTTTTTTAAAAAAATTGCATAACATGTCCAGAACTATGGAATTATGCCTTTAATGCCAGGGTTCTCAGAAGGACCCTTGACACCTTTGTAACAGTATAATTGGAGTACAAACATTACTATTTGGAGAAATGCCCAATAAGCTGTTTTCATTGCAAAAAGTCTGGACTTAGATCAATGTTCCTCTGCCTGGTTTCAGCAGAAAGAGAGTCCTCTTCACCATGAGGCAGTGGTAGAGCAATGACATAACAATAAAGTTCTGGAGAGTTGAGCTGGAGCTTGGAAGAGTCATGTTCTTGTACTACAACTTCCAGAATGCCGTCAACCAGCATGGCCAGTAGAAGAGCTATGGATAACCTCCCACTAGCCCAGCACTTGTTCAGTACCTTGCTGTACTCAGGCGTCATGGAAGACTCTGACCCATTGCTGTGTAGACAATTCATATTACTTATCAACTTCTCTGTGTGTGATATATTGGTGGATGAAGCTAGATATTATGAGTAGAGATGGGCACGACTTAGCGGTATTCCCGTTTCCGTTTCCGTTACTCGGTTCCGTTACTCTACGGAAACGGAAACGGGAATTACTCCGCCAGACTTCGAGCTCGAACTGATGAACGAACAATTTGGTCTGATTTGTCGTGCTCGTTACTTGCATCGCGCAATGCCAAGCGGCACAGAAAAAAAGTTTTTAAAAGTTAAAAAAAAACCTGATTCCCGGCCCTAAAACTAGGCGAAAACTGTCTGAGGGCACCTACCAGGCCAGAAGGGTGTTTTATTTGGGGGGGGGGGTTTCCCGCCCCCCTCTCCTTGGCTATTGCTACTGCTGCGCTGCTGGTATCAGGCTGGGAGGGCGCATCTATTTGCCATGCAGTGCAGGGGGATCCAAAATGGCGACCGCAATATTTTTTTTGAAATCGTTGCCCAAAACCCCACCAAAGCACCACAGAAACATGCGGAAATTAGGGTCGTGCTCGTTACTTGCATCGCGCGATGCCACGCGGCACAGAAAAAAAGTTTTTAAAAGTTAAAAAAAACCGGTTCCCGGCCAAAAAGCAGGCGGAAAAATGCCTGCCGTGCCTCAGGGCACCTACCAGAGGGGTTGTTTCTGGAGGTCCCCGGCCTCCCCCCCATCACCCGTCCTGGGCTGCTCTGGTGGGACTCGCCGCAGGCTCGCAGCCAGCAAAAAGCCCAGTCTCGCCGCCGGCCGCCGCAATTAAAGCGCAAGCAAGCGGCACGGACGGCACAGGAAAACTTTTAAACTCTCCCCCCACCCATTCCCGGGCCAAAAAAGCAGGCGGAAAAATGCCTGCTTGACTAAGGGCGCAGGGCACCTACCGGAGGGGTGGTTTCTGGAGGGGGGGTCCCGCCTCCCCCCCTCCTGGGCAGCCGGACTCGCCATGCCATGCGGTGCGGGCGGGGGATCCAAAATGGGGCAGCGAACGCAATATTGTTTTTGAAATCGTGGTCCAAAAACACACAAGCACAACAGAAACACACGAAAATTTATAAACTGCCAGATTTTTCACAGTAGCAGTGGGTTTTTTCTTGCAACAAAATGTCTCTCCTCTCCTCCTCTGTCCTCCATTGATTTTATTTTTTTTATTTTTTTTACACCTGCGCAATGATGGGCTGGCCGAGTGGCCAGCCATGTGGGAGTGGACGACCATGCAAATTTTTGGAGCCATCCCACCAATCGCATGGCCACTTGGCCATGGAGACTTCTGGGATGTGCCAAAAAGCCCCCTAAAACCTGCCCTAGCCCCCTAACCGTAACCCTAACCCTTGACTCCAGTCCTTACCCATACGTCACAGACTGTCTTCTTAGTGGGTCAGAGAGGCACCCAGAGGTGCAACCCACTAGCCCACCGTAACCTTACCCGTCACTAGCCTAACCCTAGCCCTTGCACTAACCCACCTTAACCCTAAGCCAGATCTACTTGCATTGCACTACACACAAGTACAATTCCCTTCTGTGTGAGACATGGTGGTGCCAGAGCCTTAGTTAGGCATCACCTATGGCTCTGGGTTCACTGCCATCACTAGTCTCACTGTCTGCAACTGGTATGCATATCCATATGGCTATTGCATACCATTTTTGCAGCAGCAGCAGGTGAGGAGGGGAGACCCCCATGTTGAGGGGTCTCTTGGAGCCTGCTTCCCTTTCCTAGTGGGTGAGGATAGGAGGCACCCACGGGTGCCTCCAGGAGCCCGCTTTCCCTTTATAGCGGGCCAGAGGAGGCACCCACCCCAGAGAGGTGCCTCCAGGAGCCCACTACCCCCCCAAAAAAACCAGTACTAACGAAAACGAAAAAACGAAAAAATGAAAAAACGAACCAACTAATTTTTGTGAATTTTCACGAAAAACAGAAACGACCCGAAACGGAACCGGCCCGACTAACGACAACTCGAATTTTTTTTTTTTCAAGTCGTGTCCATCTCTAATTATGATGAATGTGCATAGTACCAACAATTAATCCATTCCTTCCTCTCACAATGAGATTTCCTCAAATATGGATGCCTTAGCAATTACACTTAAACCACCTTAAATCAAAGCATGCTCTTCAGGCAAGGTTTCCTTCTGTTATGGATTGTTGAGCCTTTTTTGCTTTGAATGAGTTTTTGGTGGTGCTTTTGTTTACCATTTTAGTTGGCATTTGTTTGATCCTTTTTAGCATTTGTATACTTAGTATTCTAGCTTTAAAGACAGCTTCTTTAGTTATGCAAGGTGCATTGGGCCCTTTTAAATATTTATTAAATAAATAAATATTCTATGAAATATTAGTATTATTTTTGCTGAGTACCTCTAAAAACCCAACCTAACTCAATCCAACCAAAACTAAACCAAACCAAACCAAAAACATACTATTTAGATCCAGCGCTATAAGTCTGTTTTTTTTTTTCTTTTTTGGGGGGGGGGGTTGTGTGTGCGTGCGTGTGTGTCTTTTATATTTAGATTTTATGTCTGTAATCTAGCTATATGAGTTTTACTGTGGAACTTTGCAAATGATAAAAAATAGCATGGAAATATGAGTAGTCTATTGTATGTCACAGTGTTTTGCACCTTCTGGAATGTTCCCAGAATATCCCAGTGTTGGGCCTACCCCACACATAATCCACACCAATTAACCCTGGGGTGACCTCTCCGAGACCACTTGGTCCTTGCAGGATGGCTGCACCACAAACAGTGATATTGACAATCCCACTGAAGTAACCTACGGTGATGCAAGACTCAGGTGCATTAGGAGGAGTGTCTAGTGGGTGAAAAGTTATCTCAAAGCAGCAAGGCTCAAGGCAAGGGCAAAGGGGTTGGAAGAGCCTGGAAGGGAGGAAGGAGGGACCCAAACATATAAAAACAGGGAGGGAAAGTAAGCATGAACAGATAGTTGCAGAGGAAGTGAAAGAAGTTGAACATGGAGAGACCCAGAATAGCCTCAAACCTTGCAAGCCTCTTTAGCTGGTGGAGCAGTGCTTCAACCCAGAGGAAGCACATTGAATATCCTATTGACCCACACCCATGACACCTACTCTGATGCATTTATGGATGCGGAAGAACCAGAGGCAGTTTGAATGCCTCCGATGCTTAGAAGCAATAGTTCAACCTATTCAGGGAATGATGAGTCCTCATGTAGTCAATGGAAGTGGTAAGGACATGGCTAAAACTTTTCTCCATTATTGGGACTTTAAGAGAGTTTTCACGGTATACGCAACTTTAACAACGCCCCAACTTGAGAATTAAGTATAGGGGAGGGACTATAGTAGTAGATAGTGTTGTGTAACTTTGCTGGTTCAGTTACTAAAGTTGTGTGGAAAAGTGGCTTTGACTCCCATTCTCATGACTGGACCTGTAGGTCCATTTGATGTCTCCTCCCCTTGGAGGACTTGAGGGCATATGATGTACATCCAGCACTGCAGAATCTTTTCCATCCAAACAAATGTTATTGAAACTAAAATATTTATATATGTTTTCTGAGTGTTTGGGGATCCTATGGTTATCTTATTTTGTGTATGTTTTTTGGATTACAAGAGTAGACAATCATTTCCAGAGGACCGGCACACTAATCAGATGGCTGCAAAGTGCTATCCAAAATGGAATTCTGTTATGACTCAAGTATTTTGTTTACTGTCTGCTGCCTGGCACAACACAAAACCTTTTGAATTGACTCTTTTACATGCTGCCAAAATGTCTTGCTCAAATTTGTTCATGTTTATCTTATACGAAAAACTGTGAGCCACTCAGAATGGCACTGTTTTGAAATCTGATTTATAGCCTTTGCAAAATCGATATTAAAATATACACAAAATCCATATGTGAGCAATGTCTTTTCTGGATTGCTTAAAAATGAGCTTTCAAGTTCCCCAGAGCTCTTGATCAAGCAAAGATGGTAGGATGTTTGCAGTGTAAGGCCTGGGGAAAGAACTTCTGGAAAACACAAATGTTCATTTTATTTGTAACATTTTGTGGTACAGCCTAGGTATTGTCAAATTGTAGACCTTGTGTCTATAAAGGGATGTAAAGATGACCAATCTGTGTACATGTTTTCTATTAAAATACATTTCTCCTTTAGCTGTAGAGTGCTCCAGTCCCTAACATGTGCCCTTCTTGTGCATTGTCTAGGTCATGAAATAAAGAGTGAGAAATTCCTCTTGCCAAACAGTATATGTGGAGGTAGAAAAAGGATGATTATTTATTTGGAGAGCAAGGGACAGGAAAAGAAGACCAAAGAAAAGTAAGTATCAAAGAATTCCACATAAAATGATAAAGCCTATCTAATTAAGCTTCTTACATGTTACCTACTTGAATTCAACAGGTAAAAGCTCAATACACTCGAAATATTGTGGATGCCACCGTGCTGTAGAGGACGGCAATGTACTAGAACTCAGGAAACCTGGTTCAGATCCCTCCTCAGTTATGGAAACTCATTGGGTGGGCAGGTTACATCTCCTTAACATCTCCTTAATGATAACATTGTCTTAAATATTGAACATACCTTAACAGCTCTATGAAGGCTGTTATGTGTCAGACATAGTTTGATGGTGCGTAACAACATAAATATGTGGCAACAGAACATGTATAAACTTCCTTGCAGAGAGAATGGGCTGGAAGGGATCATCTCTCATCTCTCAGTAGGATGCTTCTTGGAAGAAAAGCTGAAAAAAGGCAGTAAGGGAAGAAAACTGAGAATGATGTTTCAAATATTTATGGAAATATGAGCTCAGTGAAAGCTGGAGACTGTTGTTTTGTCCACTAGTTTGATACCCTTCATTTCTGATGTCAGTAGTCTCTCCAGCAAATAAGTAGCTGAAAGTGCTCCTTCTTCTTCATTTATATATATATATATATATATATATTATATATATATGCATGTTAGGGTGGATTCGGGTTTCTTCCCGTGTAGAAATCTGGTTGTTTTGGCGACGTTTCGACGAGGTCTCACTCGTCATCTTCAGGCTGGTGTTCTGGCTTCTTTCTTCTTGAAGCAAAGCGTGATCTCAGTTGAAGTCCTTCTATAAATACTGCTGGGGGGTGTGGTTTGCTTGCTCTGTTGCTGATTGTAGGTTCATTTGTTCTTTTGTGATCTGCTGTGTGGCTGAGGCGATCGTTAAGGGCTTAACTGCTGGTGGGTTAGATGGCTGTTTAGAGACATCATGTGTGGGTGAGGTGCTGGATGTGTGTCTATTAGCCTTTTGTTTCTTAACGACCTTGGTGATGGGTGTTCTGGCAGCATCCTGGGCTTTGGTGGAGTGGGGTCCTGTGTCTTGTGAATTCATTTTGGTCTGGCTGCGTGTCTGTGGTCTCCCAATGTTTTTTTGGTGTGTGTAAGTGTGCTCCATGTGGTGGCTGGAGTGGGGAGTAGCGGTAGATGGTGCAGTCGTGGTTTTGTTATTGGATAGTGGTTTCGTTTCATCTGTGGGAAGGGTCTGGGTTTGTGTTTGGTGTGGATGGAAGGTGGTGGCATCTTGTGTCCTTTTGGACCTGGTGTCAGTCTTTGTGACAGAGGCTCGTCTGTTGACCAGGGCTAGTTTCCAGATGTCAGGCAAGCGGGAGGTGTCATCACGTTTATTCATGTTGTTTGGGTGTTTCTCTATTTCAATGGCTTCCATGATTATTCGACTGTTGAAGTGTTCAGTTTTGGAGATGAGTTTGGTTCTTTTAAAATCAATTTCATGACCTGTTGTTTTTATGTGCTGGAAGAGAGAGGAAGATTTTTCTGGTATTTTTTTGACTGCGTTCTTGTGTTCTGCGATGCGTGCGCTTATTCTCCTGTTTGTCTGTCCGATGTATGTGGCTGGGCAGACTTTGCATGGTATTTCGTAGACTCCTTGGTTTTCTAGCTCAATCTTGTCTTTGGGGTTTCTTAAAAATGTTGGCTATTTTTTGTTCGGTGCAAAAGGCTGTCTTTCTTAAAATGTTGGCTATTTTTTGTTGTGCAAAAGGCTGTCTTGATATTGTGTTTGTGGAGAATTTTGCTTAAGAAACCCCAAAGACAAGATTGAGCTAGAAAACCAAGGAGTCTACGAAATACCATGCAAAGTCTGCCCAGCCACATATAGCGCACGCATCGCAGAACACAAGAACGCAGTCAAAAAAGAAGAAAAATCTTTCTCTCTTCCAGCACATAAAAACAACAGGTCATGAAATTGATTTTAAAAGTCATCTTGAACACTTCAACAGTCGAATAATCATGGAAGCCATTGAAATAGAGAAACACCCAAACAATTTGAATAAACGTGATGACACCTCCCGCTTGCCTGACATCTGGAAACTAGCCCTGGTCAACAGACGAGCCTCTGTCACAAAGACTGACACCAGGTCCAAAAGGACACAAGATGCCACCACCTTCCATCCACACCAAACACAAACCCAGACCCTTCCCACAGATGAAACGAAACCACTATCCAATAACAAAACCACGACTGCACCATCTACCGCTACTCCCCACTCCAGCCACCACATGGAGCACACTTACACACACCAAAAAAACATTGGGAGACCACAGACACGTTTTCACTCTTCTGCTCTTTGATTAGACACACATCCAGCACCTCACCCACACATGATGTCTTGTTAACCAGCGCCCTTAACGTCGCCTGGAAGATGGACGGTATAAAATAAATAAAAAACGCTTTGCTTCAAGAAGAAAGAAGCCAGAACACCAGCCTTAAATACGAATAAATATAAGTGAATACGAAAACAATGCTAAATGTACATCTGAAAAAAGTTGCTAGGCTCTAGTCAGATGAGATAGTCTGAAAAAAAGAGTGCAAATTCTCAATGCATTTTCAGAGACCAAGCACAGCATTTTACTTACTTAGGCTTCCTGGCTGGTTTCCAAGTCACCAGATGTGCCAGAGGGAAAGTTGTTCTACTTTAGAAAGCAGGATTACATGGGGCATGTCCAGTGACATCACGATTGACAGGTCGTGAACATTTCCAGAGATGTCACCAGAGTGATTGTTTCTAATTCCATTTTGTACATTTGTTTCTGTAAGTATTTGTACCATTTGGTGTCCCATCAATTCAGAATAAGGTCATAATGAGTTCGCTGGCACGGGATATGACATGCTCATGACCTCAACTTTCTTTTTCCTCTTACACACTTTTTGGTAGTGTTTCGAAATTATCTGTAGCAGAGAGCTCAAACTTAACATAATACATAATGAATGCAGGGGGAAGAGTACATTCAAAGAATATTCCTTATATTGAGAGCTACTAGATACCTATCCTACAGAAAGCTATACTATGGTGTATGTGATTCCTTGAAAAGAATAGTAAGAGTTCAGAAACATAAGGAAAATCATTAGGTTTAAAGAATGACTCCCAACTGAAATGTACATCTCATTTGCCCAAGTAACATGGGTATAATTTAATTCAGATTTAGTGGAGAGCAATGAATTATCATGCCAGATTGCTTTCTTTCAGAAAGAAGTGTAATCCAGGGATTTTCTATTTACATTAGTTGTGCAATTAGAAAAGCCTTCAGTTGATGTCAGAGGACTACATTCCAGCAAATTGAAGCAGTTTGCTTCCTACTGACACTAAACCCCTAGAGATTTGGTGACATATTTAAACTAATCCATGTAAAAGAGTGATTAATTTGTTGTGATATGAGATAGTTCCACTGCCATAGGAACACAGTGGTTCTCTGACATTGTATTTCTCTTTATTTTTAAAAAAAATATATATAGTGTGAAACCACTGTCATGGGAAATCTTATCACTTAATGAGACAATTGTCAGTAAAATTCATTCTCAGGTTGTAAACAGAATGTGGACCGATGGTTTCAAAATGCTTTCAGATATGCTGTGCAGCTCACTTTGGGTTAATGACATGGCAGGGAGCATGTAATCCTCTCTGAAATGTATCTTGGTCAGCCCTATTATTCCCCAAGTAACCAAGAACTGCAGCATATCAAATATAGTTTCAGATTTGTGACAGGTCAAAATAGCATTTCTGTTTTGATTTAACTGTTTTGGGGTGTTTTCTTAAATTATGTAAAGTGTCCACCCATATGAATTCCAAGACAGTGTACATATCTGGATTAAAATAACAAAATATTGTTCCACATCATGGCCTGAATCCAGTTGGTGGTCCTGATGAGAGTGGACCTGTTGCATCATCTACATTCACCATTCAGCAGTTCATTCAATGAGTCTACTCCAGGAGTTGGGGGAGTATTGACATACAGTGGACCCTTGTATAACAAATGATTTGTATAACATAAAATTTGTACAACATAAAAAATTCCAGAGATAGGGGAAATTTGCTTAACATAATCGTCTATGGGGAGAATTCCTACTACATAAAATGGGATCACTCCGTTTTCAATGCATTCCTATGGGAATTTGTATAAAGGAAAACTTGCTTAACATAATTTCATTTGGAACAAATTAATTCCTTTATACAAGGTACCACTGTATTACCATCACCTTTGAGCCTACAAGAGATTCAGAAAAAATATTATTTCCCATCAGTAATGGTGCCATATTTCCCATCACTGCTTCTTTCTAATTCCCAAAGAACAATAAATTAAGAAAGAAAAAGATCTTACAGCTATAGAGTGTCTGTGTCTGCCCTCTGAGAGCAGTCACCATCCATCTAAATTGGGAGCAATCCATCTAAAAGTACCCACAGCCACCCATGTAACATTTTTCCTAGAAAGCCTTGGTCCTGCCAGAGAGATCAAACTCTTATTATCCTTGACCACTGGCTGTACTGCCTGGGACAGTTGGATGATGATAAAACCAAAACATCAGAAGGATGCAATGCTCAAGAGTGCTACATGTATGTTATTATTGCCCCCACCATGTTGTCCACTTACCAAGTCCATGTCACTGGTGAAATCTAAACAAAAGACTTTATTATCTCCTTAGCAAATTTGCACCTGTGGTTACATTTGAATGAAGGAACACTATCACAACAGCTGTTACATGCTGCTTGCAATGCAATGTAAACTAATTTAGTTAAATTCAAGTGGCTTTGATTAATTGCTGGTTTGTGCTGCCTGTCTGCTGTCAGACTTTCTTGTGCAAACTTAGTTTTCTTCCAATAGGCATAAACCTTGATGCTACTGATAATTCAAAGCTATGATTAAAGCAACTGTCTTTCTATTGCAGAAGAAACATTTCTTAGTTTGACTGGTCCTGCTGACGTCAGTGACATTGTGTGCAGGGGGGCATTCTTTCCTCTCCATTTGGGCCTTTTCATAAATAACAAGTTCCCTTGCCTTTCCACAGATTATTGACTACAGCGCTATAAATGTCTTCATCCGTCAGCATCCCTAATTGAAAAGTTGTTCTCGGGAACCTTTGGAGAGCATAATGTCAAGCTATGCTCAATTTAAATAATATGCTAGTTTCCCCAAGTAGGCATATAAATCAGCATTGATTCATATAAAGATACAGAAACAATGAAAAAATGACTTCCAGTGTATTACTAAAGAAAAATATAAACAAGGCCAGCTTCAGGTTTCATAGGGCCTTGGGAAAGTGCCTTCCAGGAGTTCCCTTAGACTAGTCTTCACCCACAACAGTCAAGGGATACCTTGAAGCTGCTAGCAGCTGCAATATATTTTCTCACAATGCCATGGGGGTAGAGATAGGCACAAAACATAAAAATTTTCATCCTGTTATCTGTTATTCATTCCGTTATCCTCGCAGGCAGCTGTCACCCATGGTGGAGGAGATCGGATCGGCCGTGGTCTCCTCCACCCTGGGTGGTGGCCGAGCAGCTGTCACCCTGGGCGGAGGAGATCGAATTGGCCATGGTCTTGCCTGCGCATGCAGAGGCAAGACCGCGGCTCAATCTGCTCCGCCCCAGGTGGCGGCCAAGCAGCAGTCACCCGGGGCAGAGGAGATTGGCTGAGCCTCGCGGGGAAGCCAAGTCCCCCCTTCTCCCCTCTGCATGCAGAGGGGCGAAGGGGGGTCTGAAAAGGATCTTCCCTGCCCAGTGCTGTCATGACTCGTGTGGGTAAGCTGAGTCCCCCCTTCGCCCCTCTGCGTGCATGCAGAGGGGCGAAGGGGGGATTGAAAGAGGGAATCTTCCCTGCCCGGGTCATGACAGTGCCCAGTGCTGTCATGACTCACGCGGGGAAGCCGAGTCCCCCCTTTGCCCATCTGTGTGCATGCAGAGGGGTGAAGGAGGGGTCTGAAAGGGGGATCTTCCCCGCCCGGGTCATGACAGTGCCTGGGCGCTGTCATATCCCACACGGGGAAGCCGAGACCCCTGTTCGCCCCTGTGCACACAGAGGGGAGGACGGTGGTCTCCAACAAGGGAGGGATCTTCTCTGTGTGGATGGCAGCGATCTCCGCTTGGTGAATGACAGGCTGGCAGGCTGTCATTCATCAAGTGGAGGGAGGTGAGAGGAGGCTGGGATCTGGGCTCCGCGTGCGGAGGGCGGATCCCAGCCCTCTGCCCAGCGATCTGTGTGTAGAGGCTGGATCCACGGGGTGGAGGGAAGAAGAGCGTGCTCTCTCCCCCACTTCCCCCCCTCCCGGAGCCAGCGCCCAGTAGCCGCTCCCCACGGAGGGCTCCCCGCGGCCGCAGGAAGGGCCCCCCAAAAAATGATAAATGGAAAACGGAGCGGGCCCCTGGGGCCCGAAAAACGGAAAAGACCCAAAGTGGGCCCCAGGGCCCGAATAACAAGCACAAAACACCATTTTGGCATTTCATGCCCATCTCTACATAGGGGGAAATGGATGGTGCAATGGATTGTGGGAAATTATAGATTATAGAACATAATTGCCTGGTGGCCAGTGTGGGGAATGGTTTTGGGGGAACTACATGAGCAGCTGGGAGCCAGCCAACCTGGCTCTTCAGGTTTTAAATATCTACCGCTATTATTTAAAACTGACTCCAGTGTGTACAGTGTAAATACCTACTGGTTTTCTGTTTCCTACCAATTAAGGCCCTTTGTGCTCAAACTTGATAGAAAGGGAGATGCAGTTTTGTATTTCTTAGGGAATACTTTTATTTTTTTAGTTCAAGTATCTACTGTATCTACTTAGTCCTCAGTGAAGCTGTGGACTGCCAACAGAACACCTCTTTCCTTCACTATATCTTAGAACAACTTGATTAGGACTCAGGAATGTGTGTTATCTGCCATTAATTCTAACTTATGATGAGCCTTGTAGGGTTTTCCAAGGTATGTGAGATATTTAAGGAGTGGCTTTACCATTGCTAATACCAGTGGGTTTTCATGTTCAAGGGAGGATTTGAACCCAGGTCTAGTTTGAAACTCCATGTGCTGCACTGTGCTAGCAACTTAAGTCCAAATCTTTTCTTGGTCATAGTAAACCACCCCTTAAACATCTTACACATGCTAAGTTGCCATACAGGTCATATAACCAACATCACACTAATTTTGCAACTATATATATTACTCAGTGGAAGCAACTCATTAATTCCCAACTAGAAGCAACATAACTTTTCTTTCTTTCTTTCTTTCTTTCTTTCTTTCTTTCTTTCTTTCTTTCTTTCTTCTTCTTCTTCTTCTTCTTCTTCTTCTTCTTCTTCTTCTTCTTCTTCTTCTTCTTCTCTGGGTAATGGGGATTCCAATCCATCTTTGGCTTCTTTGCACCCTAATAAACTGTACCTCCCTCTCCCTTTCTGGCTTCTGGTTCAGGATACAAGAAGTAAATGCCATCAGCTTCCCAAGCCCTGTGTTTGTTTTCATTTTGTGTTTGATAAGGTCACCTGAGGGACTCGATGTACACTATTAACACCTGTGGGAGAAATGTTGGACATAGTCACTACTATCTAATGAGGTGGGATGTTTAAGAATTAGTGGAAAATAATCTCTGTCACTTAATACTGAAGCTGAAGGCACAGCAGTCACAGAAAGTGTTAACATGTAATACATATGCATAGCTTCATAAATAAACATTTTTAAAGTGCACTATAATAGCTTACTCCTTCTGAAATACTTGCTTAATAGCCCAGTGATTGTGATCAGCACGAGCCAGCAGCAGAGGAAGCACAGATTTCTGAATTTTTTTCCATGTCTCCCTGTCTCCCCCCCTTTTTTTTCCACTGTTCTCTTTTTTATTATTATTTTATCAATATTGTTTGGAAAGATTCTGCTTAAAGAGCACATTTTTCCTAGAAAATGCATATTGATTGGGTTTTTTTTCCTGGAGATGAACATCTCCCCCCCCCCCCGAAGAACCATATTGAATCCTTCTGCTCCCCTCCCTCCCAATTATCAATACATAAGATTGTAATGAATTTATAATATAAAAACTTCACCTAAAAAGGCATTTTTCAAGTTATTATTCTGTCTGTTTCAGGTTAGAGCAGAGAGGTTTGGTTCAGAAAGCCACTTTTCTAAATTCTAAGAAGATGCTCTACATGTTGTGGGGTTTTATGTACTGACTCTGCTCCCAAGGCCCTGGCAGTCAGCAATACAACCCAGAGGGAACCGTCTCTCCCGTGGACTTTGGAAAATGTGTAGAAAAGCTCCCACATGATCATGAACTCTGATAAATACTTCTCAAGCTCTAGCAAATGTGCACAAAGCCCTCCTTCAGATCTTAGCGCTCACTTCAGCAATGTGGGTGGAAGAGGGTCAGAGCTTTGAAGATACTGAGGCCTGGGCATGGAGGTATGTCTCTCTCATTTGTACCATCGGAACCCAACAAGTTGGTTCAGATACGAACAACAGGTCCTCTAATGTCTCTGCTGGCCCTGCTCCATGTACATCGGGTTTCAGCTGTGACCGGAAGCAAACAGACAGCCACTCGAGCTCAGCTGCATGACCACACAGCTCAGAAGGAATGTTGGGCATGATTATGCATTGAACAGCTGTTTCACTGTACTTGCACCCTCTCCATATTGAGTCATGAGTCTCACATCCCATTATCAACTGGTAGCGCCAACTGACTTTCATAGTCTCAAATCTCCTGCTGTATTTTGACTTCCTAGTTATTTTCCAGGAACACAAATGCAGACTACAGTATAAAGCTGGATTTTCTCCAGAGCAGTGATGAGAAACTGTGATCCTCTAGACACGGCTGGTGCTAGTTTTTTTGCGCCCTAGGCGAGGGGTGGGGGTGGGGGGAGGGGGCAGGGGGGTGGGGGGGGGGGGGGGGTGGGGGGAGGGGGTTGGCAGGGGGCAGCGGATGGTGGGGGACGGTGATGGGCGTGGGGGTGGGCGGCAATGGGCGTGGGGGCGGCAGGTGGGCGGCAGCGGGCAGCGATGGGCGGACGGTGATGGGTGGCTGTCGGGCAGGAGGACAGATGGCGGTGGCCAGCAGCAGGGGGGGCAGCAGGCTGTCCAGCGCCCTCTATCCATTTTGGCACCCTAGGAAACTGCCTGGTTCGCCTTAATGGCAGTGCCAGCCCTGCCTCTAGATGATGTTGGATTATGAGTCCCATTATCCATAACCACTGGCTATGCTGGATTGTAGAGATGGGCACGAAATGAGCAATTTTTCGTTTTCATTTTCATTTTTTTCGTTTCGTTACGTAATGAAACGAAAAATGAATTTTGTCTCCAAAATGAAATGAAACGAACCGAAACAACAGAAATTTTGTCGTGCGTTTCGTTTTCATTGCGGCAAATACATTGAACTGTAATGAATGCTAACGAAATAGCAATTTTTCATTTTCGTTTTCGTGTTTTCATTTCATTACGTAACGAAACGAAAATGAATTTTTTTGCAAAAAATTCACGAAAAATGAAAACGAACCGAAATGGACCCCCTAAACGACAAACGACAAATGAAACACCATTTTTTTGAATTGTGCCCATCTCTACTGGATTGGGTTAACATAGCCCTGGAGTGCCTTGTCTTGATCATTTCTCCTTTTGCTTGAGTCCAAAAGATCAAGACATACTGCATGAGCAAGGCCAGCTCATCTTCACTGTAATACCTCTCCCACATGTCAATATATGCTGTTCTTACATACTGTACTGAAGATGTAGATTTGCCTTCATTCCCAAGTAATTTAATTTAATGTTTTGATGTGGACAAACTGATGAAAGTAATATGCATATGCTAGCTATGAATATCTGGGAAACATTTTATATTGAAGGGCATCATAGATTGTTTAAATAAATGAGTAAATTAAACATCTTATGTTTATGTTGTAACTTTTGTTTCTGTAAATAAATCCTCAGTGATCTAATCAGCTTCCGTAATCAAACAAGAGCTGTCGAAAAATCGTAGAAGCCTGAAATAGTTTTGTTGAACAAGTCTCTTGAAAATTAATCTGCCTCTTAAAAAAAATTAAAAAATGAACAGTGGCTGCGGGATAAATATTTTCAAATGGAAATATAAATCTTGCTCATCTGTTTCAACCAAATACAAATATTTAAATGTTTTACTGTTCCTTTTTTGCTCATAATATTTTCCAAGAATGATGTGAGACTTCTAATTAGAAAGAAGCCCCTTTAAGGCCTTAAGCTTCATTAGAATTGTTTGAATTCCATGGGCAGTATAATTTCAATTTTAATACCCAATGTCAAAATCAATAATAATAGGGATTTATAGTGTGTTCTCAAGCAGGCAAACTGAAAGCACAGTAATGCATTTTCATGTGCCATCAATTTGCTGCTAACTTATTGTAACCTCATGAATTAGTGACCTCCAAAATGTCCTATCATGCAGGGCTCAGGTCTTGCAAACGAAAAGCTAAGGCTCCCTGAAGTCATTCCATTTCGTGCTTGTATTTCATTCATTTCATTCTCCCTCTTTTCCTGCTGCTTTCAACTCTTCCTGGCATGACTGTCTTTTCCAGTGAGTCTTCTCAAGATCTGAAAATAATATATAGGAATTGTTGTAGGCTTTGGTTTTGATCCAGAGCTTGACTTCCAAGTTTTCCATTGTAGTGAGGAGAATGTGCTGACATATAAAAGGCTAGCTGTTATAAAGTCTTTTTTCTCTGGGTGATTTGCCAATCTATATATTAGTTTTCACTTGGCAGCATCAACCACCAGTCCTGTATCCTCTTGGTTGTACATCATTATTAATCAATTTATTTCATTCACCATCAGCAACTACAAAGAGAGATAGCCACTGACAAGGCAGACAGTAACGTATTTCTTACTTGACAGATATTGGTCAGAAACTTATTGGCATAAAGTCACAGTGTAATGCCAGATGAGGTGATTATCCTGTGTCAGTAATTTTAATCCATCAATTTACCATAAATTAATTGAATCCTTAGGGTCACATTTTGCAATGGGGAAGACTTAGGGAACCTCAGGATAGTGGATAGTAACAACAATACTAATACTAATACTAATACTAATACTAATACTAATACTAATACTAATACTAATACTAATACTAATACTAAAATCACAGCCAGATCACTGTTGTTAGAATTGGAACCACCAATAGAGATCAGGTGTCAATTTCTGACTATTAAAGCCCACCTCCATCCTGAAGCTGTGAAACTGTGGTGTGTGAATACTACCAAGTCTGATTAATATCCAAATATTTGTTGTACAGAATGGGACACCTCTGCCTTGATGTGATGTGTAAAGGGACAAAACCTATTTGTTTTCAGGTTCATGGAGGCATTTGGATGTTTGTTTCCAGATCAGAAGTGGGAGGAATCCTTCAAAGATAGAACACAAAGCTTATTACTTGGCATGAGGGAGGCTACAAAGTGCCATCAACTTTGGAATGTGGTGGGCATTCAGTATGTAGGCATAGGTCCTCTCAGCTTCTTTCTGCCCATCTGTTTGCCCATGGGAGATGTGTTGTTTACTTCTTACATGACTCCTTCTCATCCATGAATCTGCCTTGCATCAGCCAGCAGAAGGCACTGAAAAAGTTAAAGAAACTGGAAAATTGGATCGGGATCGGGAAGAAAGTAGACCTGAGTACTAGACCTATGTAGTCAAAGCCTGAAGAATTTAACCATCCAAGATTCATAGGCAACCTCAATTCTAAGTGTAATGGAAACTCAATATGGGTACCTAAGAGAGAGAGAGAGAGAAAGAGAGAAAGAGAGAGGAGGTAAGAAAATTGAAGAATGGAGCCAGTCTAATAGGCAATGTAACATCCCACCTTTGCCATGGGTGCAAAATGACTGCTCAGTCAGTGGATGGTACACATATCTCTAACAGAGATCTAACAATTTAAATTTCTAAATAATTAATCAATTGATCAATCGATCAATCAATCAATCAATCAATCAATCAATCACAAAATAGAACCAAGAAGATCAGGTGTGGGGTTTTTTTCTGATAAGGCATCCAGAAGGAACCCAATCCATTAATTCATTCATTTGAACTTCACTTAGTCTGCTCTTTATGGATGGTCTGGAGGCTAGAGTCATGTGGTAGTCATGTGTTTTGGGGGGTTGGTGTGTGCACCTCTTGGGAAAATTTGTAATCATTTTGAAAATGTATAATATATTGGTCAAAGCGTCTGCAAACTGCACTACATGGGGCAGTTTACAAAATGGTTATGCCAACATTCATGGCCATTGGCCAAGAATCCTGTGGGATTCAACTAGTGTAAGCAAGCAAGTGTTTAAATGAGCCTCTCTGCACTATTGGACATACCTTGTGCTCTTCTGCTTCCTTATGGTAAGGAAGTAGTCTCAGAGTACAGGCAAAAAGCACTGCAAAATTGTCATCATGCCCATATGTTTTATTGCAATGGGTGTAGACAAATACCATAGTAGCAAACCTTTGTTAGCTGAATGGAACATTCTTCTCCTCTACTATGCCACCCTCCTTGCAAAAATGCCAACTGATGTGCCATATCAGCTGTACATTAGCAGTTGAATGTGTTTCCTAGCCCTCTGAAACAGGTTGTGAAGACACGTGGGGACACTGTATAGAGAAAGGGAATCCCACTTCTCTCAGCAGAATAACGGCCCTGAAATCCCAGCAAGTGAATTCAGACATGCTGACCCCCAGATGACTTTGACCTACATAAATTATAGTATTTATTTATTTATTTATTTATTTATTTTTCACACTTATATACCGCTCCTACTTCCCGAGCGGGAACTCAGTCTTGCTGTTGAGGGGAAATACAGGAAAATATCTATTCTCATTGTGGTTCCCTGATTAGTTTTGTCATTTTGGTTCCAAAGTCACAGAAACATGTTCAGAAAAAAAATGCTAATGACTTCATAGCGGTTTTGTGTGCTAAGGAGAAAAGGGGTTTCATCCTGGTGATAAAATATAATTACTTTGTCAGTAGTCCACAAACCAGGACATTAAATTCAGCTTGCTAATTGCTCCTTTCCAGCATATTCCAACATATTTAACAAGCCATTCAGGATGGCTGTCATATAATGTCAGTTAAGCATAACTACTTTGCTATAAAATTTATTTAAGCATAAGCCATCTGTGAAGAAATAGATGAAACGTCTATAGAGGCCTAGAGAAAATGGTGAATGTTCAGGGGATGAATTAAGTCCTTTGCCTTGGCTGGGAATTTATCCACATTATTTTTATTTCAAACTCTCTTGTGGTATTTTTCAGTTTACCATATGAGGGGGGGGGGCGGAAAGTTCCCCGGCTGCTCATAACTGCTCATACTGTTCTGGGTCTATCAGTAAATACAGGGAGCCACCTTGAAAATGGCAGTTTAAAGGCAAAAGGCATATTATTTCATTTCACAAAGGGAGGCAGTGAAACCAAAACTGCTCTGGCAGAATGATACCCCTTAGACAACAGCAGGGAAGAGAGACTACAGCTGAGGTAAAAGCAGAACAGTCTGTCTTGTCAGATAGTTTTAGCATGAACAAACTCTGAAGTGGGAACACTAGAAATACAAATTTATTCTGAAAGGGTGTGTTGTAAAAATTAATGTAAGATTTAAGAAAGAGTTTCTAGGCCATGAACAAAAGTCAATCAGACAGGCACCTGTGTCTTTATTCATCAGCAATGGTGATGAGACACCCCCTTACTTACATCCAAAGACTGCTTGCTAGCTGAAGTAACACAGGGTGAGATATGGAACACCTAACTTATCCTTTCATTATACAATTCCTGCCTTCCACCATCTGCAACCCATTGCAAACATCTTCCTCTCCCTAATGGTATGGCTGGCCATAGTATCAACAAAGATGTCTTTTAATGGTTGGACTGGCTTCAAATGAAATCTAATCAATGCATTTCTTATGGTTTTACAGACTACTGAGGAATGATATGAGTAACCATTCAGGCAGATGGAAACACAATTTTGACCTGATTGAGAATTGTTGTATGCAGGCCTATGTTTAGACTGAGGTGAGATTGTAAGAACATAATTGCAGGTAAGGAAATTTCAGATTCAAATCACATATTGGGCAGATTTGGGCTGTAAATGCAACAGATTCATCACCTCTGGCAATTAGTTTCTGGTAGCTGGCAGAAAGTATTTTATTCCCCCTTTGATAGTTCTGTAGCTATTTTAGGGCGTTTATACACGACCCCTAAGCTCCCCTGCAAATGGCTCCCAGCTCCAGAGCTTAAAAATGTTTCCCCACCAGCTCCGGAGCTAACAGAAAATTAAGTGCGACCCCGCCCACCTAAGCACGACCCAGCGCATCTTTCAAGTACCTGCTCTGGGAGAGTGAAAAATTTTGATGCGGAGAGTGCCGGGCTCTCCTCGCTTCTTTTTGTTGTTATTTTTTTTCCTCCCGCCCCTTTAAGAGAAACCAGGAAGTGACGGGGGGTCGGAGCAACTTCCACCGGCACTCCGGAGGTAAGAGTGCATTCTTTTCTCCCTTTTATTCTCCCTCCCCTCACACAGACAGAACAAGGAAGTGCGGAGGGGGTGGGAACGCAGGGACAGCGACAAACCCTCAAGATCTCTGGTCCGAATTTAAGAAGTGTGTGTGTGTGTGGGGGGGGACTCAGTTTTATTTAAAGGGGAAATTGTAGTAGGAAGAGCAAGCTGAGAAAAGCTTCTGGTTCTTTACTGAACCCTGCATATTCTCTTTGAAGAATAATAAGGTACCAGGAGTTTTCTTTAATTTTTTAACCTAAAATTTTCAAGGCCAACATGGGTATGTGAGCCTCACGACTGATGGGGTTGTTTCCTTATATGAAGAATATTTGTATGCTCTTCATGCCGAGAGGCTGAACATTTAGCATCACTGCCCCAGTATTTAAGAATGTTTAAAAGGGGCTCAGAGCATACCAGCAGAGCTTTGGGAATTATACAGTTACTAGTTTGTTTTATGTTGCTGGAAGAAATACCAACAACCTCAGATATGCAGATGATACTACTCTGATAGAAGAAAGTGAGAAGAATTAAAGAACCTCTTAATGGGCCTTTTTACACGACCCCTAAGATCCGCTGGTCCCTTAAATTCAGACCAGAGATCTTGAGGGTTCGTTGCTGTTCCTCCGTCCCCACCCGCTTTGCACTTCTTTGTTCTGTCTGCGTGGGGGGGGGAGGAAAAAAAGCCTTAGACAGAGACAAAAGAATAAAAGGCTTACCTCCAGTGCTTGGGGAAGTTGCTCCGACCTCCGTTTACTTCCTGGTTCCTCTTTAAGGGGCGGAGGCAAAAGAAAAACAACAGAAAGAAGCGAGGAGAGCTCAGGCAGTCTCCGCATCAAAATTTTTCACCATCAAAAAGCAGGTACAAGAAAACTGCTGTTTGGTTGCGCTAAAGTGGGCGGGGTCGCACTTAATTGTCTGCAAACCAGCTGGTGGGTAAACATTTTTAAGGTCCGGAGCTTGCAGCCATTTGCGGCGGAGCGTAGGGGTCGTGTATAAACGCCCAATGAGGGTGAAAGAGGAGAGTGAAAAAAATGGGCTGAAGCTTAACATAAAAAAGCCTAAGATCATGGCCCATCACCTCCTGGCAAAAAGAAGGGGAAGAAATGGAGGCAATGGCAGAGTTAATTTTCTTGGGCTCCTTAATCACTGCAGATGGCAACTACAGCAATGAATTTAAAATGTGCCTGCTTCTTGGGAGGAAAGCAATGGCAAACCTAGGCAGCATCTTAAAGAGCAGCGACATCACTTTGCTGACAAAGGTCCAGATAGTCAAAGCTATATTTCCCCCCCACTAGTGATGTATGGAAGTGAGAGTTGGACTAGAAGGAAGGCTGATCGCAGCAGAATCAACACTTTTGAGCTGTGGTGCTGGAGGAGACTCTTGAGAGTCTCCTGGACTGCAAAGAGATCAAACCTCTCCATCCTGAAAGAAATAAACCCTGGATGTTCACTGGAAGGACAGATTTTGAAGCTGAGGCTCCAGTACTTTGCCCACCTAATGAGGAGAGAGGAGTCCTTGGAAAAGTCCCTGATGTATGGAAAGATTGAAGGCAAAAGGAAAAGGGGACAGCAGAGAATGAGATGGTTGTACAGTGTCATCGATGCGACCAACCTGGATTTGACCAAACTCTGGGAGCCAGTGGAAGACAGGAGGGCCTGGCGTGCTCTGGTGCATGGGGGTCACCAAGAGTCGGACATGACTAAATGACTGAACAACAACAAAGAGCAACAAGACTGACTGTTGATAATTGTGTTGTGTACTATCAAGCCACATCCAACTTATGCCAAATGTAATATAGTTTTCAAGATGTGCAAGATCTTTAAGGAGCTGCTCTGTCACTGCTATCCTCAAATGACTGTGAAGATTCTCAGTCATCCAGGTGAGTTTATCTGGAAGTTGAGTCATGGCTACTGGACTTCTTTTTTGAGAGATAGAAACGTTTCGCTGTTAATCCAAAAAGCTTCAGCTGAAAAGTTTGGAAGCAGCGAAACGTTTCTATCTCTCAAAAAAGTCCAGTAGCCATGACTCAACTTCCAGATATCCTCAAATGAGTTACCATGGCAGGGGAGGAATTTGAAGCCAAATTTACTGAGCTTTCCTCCATCACACTATCCATGATACCACATTAGCTCTTGGTGTAAAAATCATATAAAGTTGTTATACGTCATTTTTGTTTTAAAACTGAGTATATAGCAAAAGGCAAGCAACTATTTATGGCATTCATCCAGATTCTTCTCCTCCTATGGGATACATTTTTCATGTTTTAAAACATATTAAAAACCAAAATGATATATTGTACTAGAAAGTCTTGACACAATTCTGCTTGAAAGGGACATAATCAGTTGTTCAGCTTGGTACGTTTTAGAAGGAGCCGCTTCTTAATTAGAGATACTCAATGTAGTGTAGTGGGTAGAATGATGGGTTAGTAATTAGAAGGTCTGGGATCAAATGCCTACTGGAGGTGCTGAACTGGTAAAACCATTCTTTGAATATCTCCCATACCTTGAAAGCTCTCTTAGGGCCCCCTGTAAATCAGTTCTAGCTAGAACATCAGCAACAGATCCTAAGAGATAGTAGCCTGCTTTCAGAGTTGCAAATATCACCCAAGACTGAGCAATGCTCTGTAAAGGGGCATTCTCTGTCAAGTTACAAGAGGGAGTTTAATGCTGACAAGCCAGAGCACATCTACTTCTAACTGTTGGGAAAGGCAAATCCATCTTTTGCCATGCTTGAACTTTTGGTACAGCTTTGAAAAAGAGGGTATTGCCCTCAAAATATTAGCAACTTTTTTTTGTTATTTTACAAGTAGCCTAAAAGTATCACCTAGTCTAGTCTTGTATTCGGTTTTTGTGATGGCTACATGGCTCCCCAATGTGTTTTGCCCAATGTGTTTTACCAGAACCCAGGGGACTAAGCAAAGGAATTTTCAGAGCACCATAAATCAAGAACTTAATGGGTCAACGATTCAAAGGCACACTGACAAAGCCATCTGTGCTGGCTCCATGGAAGGTCTATCAATCAAAGAGCAAAGGAACACCGGGCACTGAAGGCAAAAGTCAAAGCAGGCTAGAAGCAGAAGTTATTCTCAGGCTCACTGTACTGCTTGGGGAGCAGCTTTTACCTAGTTACAGCTTCATGACTCCCTCACAACAGAAGTAGGTATTTGGTCAATCTCAGCAGCTGGAATGTTTTTGAATATCTGAGTCAGGACTAGAAACACTCTTGGATTGTGTTTTGGGCTGCTCAAGGGCAGAAGAGGAGAGTAAAAGAGATTAAAGGTCTGCTTTGATTGCCATTGGAATGCCGGATCTAATCCTTGGTTATTTTGCTTTTGAAGAGGGAAATTTCAAAGCCTTACAGAAATGATTTCAGATGACTATTTCTATTCATCATATCTGTCAATAAACCCAGAACATGTTTTGAAACACTTCTATTGTGTTCAAGGACAGGGTTTCACCTGCCAAGGGTCAATAAACTGAACACGTCAAGGTATTGTTTTTCTTTCTCGTGCAGAAAAAGATTTCTTTGCGGTTACCATGGCAATAAACACTGGACCAGTGCATTTTTTCTTAAGAGATCTCTTTTTCTTTTTAATTTGTTCATGTCTAACAATTTTTTTACTTTAAAACTGAGCAAGTTGAGAGAATGTTTTATACACTTTTTGCCACATAAAGGACAAACAGAAAGTATCAGCCTTGGCTTTCATTTTAGAGTTGAAAAAGGAATAAATATGATCTCATTTGAAACCTATTTACGGTACTTGTGGATTAAAGATGCCTGTCCAAGATGTAGTGCAGTACTATATAAACCAGCTCACAATTGTAAGAGAACACATAATTTTACAAACTTCTGTCATGCATGAATAGCAGTAGTGTGTATGCATTCTTCACAAAGACCTCCTTGTGGAATGGAAGCGACCCTGTGGTTTATCAGAGTTCTGGCAAGTTCTACCAGGTTAGTAAAGTATTTCAGTCCAGTCTTCTACTATAAACTCACACCCAGGAAATCAAGCTTCCCAAGTAGTTTGTTTCAAGGAAACTCACAGGAGCCAGGAGAGTGAGTGAGAGAGAGTGAGAGAGAGTTGATTGTTAATAATTAATTGTTTGACCCTGTCCTCTCCATACTGGTGTCAGTGTCTGCTTCCCTTTGTTTTCTTTCTTTCTTTCTTTCTTTCTTTCTTTCTTTCTTTCTTTCTTTCTTTCTTTCTTTCTTTCTTTCTTTCTTTCTTTCTTTCTTTCTTTCTTTCTTTCTTTCTTTCTTTCTTTCTTTCTTTCTGATTGTCCTACCTTAAAACTTCCATCCCATACCCACACCTGCATCTTGAATCAGACTCAGTTCAAGAGTTCTTTTTTTTTTTTTAGGAGAGGGTTGAACTCACAACTCAACTTGTGTTTTGTTTTGTTTTGTTACTCATTGCATTTTGTTTCATTTCGTTACTAAGCAACTTTATAATAGAATTAAACAAAATGAGTAACAAAAAGATTTGGAAGCTGCCGCCACCCAGGTGGGAGAGCACGACCTGTCAAAAAACCCCACCTGCGTGGCAGTACCTTTCAAACTGTTTCCCCACATCCTGACCTTTAAAAAAAACAGCTGGGAAGTGGGCAGCAAAGCAGAATGGAGAAAGCAGCTTGCTCTGTTCTCCCTTGTGAACCCCGGCTCCCAGATTGGGCTTTTTGACAGGTCGGGGTGTGAGGAGGAGGATGCCCTCCCTCCCCACACCTCGACCTGTAAAAAAAAAAAAGGGAGCTGGGTGGAGGGACAGCATGGAAGAAGGGAGCAAGCAGCGGTAAAAAAAAATCTGATCCATTTTGCTGTGTCACCCCTGCCCCCACCTCCCACATGGGCTTTTTTGACAGGGCAGGGTGTGGGGAGGGAGGGTGTCTCCCCTCTCCACACCAACCTGTCAAACCCCCCCAGCAGTCTGAGAAGGCAATAGCTGATGTCATTACTCACCTTCTGAGACCCCTGCTGTGTAGGGAATCCTGGGCAATCCCCTGGGCTTCCGACACAGCAAGGGTCTGAGAGGGCAGCGATGACATCAGCGCTCGCCCTCTCAGACCTACTGAGAATTGGATAGTGGAGAAGGGAGGCTTTTGGGGTGGGACATTCAAAAGACTCCCTCCTCCACACTCCAGTTCTTCCCACTGCCACCCAGCTGGCTTTGAGAGCTTGAGCTGTCAAAACCAGCTGGGTGGTGGTGGCAAGAACCAAGCAGAGAAACATCCGCCAGATCTCGCTGCATCCCCTTGCCTGAAGCAAGATCTGGCAGCGACTCTTCAGTTCAGTTCCTTCAAACCAAAAATGTAATTTTGTTTTGGTTATTGATGACATGCTGTCTGCCATTTTGTTTCATTTCAAAATGTTTTGAAACTTTACGGAACAAGGAAACAGCATATCATTTTTCATATAGTGCCCATTCCTACTTGGACCCATTTGTCTGAGTTACATTGTCAAGTCCCTATGGGCCCACCTGACACTGCTGCTGCTACCACCATCTTCAGAGGCAGAAGGCCTGGCTTTCCTTCTATGAGTGACTGCTGCTTCCACCCATACATGTACTGGTCAGCTGATGGTCCAGTGTATGCACAGAAGCTGGCTCTGGGAAGGGATGTGATGGAGGTCAGGAAATCTACATTGTCAGTCTCCCTCTCATATGTGTGCATATCATTCTGTAATGCTTATACAAGTGTATGCCTCATGATATCACCTTCTCATGTCTCCTCGAGTACCCCACTCCCTGGTCTTAAAGTTTGGCCATGGAATATTATAGCATGTAAACCTGTTGATCTCTCAGCCCTCGTTCCACTCTCTGCAGTACTGCTGGGTCTTCTAGCGGTCTCCCCATATCCCTGGCTTTCTGGTGTGTTGATAGTGCACAATAGCAACCCCTGTGTGCATACACCTGAAAGCTGATACACCTTTCACAAATATCAAACCTTCCCTTCCTACAGGGCCATTTTTCTCAAAGTGTTTTCCTGCCCAGAGAACTGATGATGAAGCATAGCTATATCCTGAGAATTCCATCAAAGGGAATGGAGTGTCCTAGAGAAAGGCAGAGGTTGGCTGGCTGGCTGGAAACAAGAACAGAAGCACCCAACCCTATAATAATTGTTGAAGATCCCACTTAGGAATTCCAGAGGTCTCATGCATTGGTGGACAGGTTCCAGCAATAAGCTCTGATGTCTCTGAATATATGTCAATGCTAGAAAGCTTATGCCCTTTTCTTCAATACTGGCAAATCAGTATCAACAAAGGGGAATATTAACATGTACTGCTATTTTCCTCTGTAATTCCAAATATCAGTTTTATGATCAAACAGAAGGTAAAAGGGGGGGGGAAGAGTACAGTATTTCCATTTTGGGGGGTGATGGGGAAAAACTAAGATAAGCAGGCACTTTTACCAAGTTGTTTGGTAACTTTTACCAAGTTGGTGTCCCCATATATACAGTAATTTAAATGATTTTTTAAAAAGTTTGCTTCATAATCAAAGTGGTTTGAAAACTGCTTGTACAGTATATGCTATCACCATGGTATCTTTCAGTGAACAAAAGAAGTTGGATATTGACTGAGCTAAGCATAGCCATGAACCTGAACCTGCTATTTGAAGGAATAATAAAAAGCGAAGAAGAATGAGTTAAACTGCTGAACACGAGTTGCCATAGGAAATGGTAAACAGGACTTTGACCTTTGCATAAATGAATGTTTTGGTGACCTTTAAGGACCTTTTCCTCCCGATTCTTCACACACCATTTATTCCAGTAGGAAATGTATAGTGTCAGGAAATGCCATGTTAACCTCCCAAAATCAGGCATCCTAAAGGCACATAAAAGAAAATCTTCCAACCCGTAGAGCAATTTACATTAATTTATGATTTTCAAAAGGGACAATGTTTAATAAGGCTGGGCACTGAGTTAAAAAGCTTGGATCAGTCTTGTTCATGCCATGCCTGCTGGAAAAAAAGTGAAATAAAAAGCAAAAACTGTGGGGTTCTGAACTGATTCAAGAGCAATTTATAAAGTTTTACAGCAAATCTTACATTCACTACTAGTCTGTCTTGGTCTTTACTAATAATGGGTTTAAACTAGCAAGAATGTGTCAACTCCCTCTCTGTTCTGTGCTGCTGTTGTTTTACTCTGCTTCTTTGTTAATCCCCGCAACTAGAGATGGGCACGACTTAGCGGTATTCCCGTTTCCGTTTCGTTACTGGTTCCGTTACTCTACGGAAACGGTAACAACTCCCCCAGACTTCGGCTCGAAACGAACAATTTTGGTCTGATTTGTCGTGCTCGTTTTGCATCTCTGAGATCGCGCGATTCCACACGCGGCACAGAAAATCAGTTTTATAAAAGTTAAAAAAAGTTCCCGGCCGAAAAAGGGGGGGAAAATGCCTGCCGTGCCTCAGGGCACCTACCAGATTTTGGGGGGGTGAGGTCCCCGGCCTCCCCCCTCATCCCCCTAAGAAGGCTGCTCTGGTGGGACTCGCCGCAGGCTCGCAGCCAGCAAAAAGCCCAAGCCGGCCGCCGGCCGCCGCAATTAAAGCGCAAGCAAGCGGCACGGACGGCACATGAAAAATTTTTTTTAAAAACTCCCCCCCCCACCCATTCCCGGGCCAAAAAAGCAGGCGGAAAAATGCCTGCTTGACTAAGGGCGCAGGGCACCTACCGGAGGGGTGGTTTCTGGAGGGGGGGGTCCCTTTCCCCCCCGTCCTGGGCAGCCCGGACTCGCGAGTCGCCATCGCCATGCCATGCGGTGCGGGCGGGGGATCCAAAATGGGGCGGCGAACGCAATATTGTTTTTGAAATCGTGGTCCAAAAACACAAAAGCACAACAGAAAAACGCGAAAATTTATAAACTGCCAGATTTTTCACTGTAGCAGTGGGTTTTTTCTTGCAACAAAATGACTCTCCTCTCCTCCTCTGTCCTCCATTGATTTTATTTTATTTTATTTTATTTACACCTGCGCAGTGCGCAATGATGGGCTGGCCAAGTGGCCAGCCATGTGGGAGTGGACAACCATGCAAATTTCTGGAGCCATCCCACCAGTCGCATGGCCACTTGGCCATGGAGACTTCTGGGATGTGCCAAAAAGCCCCCTAAAACCTGCCCTAGCCCTAACCCTAACCCTTGACTCCGTACCCATACGTCACAGACTGTCTTCTTAGTGGGTCAGAGAGGCACCCAGAGGTGCAACCCACTAGCCCACCGTAAAGTCACTAGCCTAAAAGCTCTTGCACTAAGCCACCTTAAAGCCAGATTTACTTGCTTGCATTGCACTACACGCAGCAAGTACAATTCCCTTCTGTGTGAGACATGGTGGTGCCAAGCCTTGTGAAGGGCGGGGACCCTATCACTCTCACACTGGTCTCACTGTCTGCACATTATGTTATGCAATATCCATATGGCTATTGCATAGCATTTTGCAGCAGCAGCAGGTGAGGAAGGGAGACCCCCATGTAGAGGGGTGTCTCTTGGAGCCTGCTTCCCCTTCCTAGTGGCAGGAGGCACCCACGGGTGCCTCCAGGAGCCCACTTTCCCTTTATAGCGGGCCAGAGGAGGCACATTCCCCACAGAGGTGCCTCCAGGAGCCCGCTACCCCCCCAAAAAAACAGTACTAACGAAACAACGAAAAAACAAAAAAACGAACCGACTAATTTGTGCAACTCCCTCTCTGACCCGAAATGGGACTGGCCCGACTAACGACAACTCGAAAAAATTTTTTTTCAAGTCGTGCCCATCTCTACCCGCAACTTCCACTCCATTTGTGCCAGTCTTCAGGAAATGTGCCTCCCTTATTATTTTTGAGGATCTACTTTTCTACGGCAACACTGAGAGCCAATGAAGATTTAGAATGCACTGTTTGTGAAACTGATATTTCATTCTGAATTTCACTCTGTTTCTGTATGCCTGACAAGGTGAACATGACCACCAAAGCTTACATTAAAATAAAATATCTAGTCTTTAAGGTGCCACATGTTTTTATGCCTCTCTTTGTTTTGTTTTGTTTTATTCCTTTGTGTTTTGCTTTGTTAGCTTAGTTACACAAGGCAGAAATCCCCCCCCCCATTGTTTTTCTTATTTGGACAACAAATCTGGTTTCAATATTGTTGCTCTTTAATGGTTTGGGAAGAACAGTACAGTCCATGGTAGCTTCTGAGAATTGCCCACAGAGCCTGCAAAGGCTCCCAAGCTAGTTCCACCTGTCGCTCAATACAAGAGATTCAGACCAACAGCATTCTCAACAGATGGCTGGTAAGCCTCCCAGGAAACCTCCAATGAGAAAGGCTTCACCACTTTTCTAGAAAACTGATTAGTGAACTTCTCTTAAATTTAAGAAGTTAATCAGTGGTGTCCAATTCAGAGAAATGTATTTCTATTTAATGACCTGAAAATATAACTACTAGCATCCCTAATTGGGCTGTCTGCCCTCACCCCAAGCCCTCTGGAAAGTCCGGAGGAGATCATAGCTCCCGGGTCCCAGGATGACGCAGACATGGGAGGACCACCAAGAGGTGGATGCAAAGAGGTGAAAGACAATGCAGTGCTCCTGAGACTATGGGCAGGAGTCTGGAACAAAGGAGTGGGAGGAGAAGAGGAAGGGGAGACAGAGACCAATATGGAGGGCTCCTTAGACACTGCTGGAGAAGAGTGAGGCAATGCCTGTGAGGAACTAGATCTGGTCTTCAGTTCTACGGGGGAGGGATATTCAGAGCACCCGGATGGGATCTTGGGTGGAAACCCAGTGGCTAAGGGGAGAGGACAAGGGAAAGTAACTCCCATTTTCAATCCTCTACCATCACCTATTCCAGCCAGGTGGAGGCATAACAACGGTCAAGAAGCCTCCCCCACCCCCCAATCCTGAGGAAATGCTGGATGAAAATACCAGCAGGAGCACCAGCAGTAGAATGGAGTAGAGACTTGCCTTTGGATATGGGAAGCTGGTCTTAAAAGCCCTCCTTGAAAGGAGTGGTTTGGGTTGGTGCTGTTTGAAAACACAAATGCCACACCTAGAATGAGAAGAATCTGCCAAACTCAGTGGCAAGAGCTAGGGCCCCAGGAAGGACTGAACTATTCAAGGGCCAAATGATAGGAACTCAAATCCTAGGAGACTGGGGATCCAGGAGGAATTGGTTGGGGCTATGTTAAGGATAACTGGGATCTTCGATGCAAAATCTGTTGTAGAATTGAACAAGCTAGAAATTCCTTCCAGAAAATGAGGAACATCTTGACAAACTGGGACTTATCTATCAGACTTCATATAGAGATGTCTCCCCTTGGGGGAGAGACTGTACCCCAGCTGGCTGCATTGGTAAGGCCTTTTGGGAATCATTACCCCTCCCCATCTGTGAAGGGAGGCCCCAGATGAAGGGAGAATCAATTCCATGGGCCCATATGCTCAGGAAGCCAAGCTTGGGTCTTATCTCTTCCCCCTGATCAGTCTAGGAAGCCATGAGATTGTATGTAGGAAAAAACAAGCTGTCTGTGGTCATTCATAAAGACCCTGCTACATCAGATAAGCTTTCCCAGAAATTCACCAGCTCACTAGATCCCTGGCACTTAAGCCCTGTCTCTACTCTCTCTGATGGTCTGTCATTGTAATCAATAAAACCTGGCACTCAGGCTAGCAGGAGAAGCTGCTGCATGAGGCCTGGCCTGGATGAACCCAACAATACAGTATGTGTCTATGTGTAATCATTCCTACAACTTCATACAGTACTTGAATACTTTGATCCTATGTATTCAGTATACTTCTCTATGATGTTGAACCTTGGATCCTTATAGACACGTTATTCAGGAAATTGGAAGCATTCAAAATGTGGACATACAGATGAATTCCGAAGATAACCTGGACACCCAGAGTCACTAATGTGTCTGTATTACAGCACATGAATAAAATGCTAGAAATCCTCAATACTTTAAAGAGAAAAAAATGCAGTATTTCAAACACATAATGCACAACAAGAAATACCATCTGCTAAATGGGAAGCATGGTCCGGGGTGTAGAAGAATATTCTGGTTTAAGAACTTAAGCCAATGGTCCGCAGTGAACACAGCTACACTATTCAGAATAGCTTTAGATCAAGCATGTCCAACCTTCGGCCTTCCAGATGTTTTGGACCACAACTCCCACAGTCCTTTGCCATTGGAAATACAGGCTTGGAATTCTGGGAGTTGTGGTCCAAAACATCAGGAGGGCCGAAGTTTGGACATGCCTGCTTTTAGATAGAAACCAGTTCAGGCTATTGATCGCCAACGTTCTACGAGGACATGGCACTTGAAGAAGAATGGCACTTGTTTGATTAAAGACAAATTGAAGCACTCCTGACAGTATGGGGTTTCTGGAAAACCTCATCACTGTTAATGGTTTGGTCATTGGTACTGCCCTGGGTGAGGGCAGTAGCGCTCATATTTAATGTTATAGAGATGGTTATTGCATGTGAAGTTATAGATGAGCATATTTATGCTATATTGCTTTCTGCAAGGAGATTAGTACCCAGGATTCTTCAGGATATAGGTGGAGATGGTGTGGGACTCTGGATGTTCTCGGGCTGCAACCTCCATCACCCCTATGTATTGGCTATGCCGGCTGGGGCTAACAGCACTTAAGCAAAGTGCACTCTGCCTGGATATATGCATCCTAGGGGCATATTTCCTAGTCTCTGAGGAAATCTGAAAGTCTCCCATTTATTGAATTGAATTTTATTTTTATTTAAAAGCTTACATCTGCTGTTGGAAGCCTAAAAGATCAGCAGGCTTTGCACTGGAGACTAAAGGGACACAAAGGCCACCACACCCAACCCCCAATCCTACCACCTTCCCCTCTGGGTACATCGTGGTCTTTTCCTCCTTGCCCAACCCCATGGCTAAAAGTGGGCACCTGTGAGCATGGTGTAGTTCATGGCAGGAGCTTCTAGGGGCAAACAGCTGGCCTCCTAACCAATCAAGGTTGCCTACGCCTGATATGGGGCAGGGTCACACATTTTCTCTCATGAAATGCAGCATATAACCAATATGATCTTCCTGCTCCTCACATAGAGAATTGGCTGGTTTTAGAGTAAAATGTGGGATCAGGGACCACATATCATCCACACAAAATTAGGGCCTTATCCACACTTTCAGGCAAATATCTGTATGTGTCTTCTGTAACAGCAACATAATAACTTTCTCTTGGCTTTCAGAGTGATGCCACAGCTATAGGTGTTTTTTAAACAATCCATTTAAGACATCCTTTTTAAATTTTAATCTTGTCCTGAATTGGCTCAAGGCTCTGCCCTTGGTGAAATAAAGGCTATAAGTCAAATAAAAATGTCTTTATTTCACCAGGCTTTTAACACACAGCTGTCTTTAAGCATTTCTGGTGATTCCAGCTTTTATTTTTTTAAAATTTATGAATAACTATCTAAAAATTGCTGATATTCTAGGCTTACTTTCTTTTGTGGCTTTTACACTAAGTCACTCCTAGTGTTTTTCATTTTCTTATATTTGTTAGCTGTGCTAAATGCCCTTTTGGGGCAGTAGGATATAAATAACACATGATATTAATAGTAAAGAAATAGGTGCAAATTAGACTTGAGGGAATTCACTTTTCAAATGGAGGAAAATTTCAAATGGAGGTCCATTTGACATATGGCCACCTCATGATGGCAAAGGACAAAAAGAAGGAACCATAGTAGTGAAGATAAGACAGGGGGAAATTGGAATGGGGAACTGTTAACCACCCCAAAAGCCAGTGTAAGCGTTTTTTCTTCTGTTTGTTTCAAAAGGGATAAATGGACAAAAGTGATATGCAGAAAATAAAAGCCCCCTACAACTTTTGCCATAGCCACTGTGATCTCTGTCAAATCCTTTAATAATATTTTCATCTTCTCTTTATTTTATCCTGATAAGAGAATATCTTCTATGATCAGATAGCATCTCCCCCTGTTGATTGTTCAGCATCCCTATTCTAAGTTTAAATCTCTTCTTTGTGTGTGTCTCTCTCTCTCTGTCTCTCTCTCTCTGTCTCTCTCTCTCTCTCTCTATGTGTTGCATCGTTACAGTCGTGACTGACTCTTCGTGACCCCACATCCATGGAGTTTTCTTGGCAGGAATACTGGAGTGGTTTGCCAGTTCCTACTCCAGGCGCCTACAGCACCCGGTATTCCCCAGTGGGGGCCCATTCAAGTACTAACCAGGGCCAACCCTGCTTAGCTTCCAAAATCAGGCGAGATCGGATGTGCTTAGGGGCATCTAGGCAGCTTTTAAATCTCTTCTTTATATGGACCTTAAATTCCATATCAGTTCCTTGAAGTGAAATACACATACGTTACACACTATCCTGATAATTTTGAGTTACAGTAGCTTTATATTTATTATACAGGTTTGATTCAACCTGCCTCAAATGTTGGGGGCAACAAACATTTTAAATAACAAATGCTTAGGACAGGCCTATCCCCATCAATTACCCTGTCATTAAAAACAAAACGTTTGTACTTTACAGCCTGGAAAGTGCGAAAAACATTAGCCCTGGTCTTGTTTTCCAGTTTGCTAATGTAATAATTGTGTGTTGCCATGTCAGTTCTGACTTATGGTAACCCTTTCTGGGTTTTTCTAGGCAGAGAATTTACAGAAGTGGTTTGCCATCCCTAATGTAGATGGTCACAAACCCTTAAACCAGCTGAACTTTGAAAAAGAATGCTTCATGAGAGCTGTTGAGCTATAGACAGGAGGTCTTGCATTTAAATTGTACCTCAGCGACAGCTCACTAGCTGAGGCTGTGCAAGTCATCATTTTCTGCACCCACTATACATAAGGCGGGTAATAATTTTGACCTGTCAAAACTGAAGGGTGTAATTTGTGCAGGCACTCAGCCTTGTCATCTGTTTTAAACACTACAGCTGTGCATAAATGGCCCTTTGAACTTTTCCTCCCTCTTTGTGGATAGATGCATTGCAGGGCAGGAGGGCCACACATCTGACAATTTTGCTCAATTTCTCTGAGGGAAAAATAACTTTTTACCAGTTTCTCCACAGTAGGTTCTAGTATTCAGTTGTGGCTCTGGCCCGTGTTTTGTTTTTTCTTTCTTTCTGACACTGGGACTAGCAACAAAAAAGGCGGGCCTAGTCACACCACCACCACCACCAAACACACAAAAACCTGGGATTTAACAAGTGTTAAAAGCTATGCTGAGTTTCATGGTCACGCAATGAATCCCAACGTGTACATTTATTTTCCTCCGAGTCGTATTATTTTCTTAGGAAATGAGTTAAAATTATAGGCCACTGGAGGGCGATTATGTGAGCACACTATTTTCTTAGCTGACTTAAGCCCATTGTGAATGTGACAATCTTTTAAAATGGAACATATCAATTACTCAATAGCAGCACAGACAATGAATCAAAAACCTTGTGACGTGAGTTGGCTAAAATTAAAATGGTACATATCGTGGGGTGTTTTTTTTAAAAATGTAGATAATTAGCAGCCTGAATCCCACTTTGCATTCTTCATAATACATCTTTAAAGTGTTATTCTAGGACAGGGTTTCCCAACCTGGGGTTGTGATCTCCAAGGAGGTCGTGTAGTGTTTTCTGGGAGTTGCAAGCTGCCTTATATCTGTTGCAGCTCTTGTTCAATAATTGACCTTGACCTTTCAGAGCCAGATGTTAAAATTTGTGTGTAGGTTTATGGGTGAGAAACAGGCCTTTTGGGGGAGAAAGAAGCTCTTACTTTCAGAGAAAGAAATGACATTACCCCATTATGAAAACATGGTGTCGGCAGTGTCCCAGGTTACTTGGCTAATATAAAATGTGGTCATGACTCAAAGCACAACACTGTTCTAGGACATCCTGGTGGCAGTTGTGGTGTTACGGCAGCAGTGTTGTGTTCCGGTTGATGAAAAAAGTGAAACAAGTGTTGTTCCACAATTTGCTTTCCAGTTATTCCAAATATTTTATATCTTCATGAAAGGTGCAGTCTCGGGGGGGGGGGGGTTGGATGCCTTTAGCATTTCCTTTGGTCAGATTTTTTATCTTATGGAAAAATGGAAAAATATCCTAGGTTGCTGCATCTACCCCCACCCACGCCGCCGCCACAGCCTTTTAAATTATAGATATCTTCGCTGTCTTGTGACTTTGTTGGCTGCCCGCACTTCCTAATCTGAAAAAAAGGATGACACCCCTCAGTGGGCCTTAATCGAAGTGCAGGAAGCCAAGAAGGAGCTGCCACAGAGATGACTGTAAGAGAAAGTGTATTTGTACTCATTCTGTAGTCACTTCACCAGTAAGGTTACAAGAAGAATTCTAAAACTTACCCATAAAAATTTCCACAATTAATCCCCTTTGAAAGTCTTTTTGAAGGGCATTTATTATCAAACAGAATGATGGGTGAAATTCTCATGTGAGACACTTTTTTTTGTCGCGGCACTCTAATAGACATTTCTCCTCTATAAGCTTTTGGCTAAAGGCATGCATTTGGGGTGGAGGCAGGGATTTTCAAAGAGTTAACAGGGAATATTCAAATAGGCTTTTTATTGCTTGTAAATTAAGAACTCTATCAATCTGTAATCCTTCATTCCAAGTACACTTACTGAAAATATTTGTCAGTCATTTAAATGAAAAGTATCTCCATTTAAATATGTGGAATTGGATTAGATTTTTAGGACTGGATTAAAATATAAACAACCTCATCACATGACCCTGTTTTATAAAGTTTCTCCCCCACCCCAAAGTATATTTTATCAATGTTTTCAAGCTTTAGAGAGATTGCTAGAAGAGTTCTTTCTCCCTGTTGCGATACAGTGTTCCCCAACAATTTCTATAGTGATGCTCATTCACCCCTCCATTAAAGATCACAGGAATTTGATCAGATCTCACAAAAGTGACATGAGGTGAAGAGGACTGATTATCTTCTTGTCCTTTAAAAAGTAATCCCAGATCAATGGAGAGAGGAGCAGTCTGTCCCCGAGTCTTATTATCATCATATGCCAAAGAGGTGTCTGCTTCCAACATTGCAATTGAAACAAAACAAGTTGAGGAGCCGTGTAGCCATCACAAAAAACAAATACAAAAGTGGAACAGGTGATACCTTTAGGCTACTATGAAAATAACAAAAACGTTGCTAATATTTTGAGGGTGAAACCCCCTTCCTCAGAGCAGTACCAATAGGTTATAGCATGGCAAAAGATGGATTTGCCGGGAGTTATTTCTTAGATTTAAGGTCCTTGGCAAGATGGAAAAAAAGCCAAGAAGTTTTCTTAGTTGAGGAGCTTGGATGTTCTTAGGCTGCATCTGAAATGAAAGGAGGGAGGTGGTTTTTATTGTCCCAGTCCTTCCAAAGACATGTCATGTGGCTCATGTACACACATTCACATCTCTCCTCAATGTGGCTTTATCGAGGCCAATGGCCCATGCCTTGCCAGTGAAGGGGAAGGGGGTTGGTGCAGAAGGCCCATGCATTTCCTTTGAGGATTGGGATAAAATTTGGAAAAGTCCACCGGGTGTAGCCAATTGGATCAAATAAAAAGGGAAGAGATTGCCCAGTGTTGCAGTCATTTCATGTTACTGTTGATGGTCCATTTGCCTCTTCCCGGTTATTGTCCATGTCAATAGCTCATCAAGCTGCAGTTGTTTTGCCACCTTAGCTGCTGAGCCTGATAGAGTCCTCTGACACTTCTTTTTCTTCCCCATTATGATGATATTTTCCTATACAAACACTCTCTGGAACCTGATAATCTTCAATTTCAAGCGCTGGTGAGAAGCAAAGTTCACCCTTTGGCTGGCGAGAGGAATATCAGAGTTTTTTTTAACCCCAGAGGGAGTTAAAATTAGAGAAAAGTTGGAGAGACAAGTAATTCTGTTACCAGCTGACAGCCATCTTCCTCAGGGCCATTGGAAGAATAGCAACCTTTCTTATGTGTGATTGTCAATAAGCGAGTCTCTGATTTGCATTAACCTTATTTAAAATGCACACCTTGTGGATCTTAACGCACGCTGCAACACTTCTGTGTTTTTGCCTATTATGCCAATAAAGGTTATCTTGACTCTATATTTTATCAACATACTAAGCTCTTCCTTCCTTCCTTCCTTCCTTCCTTCGAATATATTTACCCCACCTTTCTTCTTAGAAAAGGACTCAAGGTGGCTTACAGTAATGAGGGACAATATACAGTCCAGAATATTTAAGACATATTAAATCATTTATTCCTTAATGGCATGCATTGATTCCCCCTCCTCCTGGAGCTATACATCAGCATATGATTTGCTTTGACACTTGATAGATGCTTAGCAACGGATTGGCTATTTTTTTTTTACAATTGATTCATAGGGATTCAGAAGCTGTGGTCAAAAGAATGCACCACAAGAAGAGAATGATATGTTGTTATATTGACAACAGATACGGAAAGATTCCTAAATAATTTCCTTGTATGTACTTTTTAATTTATATTATCATCCATTGTGTGTCAAGCTCAGACATTTCTGTTTTTTAAAAAATCCTAATCATACTTAGGCCATGTTGTGTGCTTTTGTTGGAAGGTACTGTTATACAAGATCATGGGAATGTAAGATAAAAGTGTAATGTAATTTGTTATAGCAGAGGCTAAGATGAAAGGATTCTTAATTCTAATCCTTATAAGTACATTTTCTCAACATGCCATCCACCGTACTTCATGCGCACAAGCACTTCTGTCTTGAGTGACGAACTACTTTTGATCCACAAGGAACTTAAGATTCCTTTTTGATGATTCTAACCAAATATGAAAGTGGAACAATACAGAAAATGGAATAGGAGTCAGTCTTCTTTCAAGCATTATACACTCCTCTTTCATGAAGTCCCATGAAAAGCATTTAACACCGTGATGCAGTTTTATAACAAAATCCTTCAGCTTCCCGATACAGTGAGCTTGAGTAAAGTAAACTAAGCTCACAGCCACAGTAAGCATGCTGCGTATGAACAGCAAGATGTGGAGTTGTTCACCGAGAACTCTACTTCTTGTGCTCCAAAGCAATCTTGATGAGATTCTTCTATGGTCAAACTTTTATCATATGGTTAGGGGTATTGGCTGCTAGGTGTCACCAGCTGATAACAGGGCTTTTAAGGTGAGTGAAATGGCACTTGCTCCACTATTTTAATGTGCTGGAGGAACTGGCTTTCTCTCTTAAAATATTTCAGTCTGAGTGAACCAGCCTATCTTCAGAATTGTCCTATCTATACCTTTCTAAGCTCCTCTCAGAGACTTTTACTTTGTGTGTGTGTGTGTGTGTGTGTGTGTAGATTTACTCTGGTTTGGACTGGTCCCATTGTGATGAATTTGCCAATATCCTGTCTGCATTTGAGAGTATCCTGAAGTGGCTTAATATTTTTCAAAAAAAATTTTTTTTGTTTTGGCCTTGTCTTAAGAGGCTGGGTGAGAAACTACATGCAGTCACTGTGGATTCATCTAGCACAGTGTTTCTCAACCTGTGGGTCTCCAGATGTTCCTGGACTGCAACTCTTAGAAAATCCCTTCCAGTACAGCGAGTGGTGGAGGCTTCTGGAAGTTGTAGTCCAGGAACATCTGGGGACCCACAGGTTGAGAAACACTGAGCTAGAACTGGTCCTGTAAGATGGTGCAATGAAAAAAAACCATTTAATTTTATTTATAACTACAGTGCATTAGATGTTGTCTATTACATAATCTTTTTTTTAAAAAAACAACTTTCCCTGCCATTTTGCTGAGAAGTAGGGGGAAATGTCAAATTTAAAAACAGCAGCAATGATTTTGGAACTGCAGATTGAAGTACTCTGTGATTCATCATGTCCAGTCCCTGTCAAGGAGGCACCGCGAGGAATCAACCTCCCAACCACTAATAATTAAACCCACTGAACTATCTTGCAAGTAACCTGTTTCAAAAGAATGTAATTATACATATTTACAGGGTGATTTTACCAGTTACATGCTCCCAATGAGTTTCCAACTTGTGGGTCTATAACTCAGATGTCTGAAACCCTATCTGCACTAAACTTAGAGGGATTGTAGAGGAGACTTGAGAGAAATCTTTCTGCAATTTTGGTGTCTCTAGGTGCACTCTTCTGGGGGGCTGTCTTTGGTGGTGCATAGCTTGGAAATACAAATCTCAATCTTCACCAAACTTGTAAGGTTTGTAGAAGAGAGGCAGAGGAAGCATCCCTGCAAAATTTGGGCCCCTACATGCCAGGTGGGATTTTATAGTGTTTTAAAGTGGAGACAAATTCACAAATTGTTTATTTGTCCCTGGAAATTCATTGAATCATCGATTCGTCAGCCCAACAAATCACGAATCATGATGCATCACCATTTTGTACTTTTTACTGCAGCCAACACATATGCTTTCTTTTTTGCTGGCTGGGTAGTAAACACTGAAGGTCAAACAAAACAACGGAGCACTAGAAAGTCTGAGCTACACAGTTCTAATGCTTCCAACTATTGAGGTGCCCTGTTACTATACAGTCTATTTCTATGAGATCACATAAATTATTAAGGTAACTATGATAATGAAAAAATCCAGCCTCAGATAAAATTTTAAGTAAGTACTTCTCCACATGAGACTTTTGTCTGGCTTAGTCACCATATTGCTTAAAGCGAGTTTCTTTTTATATTGTTCTTGTTCTTAAAACAAGCTGCCATTCTTTAAAAGGAAGCTGTCATTGTCTTTCATGTCACAGATTAGAAGGAATATCCCCTTCCTCCCCCCCAAAATCCAGAAGAGGCCCAAACAGAGCTTGGGAAGGGGATTGAATCATTATTTGCTCCACCATGGTTGTAGGGCTGGTCAGTAACAATGCCAGCACTCAGATAGCAATCCTCCACTGTTCTGTGAAGGGTTAAAGAGTGGAGTGGGTAGCAGGTAGCACAGTGTTTCCCAACCTTGGTCCACAGATGTTCTTGGACTACGTCTCAGAAATCCTAGCCATCACAGCCAGTGTTGAAGGCTTTGGAGATCTTTGGTCCCAAGGTTGGGAATCATTAAGCCGAAAAAGCACAGAAGGCCTTTAAAGGGCACCACATGCAGGGCGCCTAGCAGTAATGCTGGTCTCCCACAGGCTTGCCATCTAGTGGGACCTTTCTGAGCATCACTAGAACTTTCGCAGTGACTCACTACATCCACATGTGCAATGGTGGTGTCATCTGTGATAGCAAATTGCAAATGATTAAAACCTTCCATTGGTGATTTTGGGATGCACAGAAACGTTGCATTGTGTATAAGTTGTGTAGAGCCCCAGATTACATGTCAACAGTGTTGGTGTGCTGCTGCTGTCATCTGTGTAGCACATGTGGAGCTGTGCAACAGGATTTCGGTCACTGACAGCTATGCATTATTATTCAATGCTTGCTGACAATCCATCTCATATTTTAATGGAATTAATTTAATGTTCCATATGCATTATATTCATTTTGATGCCGTTCTTCTCTTTCCTTCTTCATATTGCTCTAATGAATACATTAAGAACAGGCTGGGAGGCATTTTTATATCTGTAATAGAATTTTTTCTGGGCAAATTTATTTGGGGATTTTTGTATAACAGAGATATATTAGCTGGGATCAAATCTGTACCCCTTGCAATATTTTCCCAGTCTTTCACATTAGTGGACAAGATGTAAGATGAATTATGTGTTCTGCTTGCAAAATAAAATAACCTTTTCCAAACTTTATTTTCCTTGGCACCACTCAGGAAAAATAATGAAAGAATGGCCAAACCGTTTGATATGAAAAGTCAAGGGGGCATTTAATTATATCTCAAGATAGGCTTGTTTTCTTTCTGATCTTTAAGTTGAATGTACTTTATTTCAATTTGGCACCAGATTATTCAGAAATACACAGCGATGGAAATTTATCAGATAATTTCCTATTTATTTAGTTTGCAAATTATCCATTGAGAATGAGACTTGTAAATTACACTCCAAGCTTCTGGCAGCCTACTTCGTAAAACTAATTGCAGGAGAAAGCAGAGGTCTCTTTCCCCAAGCATCAGTATAAGATTTGTAAGAGCGGACTGAATTTAACACAGTTTTTACAGTTAGAGTAAGAACAACAGCATTTAAATAGATGAACTCTTCTGTTGTTTTTGTGGTGACAAATTGGGACAACTCTCATCACCTCGGGGAATTTTTGCTTCCAAATCAGAATCCTGTTAGAAAGATAACGAGAGAACATAAACAGGAATACGGTAATTTGATTCAAAATACAGTGGTACCTCTAGTTACGAATTTAATCCATTCCAAATGCATGCTCTTAAGTCGAACTGCTCTTAAGTCGGGGTACCTATCTAAACATTGAAAAAATAAGTTTAAAAAATGAAAAAAAAATTCGAGCAGACCATATCTAAAATTTGTAAGGTGGCAGTTAAAATGCCAACATTTTTCCACTCTTAAGTCGAGCTGCTCTTAGGTCGGGGACCGGGGTACAACTGTAGATCAGTCTGCTTTGCAGTACAGTGGAAGCACTCCTTGGTAGGATTCAGAACTCCAAGCATCTTTAAAATGTCGCCCACTGGCAATGTAAGACTTCAGGTGTTTCAGAATGCAGGAATGTATTATGTGCTGATATACATCCTCCCACATGATTAAAGGAGGACTCTCCAGATTTCCTTGGAAGGACTAAGTATAAATGTTCCTGCTCCACTGAGACAGCATAGCTATCATATTTTGTATTTCCAGTGTTTTGTTGATTTGTCAGAAGGACCAGGAAGCAGTAAGAGTGGGAGGACAGCTCAAATGAATGGGTTGCAGACAGTAGTCATCCCTTTTAAGGGATAGCAAAGTGATATTTGGGCATAATGAAATAAATAATGGAGGCCAGATTACTTTAGTATGAGGATGCTGCTGCAGACCTTATTTTGCATTGACCTCTGAATTTCGGAGGAGTATTGAACAGAATGTTAAGAATATGAAAGCTCACTCTACATCACACAGAAAAGGAGCAGCAAGCAATCAAGTTTTGTATCTGTTAAATAGATACCTTTAAATTGATCTCAACAGTGCTAAACTCAACAGAAGTATGGGAGTGTTTTGGTGTGTAAGGACTCTCTTAATCAGACAGGCTCAAGTATATTTTCCATTGTGAGGGTTCGTTATCTGTTTCTGTATTTACTCCAGAAGGATTAGACACAAACTTGCCAGTTTCTTGAAAAATAAACGGATCTTTATTTAAATCTTCGACTCCAGTCTTTTCTTTTCCTTTATTAATACAAACATCTCCAACGGGAGATAACACAGGAATATCAAAGTTTGGTTCAAACGAACTATCAAATAACAGATTTCTTTGTTGAGATACATAACTTCTTATTTGGGGGGAGCTTTCGGAGGTGCTGCCGCAAGATTCCCGCAATGAACCCCGCAATACGGGTGTGACCCTTCCGGACTTAGGCTCCAGCCCCAACCTGGTATCCATCTCGGTGGATTTATAGCCTGATTTCCCTTATCATCCCTCACTTCAGGAATATTGCTTCTCCAAGGGAAGCGGGGAGGAAACTCAGGTGTGGGTAATGGCAATCCTGTGTCCACCTTCCTCAAGATATCTCTCCTTACTGGTACCCCCTCCCTAACGTCCTTAACGGTTCCCCTTTCCAACCGACTCTCTCCCCCCGTCTCTCGCGACCCCCTCCCTTCACGAGATTCTCTTTCCACTCCACTCTCGCGCCCCTCTGTTTGCACACTGACTTCCCTATATAATATCCTACTTATTCTATTCTCAGTTTGAGTTCCCGTCTGTTTAACCACTCTTTCAAGGTCTCTATTCACCTGAACTCCTACATGCCAATATAACCCTACTGACATATCTCCATATCTCCCTCCTACTTGTATTTTCTTATCCCTTCCTCCAACCCTCCAATCTTCTGTCTGTACTTCTTTTTCTTCTTTTATTATTTCTTCTTTCTCATCTGTCTGAACCTTCTTATCATCCATCTTTATACTGAATCCCTCCATTTCTTCCTTCAATGCTTCCCACTTCATTACTCTCTGAACTACTGCCATAAAGCCAGCTGTAATTCTGGCAGGTCCCCACCTCCCTTCATAATTCTCTTCATGCCTATCTTCCTCAACCTCCTCTACATTATCCACAAATGGTTCTCCTTCTTCTTCCCCGTGGATGCCACTCAACACCTTCTTCTCCTCATCCTGTGTCACAGCTGTCTGAGCGGACAGACCCACATCTGTTCCTTCTTTCTCCCTGTCACATCCATCTGTTGTTTTTTAAAGGGCTTATCCAGATAGAGCAATTGTTCCTCCAATGCATTTGTTTTAGCATTAGTATAATTCATATTTCTCCCTTTGTTCACATGAGATAAAGCTTTTTACTAAGAAAAAATGATGGAAAAAAATCCCTGATTTCTAATCCTTTGTTGGCTAATTTCTTTTTATTGCTGTTTGTTGAGGGGGCAGCATTATCGTTTGGGACCTTCCATAAAGGCACTTTCAATAAAGTCCTTTTTTGCAGTTAATAATAATGGCTGAATGCCATCAAGTTGATTCTGTCTTGGTGGACTCTTCCAAAGTTTTCTACGCATAGGAATCTTCAGAGGTGGTTCACAGTTTCTTTCTTCTGGAGGTGCCATTGGACTGTGCAGTAGAGATGGGCATGGAACGAACATTTTTTCGTTGCTGTTACCGTTTGTTGTTTCTGTTACGTAACGAAACGACAAATGAAAATTGTGATGAAAATGGAACGAAACGAACAGAACCGCGAAAATTGTGGTCGTTACGTTTCGTTTCCGTTAATGGCAACGTGCAATGAAATGAGCTATTTTAAATGTTAAAAAATGCCCTGAACATCCGTAAAAACACAGTGATAATTATTTATATTGTCTGATAATACCTACCAGGGGGGTTGGGGTCCTTAAAGCGTTTGTTTTTGTCTTCTACCATCGCGATGTATTTTTCTTTTCCCTTTAAAATGGATGTCACCACCAGCCACAAAATGGAGGCAAGCCATGTGATGGGATCATGTTCAACCAATAGCATGCCCAGGTTGCAGACTGGGCGGGCAGGTCTAGCAGCCACAGAGGGCATAAAAAGCTCTGGCAGCCCCCATCCTCCTTGCAGTCTCTGGTGGGAGTTAGGGTGGGATTGCTGTCTCTGCGACTCTAGCTTCAGTCCTGCAGCCTCCCTGTGTGCGTGCGTGCGTACCTCTCAGTGAGTACCCTCCCCTGCCCCGCAGTGCAGTCACTCTGTGGCTGCCTTGCACCCTGGGCAATGCCTGCCGCTGCCTTTGCAGCCTCCCTGCATACCTAGTCTATACTGTGTCTCTATCAGCATCCATTTTTTTTAGTGTTTTCCCTCTGGTCTGGGGCGTTGGAGGATGCCTGCGCACAGAAATGCTTTAAAAATCGCACAAAAAGCGGGTAGAAACGACAAACAAAAAAACAAAAAACAGTAACAAAATTTTTCAAAAAATTCCCAACAAACGGAAACGAACCGAAAGAGACCTCTCAATGACAAATGAAAAACCGAAACACCATTTTTCTATTTCGTGCCCATCTCTACTGTGCAGCATGCCCAACACAGACTGCCTGTTCTTCTTGGATGCATTAGAGGGACTTGAGCTCTATTTGGCTCCATCTGAGCTATCTATCAACCAACTGTTACAAATTCATAATAGAGAGTTTCAAAATACAATAAATTGGCATGGGAAACACAAAAAGAAGCACTTGAGAAGAATTCTAGTAGAGATGCTTTTCAAGAAATGTTATTAAGGAATGTCAACATTTTCTTCAGAGAGAGGGGGAAAGAAGCGGTTTTAAAAGAGGCTGCTTTTAAAAGTACAGCATGGACAAACATCCAAGTAAGCCTTCTACTGCTTTTTAACAAGCAGGCACCAGAAAGAGGAATTTCTCCCCCACCTGGAAGAGCTCTTAATCTACTTGTTTCCATAGACTAGATTTTGTCGGCAGACGCAGGGGACAGGAAGGAAAATAAAGTTTCAGATCTGGATGGCACACTCTCAGTGTAATGAAATGAATTATTTTTCCTAGTGTTGTAGTTAGAGATGGGCACAAAATGCTAAAATAGTGTTTCATTTTGTTTTTTGTTCTGTTCCATTTTGTTCTTTTCTGTTTTGTTTTGTTTTAAATAAATTTATTTTTTAAAATTATTTCATTTGTCATTTTGTTTCATTTTTGTTTTTTCTGACATGTGCATGTGTGTATACTGTGTGTGTGTACTGTGTGTGTGTGTGGTACTTTTTGTTTGTGTGTAGTGCTGGTGGAACTTTTATCCTCCTCCTCCAAGTCCAGCGTGCCAGCTGATTGGCGCTGGGGCAGGTCAAAAAGGTTTCTTTTTGGAAGAAGGGAAAATGATTTAAAAGCCCTGGGTTTTTTACCCCCCCCACCCCAACACCAATCAGCTGGCACGCAGGGCTGGGGGGAGTTTAAAAAGCCCCTTGCACTAGCTGATCGGCGCTGGGGTGGGGAGTTTTTTTTTTTTTTAGTTTTTAAAGCCTTGGGACATTTCCCCCTCCCCAGCACTGATCAGCTGGTGTGTGAGGCTTGGGGGAGGGAAAAAGTTTTGAAAGTCCTTGGACTTTCCTCCCTCCCCAAGGCCTGATCACTACCTGTTTAGTGCTGGGGTGGGGGGGGGTTCCCCCCCTCACTCCAGCAACAATCAGCTGGCATGCAGGGCTTGGGGGAGGAAAAAAGTTTTAAAAGCCCAGGGCTTTTTAAACTTTCCCCGAAGCCCTGCTAGCCAGCTGATGATCACTGGGGTGGTGGGGGGGAAAGGCATGTGGGGCTTTGGGGAGGGGGGAAAGTTTTAAAAGCTGGGTGGGGTTCACAGAAAAGCATTTCTGAGTCCTCTGACATGCCTAGAAAAGCCCCCAGAGCCCCCCAAAGTGTTTCAAGTGATCTGGAGGTCACTTCCTTTTTTTTTTTGGACCATCACTTCTGGTTTGTGGGGAAGGTCTTTCAGAGCCTCCCACAGGCCCAGAAAGGCCTTCGCAGGCCTGTTCAGGGCAGTGCCAGGTGCCAGGTCCAGAGTAAGTACAAGAGCCCCCCAGAAAGGCCCCCCAGGCCTGACCTGACCTGCATCCACATATCACGGATTTTCAATTATTGTGTGTTGGGTTGGGTCCCTAACCCCCACGATAGGCAGGGGATTACTGTACTAGATTTCAGCCAATATTTTGTAGGGATGCATGAATCTGTCTGTTACTGGTTTTTCATGTTTTTTAATTAATCGCTTGAATTTTTCCAAACTTATCTGTGATTTTAAAAATGCTGTTAAATGCTATACAAATACTTATTTTGTTTGCACTTACATATTTTGTTAGTGTTTAAGCCAATACTCAAAGAAGTGTAATATTTCTGTTAGATGGTTAAATTCCAATCTGCATATGTGTCCAAAAGTGGTGGGCTGGGACACTGGGCTGGATGCAAACTTAGTTTAACAATACTTAGATTAGATCCACTGGAATTAATGGGGCTCAGGTAAATTGCAACTAACTTTAGTTGCATGCATTCCTAAAGGGCCAACTCTGGCTAAATCAGGTTCTAACTTGCTACTTAAAGGAATATACACAGATCAGATTCCTAAAGCATACTAAAGCATGCACTGGATGGAATCATCGTATATATACATACAGTTTCTGACATGTATGCCTGAGATGTTTGGGGTGTTTACTTCAAGATTTCAACTTTTTAGTGACATGTGCTGAAGTGTTGCTTGTAACTGGGGAATTACTGTCTCTGTAGCACAGTTGCCATGAATCCTGATAACACCAGCCTACTAGAAGATAACAGTGTTTCAGAGGTGTCATGTTTCCTTCAGCTCATGCCTCTTGCATATCTTGTTTGGAACAGGAATGCAACTCAGTGTAGGAAATAACATTTCTTAAATTAACCCTGACAGTTAAAGGGTTCATTGAGCATTTTCAGGACAGCCAAAATCCAATGCATTATTTAGGACCACTTTACATGAAATATATTGGTGACTTTTTTTTTACTTATAACAGACTCACTGCATGACCCCTGCAAAAGTTATCAGGTCAGGTGGTGAATGCAGTATTTATAGACATAATGGCAGCATTTCATTTGCTTAAGTATGGAAGCACTTTTCAAGTATCCATGCCTTGAGCCATTTTAGCAAAACACAAGACTCCTCCTACCTCTGCCCACCTCCAAGTTCCAGACCACATACAATGATTCCTGAGGAACACCAATATCTCTGTCAACTGTATTGGTGCAAAAGCCAGAAAGCACTTCACTCAAGAAAACAGGTTTAGATGCTCTTAGAGGTCATCTCACCAAGTAGAACCACCTGTTCTTAGTCGCTATCATCACTGGCACTCTTTGTCTGAGATGAATTCACATTGTTCCTAGAATGCAGAGGACCACACAGATACAGCTTGCTGCTGCTCCTCCTGCTGTAATTTATTACCATTATTCAGTGGCTCACAGAGATAAGGCGAAGAGCTCATAATAGTGAGAAGAAGCAGTATTCTGGGCAGGAAATCCAGAGGTAGACTTGACACTGTGGTTCTTGTGAAGAGGTGTGGGTCCCTGAAAGGGACCAACAAATGCTGGTGACAAATTCTTTCCAGTGGATACAGTAGCTGCATTGTATGATTTAAAAAAAAGAAAATAAAAATCACCACACTCAATGAATATGCCTTCTCATCCCTTTGGGTTTTGTTTTGAATTCAGGTTCAGATTGAGACATTTAGAGGCTGTAAGTACTTAAAATATTATGATGCCTCTTACACACAGGCATGTTCTACAACTTGGAAGAAACCATATAATGTGCATACTATATGCATGAAATTACGGTAATTTAATTTTGGAAGGTAAAGGTAAAGGTTCCCCCTGCACATGCATGCTAGTTGTGTCTGACTCTAGAGACGATGCTAATCTCTGTCTCTTTTAAGACTAAGAGTCAGTGTTGTGCAAGTCCATGGCCATGTGGCCAGCATGGCTGACCACATTTCTGCACACAGAACTTCCCATTTTTTATGGTAGTACCTATTTATCTACTTGCATTTACATGCTTTCAAGCTGCTAGGTTGGCAGGAACTGGGGTTATCAATGGGAGCTCACTCCACTGCGTGGCACCCGGGATTTGTACCGCCAAGCTACCAGCTTTGCAGCCAACAGTTTCAGCACTCTAGCCCACTGAGCCACAATGACCCTATAACTTAATTTTATAGCATGTGGGGAAAGAAACCCAAACATCATGTGCAAAATATTTATACAATCAAATTACAAGCTTCCAGCCAAACCTTGCTTTTCCCCACTTTGATTAATGTGGACAGATTTTGTCAAAATGTATCAACTGCAAAGTTCAAACAAGAGATTAAATACCCCCTTTGTGGCGATTTTTAAGAGTGGCTGTTATTTATTTGGCGTGCATATTTAGTACAGACTCCATGGATCTAAAAGACCAGCAGCTCTTTTGATCCTTCTCCCCACCAACCTCCCTAAATATAGAACTCAAAGTAAAGGAGGGGAAATCCACCAAGTGATGATGCCAATGCCGGTGGTGGTGGTGGTGGCGGTGGTGGTGATGATGATGATGATGATGAATCATTACACTCAAAACATGGATTTTCTCATTAGATTGGGAAGTCCAACACTAAAAAAAAACCTGTGTGATACGCCTTTCCTTTCTTAATGCTCTAAGCACTTACTTATTTCACTCATTGATTAATCCAGGTTGTTTGTATTAAAGCTTTATATCAACTATTCCCAGCTAGAGAGCTTTGATCTCTGTAGTGGAGCAAGTATCCCAATTCCCTCACTTTTTCCAATGCATGCACCCCCCCCCAAAAAAAAATTGTATGTTCAAATGCACCACCATCATTATCTGAAGAATGTCTTGGGAATTACAAGCATTTGAAATATGTATATTTTTATTACCATTATTTTCCAATATAAATTTTTCTGCAGGCACATCCAAAGCCACCAGTCAGTATGAGGACTTACGTAACAAGAGTCATGCTGGATCAGGCCAAAGGCCCACCTAGTCCAGCTTCCTGTATCTCACAGTGGCCCTGCCAAATGTGTCTGGGAGCACACGAGACTAGATATCTGTCTTGTGATACCACTCCCCCGCATCTGGCACTTGAAGTATCCTGGTCTTAAGCCTGGAGAATACACATCTCCATTAGAGATGGGCACGACTAGGGAAAATGACATTTTCGAGTTGTTGTGTGTCGGAGGCGGCCTGTGTTGGCTCGTTTCCGTTTTTCGCGAAACTTTGCAAAAATTTGTCATTTCATTTTTGTTTTTTCATCTGTCGTTAAACTGGTTTGGGGGGGTAGCGGGCTCCTGGAGGCACCTCTTTTTTGGGGGGGGGGTGCCTCCTATCCTCACCCGCTAGGGAAAGCAGGCTCCTGGAGACCCCTCATACATGGGGGTCTCCTCTCCTCACCTGCTGCAAAAGGGCATGCATGCATAGCCATATGGCTATGATTGCATACCCAGTTGCACGCAGAGACACAGCAGACTGGCAGAGGCACCCCTCTTTTTGGGGTGCATACTGCCTTCCCTGCATCAGTCAGGCCTCGGGGGCATGGTTTGCATGATGTCACACATGCTGCCGGCCGAGCCAAGCCTGTGCAGGAGTCACCCAGAGCCACAAGTGGCGGACTGGCAGACTCTCTCTGCACCCACTGTGTCTCACTAAGAAGGGAATTGTACTTGCTAATAGTGCAATGCAAGTAAAGATCTGGCTTAGGGTTAGGGTTAGCGCAAGGGCTAGGGTTAGGCTAGTTACGGGTGAGGTTAGGGTGAGTATTGGGGTGCACCTCTGGGGGCCTCTCTGACCCACTTAGAAGGACAGTGTACTGGCGTATGGGTTAGGGTTAGGGTTAGGGTTAGGGTTCGGGCTACGGTTAGTGGGCTTTTTATGCCCGGTTGGCACATCCCAGAAGTCTCTGTGGTCAACCTGGCCAAGTGGCCATGCGATTGGTGGAATGGCTCCAAAAATTTGCATGGTCACTCCCATGGCCAGCCCATCATTGCGCAGGTGTAAAAAAAATAAAATAAAATAAAATAAAATAAAATAAAATCAATGGAGAGAGGAAAGAGGAGACATTTTGTTGCAAGAAAAACCCACTGCTGCTAGTGTAAAAATTCTGGCAGTTTTAAAATAGCAATTTTCGCATGTGTGTGTGCTTGTGTGTTTTTGGACCACGATTTCAAAAAAAAATTGCAGTCGCTGCCCCATTTTGGATCCCCCGCCCGCACTGCATGGCATGGCGACTTGAGTCCGGCTGCCCAGGACAGGAGAGGGGGGGAGGCCGGGAAAAAAACCACCCATCTGTAGGTGCACTCTGCACTGCAGGCATATTTTCACCTGCTTTTTGGCCCGGGAATGGGGGGGGGAGTTTAAAACTTTTTTTCTGTGCCGCTTCCACTTGAATTGCGGCGGTCGGCAGCAAGTCCGGTGCTTGTTGCGAGCGACTACGACGAGGATTTCCCCCACCCCCACCACCAGAGCAGCCCAGGACAGGAGAGGGGGGGGTCAACCACCCCTCTGGTAGGTGCCCTGACCCTGAGCCCTCACTCAGGCAGGCATATTTCCGCCTGCTTTTTGGCCGGGAATCAGGTTTTTTTTTTACTTTTAAAAACTTTTTTTCTGTGCCGCTTGGCATCGCGGGATCGCCACGATGCCAGGAACGACCACGACAAATCAGACCCAATTATTCTTTAGTCGGTTCGAGTTCGAGTTCTGGCGGAGTAATTCCCGTTACTGTTTCCGTTCCGTAACGGAAACGAGGAACGGAAACGGAAACGGGAATTCCGCCAAGTCGTGCCCATCTCTAATCTCCATCATAGTTTGTAACCTGTGCTGCACTTTTCCTCCAGGAATCTGTCCAATCCCTTTTTGAAGGCATCCAGGCCAGATGCCATCACCACCTCCTGTGGCAGAGAATTCCACATATTAACTATACGCTGGGTGAAAAAAAATATTTCCTTTTGTCTGTTCTCATTCTCCCAACCCTCAATTTGAGTGGATGTCCCCTAGATCTGGTATTTTGTGAGATGGAAAAGAGTGTCCCTCTGTCCACTTTACTCATGCCCTGCATTATTTGTACATCTCATTCATATCCCCCCTCAGGTGCCTTTTTTCCAGACTAAAGATCCCCAAATGTTTTAGCCTTTACTTATAAGGGAGGTCCCGCAGCCCAGTAATCATTTTAGTTGCTCTCTTTTGCACCTTTTCCAGATCCACGAGGTCTTTTTTGAGATGCGGTGACCAGAATTGTACACAATACTCCAGGTGCAGCCTTACTATCATTTTGTACAATGGCATTATAATGTTGCCTGTTTTATTTTCAATCCCCTTTTTGATAATCCCTAGCATAGAATTGTCCTTCTTCACCGCTGCCACACACTGGGTAGACACCTTCATTTTTCAGTTCCTTAATAACCCTTGGGTGGATGCCATCTGGGCCCGGTGACTTGTGGATCTTCAATTATTCAATTAAACCTAAAACATCCTCTCTTTTACCTGTATTTGACTACAGAACATATATTGCCTTCAGCCCATCTAGTTGTCTGGGAAAAGTGAAACATACTCTTCAGACTTCTGTCTGAATTCCAAGTCTAATGTGAGCAATCATTCACCAGTGTATAAGGATACTTACAATTACTGTTAGGGAAGGATTAAATGGATTCATTGGGATGCACCGATTTGTAGCTATGAATGTGATGAAGAGGAAAAGAAATGGTGAAGAACAATATGATGCAACCAGCATATGAAAATTATTTCTCTTTTTCTGGGGGCTGGTGAAATTTGCCAATATACTAAGCAGAAGATATTTTCAGGATGAAGGGAAGCTTTGTGGGCACACTGTTTAACCGAGCAAAGGAGTGTCAGCATCTTGCTAATTAATGGTGCTTTAAAAAGAAATGGAACTAGTCATGGTTCAGAATAATTACAGTGGTTTGGTATGAGTGCATAATCCTCACAGCCAAGTGAAGAGGCAAAAGGAAATGGGCTGGAAAAAGACCACAGTGAATGCAGAAAAGGAGGAGAACAAGGTCACTCTCACCAATTTTGCTCTGTCCATGAAGGGCAAAATGGCAGCCAACCTCTTTCCCTGTGCAGAAGTCAACTGGATAGTTTCTGCCATTGGATGGGAGGCAGAAGGCTAGTTTAGGCACCCTGACCGAGCCACATGGCACATGCCACTGAAACATCAAGCAAAGAGAAATAGCTGGCTGGTTTCCACTCTCCTCTCCCAGCCCAGTGATGTCCATAGGAGGCACATGCCTTGCTCTGCCTAATACTAGGGCTGGCCCTGGAAAGGAAAAATAATATTGCTCATTAGGATTTAATCATTGTTTTTACTTTATTAATGTACTTGTTTTATTTATTTGCCACCTGTGATGTCCATATGAGGCACATGCCTTGCTCTGCCTAATACTAGGGCTGACCCTGGAAAGGAAAAATAATATTGCTCATTAGGATTTAATCATTGTTTTTACTTTATTAATGTATTTGTTTTATTTATTTGCCACCTTTCTCCCCAAAGGGAGACTCAAGGGGGCTCACAATATTAAAAGGAATATAATTAAAAACATAATAAGTTAAAGATTTTTTTTTAAAAAAAACTGTTAAATGGCATGCTAATTAAAATACATTTGAGTAATTAAATCAAGTAAATATTAACATTATTTTAGCTCCAAGAAGATATTGGGGGATTTAAACACAGTTGTTAATAGCTGCCTTCTTGTATTTCTTTACATCTCACTTATTGTAAGGAGCTCCAGGCAGCATGATTGGTTCTTCTCTGCCCCATTTATCCTCACAACAACCTCATGGATTAGACTGAAAAAGCAACTGGTCCAGTATTGTGACTGAATGGGAATTTGAACCTGGACCTTACCATTCCTACTAGACAACACTAGCTGTTCTGAGGATGCCCAGATAAGATGCAGTTTGCTCCCCTGGCCTCCTGGCTAGTGACCCTGTAGCTACTCTTAACAGTGCTGTTAACTATCAATGCTTCCCTATGCTCATTGATGCTTTGGCATTCCCTGGTAGACCAGGCTCTGGGAATTTGGGAGGTATATTGGCCTCATCCCTCTCCTTCCACATAAGGGACACAGAGGGCTTCTAGAAATCCCAGTATGTTACTCCACCCTCCTCGTCAGTGCTGCTTTGTCAACTGCATCACATAAGAAGAGCTGGATGGGTATTAAAAACCAGTAATTAATAATATCCCAGAGCCTAAGTGGTATCACAGTATCTGCTTTTTTACTTCTGAGCACTGGAAAAAAAGAATTGCAATAAAACTGCACATGTAATCTCTTTTAATAATATTTATCCTTTGATCAAACAGAAAGCAGAGTCTGGAATTAAATAGAACTTAAATATAATGAGGGTTGCCAAACAAATAAGGAAAAGAAGATCCTGGCAGATTTTATTTTTATACATCTGAATGTGTTTAGAAGTTTTTTAAAATTTATTTGCTTTCAGATCAGTTGCCAGAAAAGCACTAGACAGAGCTGGTTTTATTTATTTATTCACCAGAGACAGAGTTTTACTAGCTATACAACTTAGATGAATAAGATGTTTTAGTAGTAGGCGCTAGAGATAGGCACAAACCGAAAAAATGGCAATTCGTTCTGGTTCAGTTCATTTGGGGGTTTGGTTCTTTTTGTTTCATTTTTAATGAATTTTTTTCCAAATATTCATTTTGTTGGTTTGTTTTGTTTGTTATTCATTTCCCCCCAATTTGTGCGATTTAATCCATTTGACAGCACATGGGCGGGGGAAAAACAATAAAAAATTAAAAAACACAGATGTTGACAACAACTGCACAAACTGGACTGGCAGCATCCTCATCCTCATCATCCACATCATCCTCATCATCTTCAGTCACCAACACATCATCCTTACCGGGTGGAGGCAGTGGCAGCAGCAGTGGCGGGGCGATCCTGGCCCCTGTGGCAGGGGCTTTTTGAGGCGCTGGCTTGGGGCTAGTGCCTGTTTATTCCCCCCCCCCAAGCACCAACCATGCAGCCCCTGGGGCCGGTTCAGCACTGGTTTTATTTTTTATATATATATTTTTTATTTTAGGGTGCAAGCACGTCCACCCCTGGGGCTGGGTCCGCACTCCTTTTTTAAAAAAAAAATTGATTTTTTTAAATTTGATTTTTATTTTATTTTATTTTTTACTGCCAACAATGTGTCCCGCACTACAGATGTAGTGCGGGCTGGTTGGCTTTTTTTTTCTTTTGCCGGACACAGGCTGGTTCCGGTGTTTGCGGGCTGGTACCAGGCCTGCACAGCAGATCTTTTATTTTTTTATTTTTATTTATTGATTTATTTATTTTACTGTCAACCACGGCCTCCTACCAGCTGTAGTGTGGCCGGTTGGCTTTTTTTTCCTGGTCGCAGCCAGGAAGACTGGATGGACCAGCCAGCACCAGCAGGTAGGAGACATCTCCAGCGCTGCCATTAACAAACAAACCAAACCAAACCAAACCATTTTTTTGTTTTGTTTCATTCTAAATCCACTCTGAGGTTTGTTATTCGTTTCGTTATGGAATAAAACAAATAACGAATAATGAAATGAACTAAAAGTTCTTTTCATGCCCATCTCTAGTAGGCTCCACAGACTCTTCTTGTATTAACCTTAATTCCTGGATAACACCCTAGGCTCACAAACATCCATAGAAATCTAATTTCTGGAATCCTGGACATGACATGGGTTTTGAACCCTGGGCTTAGCCCCAGATCATCTCTACCCTGGAGGTATATTTATGCAATCCCTGTTTTTAAAGGGAGCAAGGAAATAATACAGCAGCTTTTAAAAAAGAAAAAAAATACTCTAGACACCAATTTGTGGAGTATCTGCATATTCTACCTATGCTAATTGCGATACACAGAGAGAGTGATGAACAGTGGATAAGATAGCAGACTGGAGGTCAGGAGACCTGGATCCAAATTTCTATTCATCCATGGAAACTGGGATGGGACGGCTCTGGTAAAATCACTTTCTAAATATCTCATTTCTCATAGTATTCATTTTAATGTATTTACCTTGAAAGTAGATAGAAGTGAAATACAATTTGATCATATTTAAAATAAAAAAGATTAAGCCTATTGAGATCCAAACCATATGTTACTAATAGAATACAATTCATGAAGATAGCAAACAACTCAAGTCTGGATCAGAATCTGTAGGTTCCAGAGTTCTAGTCTGCCATTCACTCATGTTAAACACTGTTTGCCATGTTTAAAAATAATTCCAGGACCTTGAGAAGGAACCATTACAAATTAATCTGCTGGCAACCCATTAAAATTTATAAGCTGATATTTATCCGAGAAAGGCTCATTTCCTTCTAGCTGCGCTCAAGCACAGCAGCAGTAGGAAGTGACACACTGCAGGCGGTGTGTGGCATTTTATAGTGCAACTATGAATAAGGTAACAGAGAACAATGGACATCACATTTAAAAAGTCTAGATGGATAAGGATTGTGTATTGTTTATATGCACTAGGGAGTATATGCACTAAAGTAAAGTTCTAGCTTCTCCTCTATTTGACAAGTCATGATGCTTTTAAAAAAAAGACATCAAAGCTTGAACAATTTTTCGGATTGGAGGGAGCAAAGTGCAGGCTGATATATTGAACTGAAGCCTCTTACTATTGGCCAAGCCAGCCAGTACTGACAGAAGCTGCAATCCAACAACATGTGGAAGGACTGCAGTTTGCCCACCCATAGCATAGACTGATGATCAAACAACAACAACAACAACAACAACAACAACAACAACAACATTAGATGTGATAAAGTTGCAAAATTAATTCACTGGAATTCTATGGGATCTTTTGAAATCTGGAAAAGTTAGTGTTTCTGGGGGCTGAGATATTAAGCTCCAAAGGAGGTGGGAGGTGCTTAATGGAAGGAATGTGTTCAGCACACTTTACCCATTATAGGGTTAATTGACAGCTTCTCCTCAATGAGCCAATCCACACTCTCTCAATTAAGTACCACAGCCCCTTTGGAGTTCAGTAACTCAGTTCCCTGTACCCCAAACCTCTCCAAATTACAAGTACTTCAAGAGAGATTTTGAGGAAGCTCCACTGTAATTTCCATGCTGCTAGCTGCCTGGGATCACTATTTTCAAGCACATATTCATTGCAATTAGATTTTTTTTTCTGGGGGCACCCCCTTTGAAGTTGAACAACTTGGTTCCCTGAACCCCAAATCTCTCCAAATTTGGAGGGCTTAAAATGGGAGAATCCAAGAAAGGTACTCACTCTATTTGGTGCCTCTAGGACCCAGGGGACCCATTTTATAGAGTAATGAATCAGTTTGTTACTGGTTTGTTTTGTACTGTTTTTTTTTAAAAAAATTGTTTCTAATGAAATGAAATTAATCACGAGGGAATGAATTGAAATGAAACAAATCTTAATTCTTCCATTTTATGCCCATCCCTAGTCTGGATACAAAGTTCTCTCTCTCTTTCTTTCTCTCTGCAGATATAAACATGTAAAAAGCTACAAACTGCAACCACACTGGCCCCTGCAACAACTTTCAGGTAGTTCTAAATTATGGTTGTCAAGGCAACTGCTGCTGGATATATTTTCTGACTCCCAGGGTACCCCTGACAGTATTTCAAAACAGGATGCCAAAGACTACAGATGTAAAAGTTTTTTGCAGAACTATTTATGATCCTCCCCACTGTATCAACAAATCAATTTGT